>CM034540.1:43059272-43086772 GCA_020002185.1 Paraescarpia echinospica | reverse complement strand
GTAGCTATTGTACTTTCCAGCCCCTACGTTTGCCCAGACAGCTTTCTGCATGTAGGTAGCTATTGTATTTTCCAGCCCCTACCTTTGCCCAGACAGCTTTCTGCATGTAGGTAGCTATTGTACTTTCCAGCCCCTACGTTTGCCAAAGAAATAAACTTAATCTTATTGTTGTAAAAAAGGTAACAACGTCTTTCAAGTAGATATACGTGTGAATGTGTGTGCGTGCGTGCATGTGTGCGTGCGTGTGTGTGTGTGTGTGTGTGTGTGTGTGTGTGTGTGTGTGTGTGTGTGTGTGTGTGTGTGTGTGTGTGTGTGTGTGTGTGTGTGTGTGTGTGTGCGTGTGCGTATATGTGTGTGCGTAAATTTTCTCTCATCGACCCACTTTCTAAATGCTGAAAAATGTATCACTTCCTTCGTGTAGCTCAAGTCAGCATTCTCGCTGCATCCTTGGGAATTCCTGGTTTTATTTGTGACTTGTTCCTGTTTTCTTTCACAAGTAATTTCATATTGTTCGATGTTTTTCTTTATCCTCTTATAACCACATACACACCAGTAAAACGCGCGGAAGATTCCTATGTGTTTTCACCCTCAATACCTACTCCACACACCCCTGTTGGACCACATCAGTCCATTCCGGATATCATCGGCATGAAGCTTTCAGACACCTAATGAAGATCTTCAATTCCAACAGTTGCAATATCCTCTGCTCACAGCGTGTTAACAGCTTTCTTTCACGACGCTTTTTTCTTCAACTGGTATTGGTCAACAACGAGTCTGCTTCGTTGTCAAGGTGAATATTGTTCGTCCACATTCGTTGATACTGTTTTTACTATTGTAGTCACGTGGTGGACATATCTTTACAATGTATTCTAATATCTTATAATCTCAATGTCAATAATGAATACATCTGCTCTGCCCTGTGCAGATCATATAGATGTGCGTACTGTAATTGTATATTGGTGTTTGCCTAACATAAACACAGATAATTACATTTATTATAACAGGAACGTAACGAGACTGAATAGAGGGAATGAAAAATAATTGTTATAAAAAAATGAAAATTACACCAGTAGTATCATGTACGAAAACAAGATTACGTAAAGGGTACGAACATCACGATTAGGCCTATAGTATTTAACGCATTATACTAATTAATGACTTGAATCATCGTTAGTGTTAGGGTTAGGAGTGGAAATACATGTGTAATAACAAATAGGGTATGTTGAAGTGAGGCTTAATGTCCATTGTTCGTGGCACCTAAACTATTGTCCCTGCCTCCTGAATGTTGTTCGTACCACCTGAACAATTGTCCGTGCCTTCTGAACAATTGTCCGAGAACGTCAGTTATTGTCCGAGTCACCTAAGCTATTGTCCGTACCACCTGAGCACTTGTTCGTGCTTCCTGAACAATTGTCCGAGCTGGTTTGTCTCGGTCGCATTGATGTCTCATAAAAGCTCGATTTTCCGCCTCGGAAATATAACACTGATTAGTATTGACGGGCCCCGAGGCGTTGGCGGAAACTACCTGTCATGGTCGCCGTTGTCATGGTAACTCACGCGACAAATGACAATTGCGTTGTGGGATGTCAGAAACGCATCGCGCCTGCGCACCGCCCATGCCGATAGACATCCGCCTATTGCGCCCGCAATGGACGCTCTATTTATCGACGACTAGACCGAAGTAATCAACTGTTGGATTCGCCAATGTTGAGACAGATTAACTGGAATGTAAACGTGGCGTTATAGTCAGGGGCAGCTGGTTTTCAGATTATAAGTTAACATTATAATATATCTTAAGGGGCTTTCTTTGGACGCATCAACGGCTCATGCCAAAGAGTTAAGATTGGAAACAGTGTGTATCAACTCATTCAACGGGGGCGTTTGCAATGACCGTGGCATCGGGCTAAACATTGACGCATGCGTAGGATCAATCATATCGTCAGAACACATGCAGCCGTCGGTTCACCGGCACTTTTATTTTAACGGTTCGTAGCTTTATATTATAATAAATATGTTACGGAGCCTTATAAATAGTCTGTGTAGATATGTGGCTTTCTTATTTCATACTGATGTAGCTATCTCGTGTTAGTTGGTGCTGCATGCAGGTCTTAGTGACGTTTCAAGTGTGGTAAACGTAAAGGTAAGTTCTGATATAGCGCAGTATCCAGTCCTCAGGACTGCTCAAAGCGCTTTACACTTTACTCCCTGGCAGACCTGTTCAATTGAACACCATCTCGACTTCTCTGGGAAGCATTCAGCCACGCTGCAATTAATATGCTATTCGTACACAAATATCCACCACCGTCTACAGCCAGGTACTCATTCATACAGCTGAGTGAACTGGAGCAACAGTGAACGAACTTGCCCAAGATTCGACACGGCAGCACAAGATTCGAATCCGGGTTCTCTCGATTGAGGGTCCCGTGCTCTAAACGGCGCCACCGCGCGCCACCAAAATACTTGACTGCCAGTACAATGGCCTCTCCTAAACTCCGTGACTCTCACCATAACCTCCACGAGGTTACTGACGCCGGGATGTTGGCCCCTCCGCCGCACCAGACTGATGAGGCGAGATAACTCAGTGCAGCGCGGGGCCCCAGAGGTACAGTAAGCAATCTACAAAATCCACGTCCTAGTTACACGTGCCCTCGTTGAGGGAATGTATTTCTTGCAAAAAAAAAACGATAAGCCATGTACGAACACACAATCAAAATTTAATGAAACGTACTATCCGTGGAATTACTATCCTTGCTTGGGGGACGCCGATGGCAGCTATTGTGTGGTTGGTGATTTGAGGCAGCCTGTGTGATTTAAATATCAACGCGCGAGGAGCTAATGGATCACGCGATGCCGATACATCTTTGTTGAGGTTCCGATTACGTGTGGGCTGTGCGTTGATAGACCGCGGAGGCACACACAACTACTACTGGCCGGGGGGTGATCTTTAATGACACCGACTCGGGAAAATCGTGGGCTACTGAATCTGAGTTGACACGATTTTTCTTGGAAGAATTATTACTCGCAAATCCGAGTATTTCTCCCATACAAGCACTCCGATTGGTTGACGATGTCACATGACATGCAGTGGACAAGAGACAACGAACCCCGACTGTTGATCGTTCAACCGTACTTTTACTATTGCACGAAGAAATCCAATTGCTGCGACAATGTGCATTTTCACTGTCATCTGATTGATTAAGGAATCTCAGTTTTTACTACCACGATACGGAGTATATACCATAATACGTGTTCAGGATCACTCACCGACTTGATTAAACCACAAGCGCACGATCATTACCACGCAACAAACCCTGATTGATAAACCAACGTAATTACTTTTTAAGAACTCTATGTTCAGGAATCGGCCCGTGACTAATACAACATAACCAACGGCGATGCGATCATCGCCAGGTTTTATAGCGGCTTACTACCATCGTAACGTGAGTCGGCGAACATCCACGTCATAAATAGTCTGTGTGCTGGTAAAAGTGTAAATTCTTCTTAATATGACAAGTCATAAAGTATCTAATCTCAATCCGGACATTTGCTCACTGACTGAAAGAAACGAATGATTAAGAGTCGCATCGAGCAACTAACGCGAACACAGTTTCAATCCAGCGTCGGTTCGCACTACCACGAGCGAGCGTAGGCTATAAATATAGTTTGTAACGACTTCTATTATCGGCGGTGTCGTAAAATGTCGTAAAGTACGGTAGACAGCCTGCCGCTGACAATCACTGCGCGACTGATGTCTTCCAACGGCATGGCTGCGGTGTCAAGCAATTTCCCCCGACACGACAAGTAAATGTTATCCAAACACAAGACCTGTTAAGTTTCCCGTTTATTGCGGGATATTCCTATGTGTTTACTAGATTTAATACGATTGTCATCTAGCAGAAACACACATGACAAGCGAATAAGGAAGCCTTTGGATTATCGGACAGAGGCGTGTGAAGCTAGTAGCTGTGATTATGTTTTTTCACAACTTAATTCTGCCATGTCTCCGTTTTCATTTTTGTTTTTCATGTTATCGTGTCATTAATGTACCATCTTGTTTCCTTGCATTTTATGCAAATTTACCGTAGGCGAAGCGAGAGACGCCATTTTATATCGCGTAAAAATCTCGTCTTGCCTATTTAGGAACCGTCAGTGGTCTGGTCGTAAACGATACAGACTACGGTAATAGCTCATCCCCCACAAAGTCAAAACTCCCAAATACAGCTCCAACGCGTCGTGTTTTCATATTGATGACAGGGGATAAACCACTACGTCAATTCCGGGTTCGCGGTAGACGAACGAAATGCCGGTGAGTTGGAGACGATATCACTTTGAGCAATTACTGCTCACTGGATAACCATTTGTGTACATGGATACAGCCTTGCTTGAAGGATAAAAAAACTTACGCAGTACTCGGATTAATATGTCTTATGGATGATTGACAACATCCGTGTCAATGACTGCAAGGCACGTTGTTTTGGACGCATTTGAGTTTTATTGTTTGGACGTAAAAGTCTGACTTATTGCTGCCATCAGGTTGTAGAAAGAATAAATATCGACATTGATTTTTAGAAGTTTCAACATACAAATTTGCGAACGGCGTTAAAAACGTCGAAGTTGTTGCCAGTGGAAAGCAAATAATGATCTGTCCCGGCCGAACGATTGCCGTTGGCAAAAACATGTGTAATAAATCAACCCGCGCACCACACAATTAAGATAACATCAATTATTGTTCACATCTCCCACATATATACGACAGGTTCCAAATACATTAATAAGGAAAGTGTTTTCTAAACGTTGCTCTTCCCTGGGAATGGAGTCACTTTGAAATAACAACCAACACGCCCACATACGTACATAGCGAGACTGGACAAGATTAGAACCGTCGATTCGAGGCGATGACTAAACCACTTTCGTGTCACCAAACCGTAGTGGTATTTTGCGCAACACGATGAAGACACCTACGAATAATACTCGTTGTATGTATGTATGTATGTATGTATGTATGTATGTATGTATGTATGTATGTATGTATGCATGCATGTATGTATGTATGGATGTATGTAAGTATGTATGTATGTATGTATGTATGTATGCATGTATGTATGTATGTATGTATGCATGCATGTATGCATGTACGCGTGTATGTATGTATGTATGTATGTATGTATGTATGTATGTATGTATGTATGTATGCATGCATGCATGTATGCATGTATGTATGTATGTATGTATGTAAGGATGTATGTAAGTATGTACGTATGTATGTATGTATGTATGTATGTATGTATGTATGTATGTATGTATGTATGTATGGATGTATGTAAGTATGTATGTATGGATGTATGTAAGTATGTATGTATGTATGTATATATATATATATATATATTTATATATATATAAGCTAAAGCTCATGTTTCATATAGCGCCTCGTGGCATTTTACACTTAAATCCCTGGCAGATCTGTTTAATCGAACACCATCTCTGTTTCTATGGGAAGCATTTAGCAACCGTGCAATTACGGGATGACGATTATTCGTAGACAACTATCCACAACTGTCTGTAGCCAGATATCATTTATACAGCAGAGTCAACATGAACATCGTGGAGTGAACGCCATTGCCAAAGCTTAGAAACGGCTGTAAGAGAATTCGAACACGGATTCTCTCGATTGATAGTGCAGTCTTCTAATCACAGCGCCACCGCACTCCACGCACCTGGAGAAGATGGATCCACTGTCAATGAAAGAACAGGAAGTCACAAGAGGCAGAACAGAGGCGTGGGACGACAACACGAAGACATATGTCCGGAAGGTGGATGAGGAGGCTGATGCCATCTCTCGAATCGGCCTCTGTGGTATTAAAGAGAGCCAGACGGTTCCTCTACCATGAATTAACGGGCACAGTAATTTGTAACAGGAAGTCTACTGTGATGAACATAGAAAACTGGAACATTGTTGAACATCAAAGTGTATTGTAAACTCAGCCCGATCTGGCTGTATTGCCAATAAAGCTTGGATGTTTTGTTTACTGTTTGAACAGTTTCCGGGGTCGTACATTCCAGATTGCGAACGCTGTTACGGGCTTATTAAACACAATTTGGCGGGCAGTCTACCTTCAACATAGTAGTATAGTCTTAAGAACATTATATTAATTAATAAATGATAAACTACGAACAACCTGCCTCCGTTTAAAGCGCCACTACACATCAATGCACCGGACTACTGAATTCGAGTCAATCTATAGACAGGTCTTTCTCCAGACCGACCATTATTTGTATGTTGACAGAGTACACGCGAAGGACACGCTACACAGTGTGAATGATCGAAGATGTTATTCGCACGGTGTAGCAACGTCCCTGAAGATCAAATCTGGTACTGATACTGATACTGATTATGTCTACAGACGTTATTATAATGAGACGAGCTGAAAGGAACAGATTGAGTGGAAGGGAGGATGATGGACAGAAAGACAGAGTTGGGAGAGGGAGGAGGGGAACTACGTATATATATATATATATATATACATATATATATATATATATGTATATATATATATATATATATATATATGGAGGGAGACATCATTATGGAAAAGTGGAAAGGTGAATATGGTGTAGATAACAAGCTTATCTACTAGGGAGGGGGAAATCGGGGTGTGTGGATAATGTGGGTCGACAGCGTGTCCCGAGACTGCCGCCATAGATAAGATATACGAGATTCTGCAACACTATATGGACGTCGCTTAAATTTAGAGATGATGCTTTCAAAAACAAAATAATTGACCTATCCATTACTTGACCTGTTGCCTAGCTAGTTCCGTCAAGCTTTCAAAAAATGTCACGCGCAAACTTTTTATTGTAACGTAGGCAAACCGCGAGGTACGGGATACATCAATTTGCATGGGCGAAATGATTTCGAGTTTTCGTGCATACTATAGCCACTATTCGCATGCGAAGTGCCCCACTTCCGGCCTTCCGCATCCAGTAGCAATACCGTGGCGGAAGTCACAAATTCTGCGCTGACATTTAACTAGTACGGCGTGCATGAAGGCGGAATAATAATTCTCGCAATGGGTAAAGACTGCCGTATCAATAATAGCTTAGCTCCATATAGCAAGTATTCTTTCAATGAACCCGTTATTTCTTTTACAAAAACGAAGTCATACGAAGCTGTTTATATGACATTTCTCGTTCCATTAATATACCCATCGACACGCACACCAAGCACAAAACACCGATACGATCGCAGACGCTAACGTCATAACAAAGCGCGGTGGTCTACCGAATATACCACCGGACTGTCTTTTTAATATGCCAGTTGTGACGTAGGTGTGTCACGTGATTAGTTAGTTCGAAGTAAGGTTATTACACAATATCAATATGTTAGTTGGAAATGTAAAATACGTTAATTTTGAAAGATGGCGTGGTGAGCAGCGTGTCCCACGCGTAACTGCGTCGGTACCCCCCCTCCCCCGATTCAATTTATGGTTGATTTTGTATTTCGTATCCGGATGTCCTCCTTTATCCTACGGGCACATCTGGCACTCTCCCAGTATATAACACACATGTGTTTCTGTCAGCATGGTCTGTTAGCGCCGACTTGTGTTCAATGGCTGTTGAAGGGTTTCTGTTCTCTCGAGTGAACCATCTGGTTGTGACGGTTTCGACCTGTTCTTCCGGTCGTGTGTCAAACGTTCTTCCTGTTTCACCGATGTGGCTGCAGTTCTTACAGGGTACTGGGCACCCGCATTACCGATAGTATAAGTTACAATATAAATATAATGAAATAACATAAATTGTATACTGTATAAATGAATGACGTTTAGCTGCAGTATTTCAGCCGACGACACGCCTACTGCGATTGTTTAGCGGCTAAAACACCGGAAGGTCGATCGTGAGCGCAGAGGTTCGAATCCACCTACCGCCATTTCGAAAATTTGGCATTTTCATTCACTTCACGTTGCCTGTGTTTTTTTGGAAGGGACACTGCAAGACTTGTCTGTTCTATCTGCCACTTAATCTCTAGATAAATCTCCCATACACGGAAACGGGAAAACCTGTCGTTGACTGACAAAGCCAATGGTATCGATGTACAGAGTACAACTCATACGGGCGTTGCATTCAATGCTGCCTGATATTGGAGTATAATTTGCTCCGATAATGGAGTAAGTCATCCTCGCGATCCAGGGACTCCACTGATAACATCAGTGTCAGCGTAGCCGTGGCATATCGACTTGTCGAAACTAAACGTGGATGTATCGCTGAATGCGTTACCCAATAACCTGATGACCTTTTATATGTTTGTTGGGGTCGACTGCCGTCATTACCTTTCGTTGTTGCTTGGCCGGGTAATAACAGGCATTGTTGGGTGACATTCGGCTGTTCCTGAATCACTGGACGAAACCCGCAAGTGGGCCGAATGACTGCGGATTGAGAAAACTGTCGTGAATTGCGAGCGACAAGTGCCAACGGTAGTCGGAGTAAGCGGAACGAGTAAAATGTAAGTTCTTCTACAGCGCAGTGTCCAGTCCTTGGACTGCTTAAAGCGCTTTACACTTCACTCCCTGGCAGACCTGTTAAATCGAACACCATCTTGACTTCTCTGGGAAGCATTCAGCCACGCCGCAACTAAAGCGCGAAGATTATTCGTACTCAAATGTCCACCACTGTCTATAGCCACGTACTCATTCACAAAGCTGAGTGGACTGGAGCCACGCAGAGTGAACGAACTTGCCCAAGGTTCGACACCGCAGCCGGTTCTCTCGATGGAGAATGCGACGCTCTAGCCATTGCGTACCATATAAAAGGCGGATACTGGTGCTATATAACCCCACGCTTTAAACCGAGGTAGAGTATGCTGATGGTTTTCTGTCCACCACAACTGCGTTTAATCATCCAGGAACATTGAAGAATGCTGGAATATCTTAAAGAATGAAATAGAGTGCATCGTAGATAAATTTGTTCCCTTCAAAAAACAAGGGAAACGGACCAGAAAGAAATACTTATCGAAAGAAGCCATTAGAAAAATTAAGTATAAACAAATGATGTGGAAGTCATATAGACGTACTGGCAATGACGAAGACTACAACATTTATAAAGAAGCACTAAACCAAGCTACAGCTGAAATTAGAAATTCAAAGAGAAGCTATGAACATAAATTAGCTTGTAATATAAAACATGACAGCAAGAGTTTTTATGCGTATGTTCGAAGCAAACAGAAAGTTCAGAATAAGGTCGGTCCTCTAGAAGATAGTGCTGGAAATATAATATCAGAAGGATTCTTAATGGCAGAAGACCTGAATGAGTATTTTAGTTCAGTGTTTACCAGAGAAGACATTAGTTCACTGCCAGTACCAGAGGCTAAGTTCAAGGGGCAGAATCAGACTATTTAAGACAGTTAATTGTAAACCCAGAAATGGTAGCTAAGAAAATTAGGGCTATGAAGGATAATAAATCACCTGGAGTGGATGGTATTCCACCCAAACTACTATTGGAAATTGTAGAACAAATTAGCATACCGCTTGCAGCAGTTTTCAACTTGTCATTAGAAGAGGGAGTGGTTCCTTTAGAATGGAAAGAAGCAAACATTATGCCGTTATTTAAAAAAGGTTCGAGAAACAAGTCAAATAATTATAGACCAGTTAGTTTAACATCGGTGATTTGTAAATTATTAGAAAGACTAATTAAAGATCACATGGTGGATTTTCTTGTTAAACATAACTTGATAAACCCATCTCAACATGGGTTTCTAAAAGCGAGGTCATGCTTAACAAATATGTTATGTTTTTTGGAAGATATCACTAAGTGGATAGATGATGGATCACCAGTAGATATCATCTACTTAGATTTTCAAAAAGCTTTCGACAAAGTGCCACATCAGAGATTACTGCTTAAACTAAAAGCCCATGGCATAGGAAATAGTATAATTAACTGGATAGAAAAATGGCTGATTGACAGAAGACAACGGGTAGTTGTTGATGGGGAGGCTTCAAACTGGAAATCAGTTTTTAGTGGGGTTCCACAGGGATCAGTACTGGGACCTATATTATTCTTAATATATATAAACGATTTGGACGATGATATAGCTAGCAAGGTGTTGAAATTTGCAGATGATACAAAGTGTTTAGAAGGATTAAAAGTGATGGAGATAGACAGCATTTACAAGATGATCTTGACAGGTTGATCAAATGGTCTGAAAAGTGGCAAATGTTGTTCAATTTTGGGAAATGTAAATGCCTTCACACAGGACATAGGAACGAATATGTAGAATATACAATGGGGGGAACTGTACTAAGTACTACTGTAAAAGAAAAAGATTTAGGGCTGACAATTAGTGCTGACATGAAGGTTTCAGAGCAGTGTGGAATTACAGCTTCAAAGGGAAATCAAATCCTTGGATTGATTAGGTGAAATATAGCATATAAAGAAAAAGAACTAATAATACCGCTGTACAAAACAATAGTTAGGCCTAATTTAGAATATTGTATACAAGCGTGGAGGCCATACCGCAAGAAGGACATAGATATGCTAGAAAGAGTACAGAGGAGAGCGACTAAAATGATACCAAAACTGAGGGATCTTGGTTATGAAAAACGCCTAAAAGAATGTGGTTTAACAACACTAGAGACCAGGAGATTGAGAGGAGATCAGATAGAAGTGTTTAAAATATTGATTGGTTATGAAAATATTGATAGAAATATGTTTTTTTCAGTTAAGAAAGATAGAAAGACTAGAGGACATGAAGTTACATTAGTAAAGGAGCAGTGTAGATTAGACGTGAGAAAGTTCTCATTTTCACAAAGGACTGTGAATGAATGGAACAGATTATCTGATGATTGTGTGGGTGCTAGTAGTGTGAATATGTTTAAAAATAAAATCGACACATACCTCAGAAGGGCTGGATATATGTAGATAAAAGGGTTGGACTCTCGATAAGCCAAAGGGCTTCCTTGTCCACCTGCCATCTAGAGTTAATTCTCTGGATGGCAATCTTGTTAAATCTTGTTAAATCTTGTTAAATTTGAATGTTGCACCCGCCAAATGTTCAAATTGCAAACAAAACTTTCAATTAATAAACAATCGTCACTGCACTTATTGCGTAGGCGCGTGTCTCTACTCGCAAACGCCTTTGAAGTTGGATGGTTCGTGGAAAATCCTAAACGCCAGGTGGGACGAAGAGTAGCTGATTCAACGAAATTCCTGCTAATAATTACCACCCATGGTTGATTCTGGATAACGGAACAGACAACCTCGATTTAAATGCAACCGGGTTGCGTCCATCGGTTCGCAAAATCCGCCGTGGACGAAGAGTGTAGCGCTAACAGAGACATGACACTATTGTTGATGTTAACAGCGGATATAATTTGCGTCGATGTGCTGTGAAACGATTTCTAACTGTCAGTTTCATCGATTGCGCGCAAAAATATTAACTCCATAAAAATACCGGATGAAAATAACTGCAATCGTAACGTTTATATGCAGCACACGTTTCGTGAAAATAACTTTTCAGCGATTACTCGTATAGATCCATTCAGCCGTGGTGCTATCAATGCTGCTGCTTCTGAACTCTGAATTCTGAACGCGGGTCTGCGAGATGTTTGTTCCGGGGTTGCGCAACACCGGTTTGTGGGGGGTTTACGCATTTCCGGTTGTTGGGTCCGCGCATTTCCGGTTGTGGGAGTTGCACAACACCATTTGAGGGGGTTTTCACTGCAGATTTATAATTACAGCGAGTACTATCCAATAAAATACTACCATTGACTTTTGTAGGATGATGGTAATTAGACGTGTGTCACGACTGCGTGTCAAGTGTGATGTTTTAAGCGCATATATTTATCACATTCGAGACAAATTATATTTTATTTCAACACGTTTCAAATGTAGAAACAATTAACAACTCATAAGAATCGCGCACACACACACACGCACGCACGCGCGCACGCGCACACACATACACACACACACTCGCACACACTCGCACACTCAGTCGCACACACACACACACACACGCACACGCGCACACGGGCACACGCGCACACGCGCACCCGCGCACACACGCACACACGCACACACACAAATACACCAACCACCACACATACACACACACACACACACACACACACACACACACACACACACACACACACACACACACACACACACACACACACACACACACATACATACAAACTCACTCACACACTCGCACACTCGCACACACGCACACACGCACACACACGCACACACACATACACACACACATACATACACATACACACACACGCACGCACACACATACATACATACATGCACACACGCAAACGCATGTTTTTACTAGTAATGTTTTGTTCTACGACAGAGACAAGTAACCAGCCCACATTAGAACAGTAAGGGTGTATCCAAGCTGTTGGTGTCGGTGTCACCAGAAGACGGGGTACGGAACCCAATCACGGACATCACCCATTACGTACATAACCCATATGGACAACACCCTAATAGATAAAACCACAACTCCTAGCGGTCAACTCCATTCAACTGTTCAACTCCACCTGCCGCCGTTTCGAAACTTAGGCAATTTCGTTCACACCACGTTGCCTTTCGGAAGAAACACTAAAAGCCGTTGGTCCCATATATATGGTGTCTATGCTAGGGGAAGTAAAATATCGGATCCCACACAGGGGGTAAATGTGTAACCTGTCGTGGACTCACAGAGTGGTGGTCTCTATCTCTAACCCACTGGATCTTACACCCAGCGACCGGAGTTGCTTCTCGGTCCGGCGTGTGAGAGACGCCGAGCAGGCAGTGTATACACTGTATCACTGGACCCAATGGGTCCTATATGAATATGCATACGTACATATTATACTCTCAGAAGAAAGGACACCGTCTACAAAGATGCAAGGACCACGTTGTGCTAACCTGTAGGTGCGTCGTCTGTAGACGCCCAGAGGGTGGAGAGGGTCCGGGGTTGCGACACACTTGACTCCGTTCTGTCTGGCTGTCGCTGTCTTGGCCGCCGTGGCTGCAGCAGCTCGCGCTGTCGCCTGTCGCGTTGAGTGCGACATCGACTTGGAGCGCAGACGATAACACATCGCTTCCATGTCAATGCAGTGGCGGCGTGGACAACTGTGGTTCTGCAGCTGCTGGTTTCACCGAAGTGACACGGCGCGGCTGCGATCAATGCTAATAATCCGCCGGCCATCAACCACGGCTGCTGTTGCTGAACGGAACCGGCGCCTCGTGGGCTACATCCACCAAGATGGTGGATGTGTTGTCCATTGGGAGAATGATGTAGCGTTTCATGTTATTTCACCCTCTCACATACGCGTGCATACATTCATTAATCCAATCATGCACTCACCCCCCACACTCTCTCACTCACCCATAAAGGCACTCACTCACCCATAAAGGCACTCACTCACTCACTCACTCACTCACTCACTCACTCACTCACTCACTCACTCACTCACTCACTCACTCACTCACTCACTCACTCACTCACTCACTCACTCACTCACTCACTCACTCACTCACTCACTCACTCACTCACTCACTCACTCACTCACTCACTCACTCACTCACTCACTCACTCACTCACTCACTCACTCACTCACTCACTCACTCACTCACTCACTCACTCACTAACTCACTCACTCACTCACTCACTCGTATCACACTGCTGGCTTAAACGATATGTCTCTTGTCGCTTCGGTCTCCCATTGCCGTTTACAGCTCCCCTGGTTGCAAACTCCTAGTTCCATCCCCATATCTTCCTCCATAGAGTCAATAGAGACAAATATCATGGCCTGGCTTGCTCTTTGCCGTTTACAGCTCCCCTGGTTGCAAACTCCTGGTTCCATCCCCATATCTTCCTCCATAGAGTCAATAGAGAAAGGAATTATGGCCTGGCTTGCTCTTGCTCTTGCTCTTGCATCACTGGTTGTAAGAGGGTGGTTTATGCAATTCATCCAGTGTACATAACAGCCTCCAGAAACATTAAGCTTTCGTTCCTTGTGTTCTGCGTAATCTAACCCACATCTCTATGGAGATACTTGGGAAACGAACACATTTCAGTTCTGTAACCAGCACATTTCTTATGAATTTAATAAACACCCTTGCCGATGATCCGGAGTCACTGAAAAATATGTCTGCCGCGCCTAATTATTGTAATAAAAACTGGAAGAAATTTTTTCATACACACGTAACGCGAAGAAGCCCTTTCATTTGACTGCACGGTTTAGTCCATTGGTAATATTTGGTCTGAAGACGTCCATACATGACGAAGACCGCGCCTATGGCAGATATCGGGGACAATAAGCTATTTCCTTCGCCGCGTCAATGACTTGAATTAGCCAAAGTCTTTATCGATAATGACACACATCTGATCAGACCAGGGAACATCAAATTAAACTTTTCTAGTAAGCATTCATACACGCTGCAACTACTGAACGAAAACCAACCAATCGATGCATCCTCCTTGTCAACAACAACAAACAGTGGCCACAGACACGGAGAACAAATATATAGGTTTATGTACTGGCGACGGGCGACGGGCGACGGTCGAAGCTTCCGGTTTGACGTTCCATGAAACAGTTGGCGACACGAAGCTATATTGACCTTACTGCTCTCATGACAATGTGAATTTTAAAACGTCGATATACATGTTTCGTAAATTTGGTTATTTGGCATACGATTACAACTATGCGTTCTTATGTAATCAATAACAGTTGAATATGTTTAGCATTTACGTTTAGTCTGTCTTCTTATGAAGTTGTGCGTATGGTGTTATTTAATGATATCGCCAAACACGAAACGTTAAGGAGTATGTGTTATTGAATGATATAATCTAAAGCGAAACGTTTACGTGTGCGTATGCATACACCAAACGATGTGTTTTTTTGTGGGTAACTAATGGAATTTTTATTAATGTTTCTTTGGATTTACATTTTATTGCCAATTATTCACATTAATTTGAAAAGAATATAGTTATCCTTATGTTATTGCGATGATCAAATGTGCAATGTTCGTGACAAAAATTGTATGTATCAAGACGAAGTCAGTTGCTGCAACGTTATTTTTAGCAGTGTACGTTCAGGAATTGAAATTAGTCCAGTGGCTCGGCCCAGGAACCTTGAACCTAAATTGCAAGAATTGTATTGCGTACGTCATCAATACGAAAATTCAAAGAAAAAAATAAACTTTTAAAGTAGTTTATTATATATTATCACGTACGCCTTGTTTGATTATATTTGTGATATACATGGAACGCGTCCCTTTGGAATGATGCATTTTAATATACAGATAGTGAGTTCAGTTTTAATGAGATAATCTTTGAATCATTCGACCCATATACTGTCAAATATTTTTTTAATGATCATGCCTGAAACTGCCTGTATCACTAATGGAAATAACTAATGTGGAAATAATAAAAACTGGGTAAGAACTGTGGGAAAGACAGGTGTGGATATAAGAACTGTGGGAAAGACAGGTGTGGATGTAAGAACTGTGGGAAAGACAGGTGTGGATGTAAGAACTGTGGGAAAGACAGGTGTGGATATAAGAAATGTGGGAAAGACAGGTGTGGATGTAAGAACTGTGGGGAAGACAGGTGTGGATGTAAGAACTGTGGGGAAGACAGGTGTGGATGTAAGAACTGTGGGAAAGACAGGTGTGGATGTAAGAACTGTGGAAAAGACAGGTGTGGATGTACGAACTGTGTAAAAGACAGGTGTGGATGTAAGAACTGTGGGAAAGACAGGTGTGGATGTAAGAACTGTGAGAAAGACAGGTGTGGATGTAAGAACTGTGGCAAAGACAGGTGTGGATGTAAGAACTGTGAGAAAGACAGATGTGGATGTAAGAACTGTGGGAAAAACAGGTGTGGATGTAAGAACTGTGGAAAAGACAGGTGTGGATGTAAGAAATGTGGGAAAGACAGGTGTGGATGTAAGACATATGGGAAAGACAGGTGAAGATGTAAGAAATGTGGGAAAGACAGGTGTGGAAGTAAGAACTGTGGGAAAGACAGGTGTGGATGTCAGAACTGTTGGAAAGACAGGTGTGGATGTAGGAAATGTGGGAAAGACAGGTGTGGATGTAAGAAATGTGGGAAAGACAGGTATGGATGTAAGAAATGTGGGAAAGACAGGTGTGGATGTAAGAAATATGGGAAAGACAGGTGTAGATGTAAGAATTGTGGGAAAGAAAGGTGTGGATGTAAAAAAAATGTGGGAAAGACAGGTGTGGATGTAAGAACTGTGGGAAAGACAGGTGTGGATGTAAGAACTGTGGGGAAGACAGGTGTGGATGTAAGAAATGTGGGAAAGACAGGTGTGGATGTAAGAAATGTGGGAAAGACAGGTGTGTATGTAAAAAATATGGGAACGACAGGTGTAGATGTAAGAATTGTGGGAAAGACTGGTGTGGATGTAAAATATGTGGGAAAGACAGGTATGGATGTAAGAACTGTGGGAAAGACAGGTGTGGATGTAAGAACTGTGTGGAAGACAGGTGTGGATATATGAACTGAGGGAAAGACAGGTGTGGATTTAAGAACTGTGGGGAAGACAGGTGTGGGTGTAAGAACTGTGGGAAAGACAGGTGTGGATGTAATAACTGTGGAAAAGACAGTTATTGATGTAAGAAATGTGGGAAAGACAGGTGTGGATGTAAGAACTGTGGGAAAGACAGGTGTGAATGTAAGAATTGTGGGGAAGACAGGTGTGGATGTAAGAACTGTTGTAAAGACAGGTGTGGATGTAAGAACAGTGGAAAAGACAGGTGTGGATGTAAGAGCTGTGTGAAAGACAGGTGTGGATGTAAGAACTGTGGGAAAGACAGTTGTGGATGTAAGAAATGTGGGAAAGACAGGTGTGGATGTAAGAACTGTGGGGAAAACAGGTGTGGATGTAAGAACTGTGGGGAAGACAGGTGTGGATATATGAACAATGGGAAAGACAGATGTGGATGTAAGAACTGTGGGAAAGACAGGTGTGGACGTAAGAACTGTGGGAAAGACAGGTGTGGATGTAAGAATTGTGGGGAAGACAGGTGTGGATGTAAGAACTGTTGTAAAGACAGCTGTGGATGTAAGAACTGTGGGAAAGACATGTGTGGATGTAAGAACTGTGGGAAAGACAGGTGTGGATGTAAGAACTGTGGGAAAGACAGTTGTGGATGTAAGAAATGTGGGAAAGACAGGTGTGGATGTAAGAACTGTGGGGAAAACAGGTGTGGATGTAAGAACTGTGGGGAAGACAGGTGTGGATATATGAACAATGGGAAAGACAGATGTGGATGTAAGAACTGTGGGAAAGACAGGTGTGGACGTAAGAACTGTGGGAAAGATAGGTGAGGATGTAAGAACTGTGGGAAAGACAGGTGTGGATGTAAGAACTGTGGGGAAGACAGGTGTGGATGTAAGAACTGTGGGAAAGACAGGTGTGGATGTAAGATCTGTGGGGAAGACAGATGAGGATGTAAGAACTGTGGGAAAGACAGGTGTGGATATAAGAACTGTGGGAAAGATAGGTGTGGATGTAAGAACTGTGGGAAAGACAGGTGTGGATGTAAGAACTGTGGGAAAGACAGGTGTGGATGTAAGAACTGTGGGAAAAACAGGTGTGGATGTAAGAACTGTGGGAAAGGCAGTTGTGGATGAAAGAAATGTGGGTATGTGAAATATTGGAATGAGAAATTTTGGCATGAACAATGTGCGAAAGAAAAATATGGTTCCTTCTTCACCGAATACGGAACATACTTCCTCCGCGGTCGTCAAAGTAATGTTGGCATCGTAAACGAATGGGTGGCCAAGGTTTATTAAAGTTTTAAACATTAAATGTCGAACTTAAAACTCTATAACCGAACAAGCTACTACAACAACTACTGCATAATGTATGATTTATTTATACCTTCAATTTTGGTTCTCCAAGCCTAGTCGAATGTTGTCGATCTATAGAACGAACTAATTTGTGCCGCGTCTAGTTATTCGGATACGCTATACATCAAACTGGGTGATGCGCATTAATCCGTATGTCAACCATTTCGAACACATTTTGGTCATTGCGAATTTGAGAAGAAACAGGTGCGCTACAATGTGTGACTGCGAGCCCCTCCTGGGGAGTGTCCGGTGTGACCACCAGAGACGCCCCACACCATCGTGCACCTGATCTTTCGGCTCAGCGGACATCGGAACGGAACTCATGATCAATTAGATGTATATAGCATTACAAGAACCCTTAGAAAGTTTTCGCGCACGTCGTAAACATCACGATGGCATTCATTAGCCAGCAATACACGTCGAGATCCGTTTCATCGGCTCGAGTTCACGACCTCGCGTTTGATCGAAAAGATAATACCACAGATGTGATCTCGTGTAATTGCTAGTTACCTGCGCTACTCGCATACCAGGCTCTCTGGTGTTAAACAGTGGTGACACCTGGCGAACGTAGAAGACAATAACCCGTACTTGCTAGACGGTCAGCTATTGGCTTTTAACCATATGGTTCGTATGCATGGGCCTTGCATTGTTCCAGACTAGACCCTACAACCTGTCTACCTATGCTGTAGACTGGCGATGCTTAAGTCGCGATGCATGAACCGGTCGTACAGCACCGATAACAAATAATAAAGAGTTTGCTGCCTTGATCTAGTGAGCGATTTAAATAAAAATAAGGCATGAGCTAAAATCCTTTTTCCATGTGTACACAAAGTTTAACATTGTATGTAACATTTGACAACATTAAACAAATACAGAAAAATACATTTGTAGCATAAATTCGATTTTAAGCCCGTCTGTGAAGCGATTCCCGCGGAAAATTAAATTTTAATGAGCTAGGCGATCACGTGGTATCGTGACGTCACTTATGACACACACTCGCATCAGGCCGACCCATTCCATGCATTCAGAGCATGTTTACAAGGATAGCTTTTGGGTCGAAACGAGCGTCAGAATGAATTATTGTGCAATATTCCGACGTAATACAAACACGTGTTTTGATAGAGGCTAAATATTACCGGAAGTGTTCATAAATGGGACAATTTGTTATTAAATATAACAACTTAAACAAACGTAGACGCAGTCGTGCTCTGGCAAGACAGCCAGGGGCTTAACCAGAGACCCGTCTGCCTGTCTTCAAGACTGGCAGATGACTGGCCAAGACAGGTAATTACAACTGATAAGACTGATGGAATTTAGTTTATAATTTAGATGGGACCAGCTGACCACCAGATTAACTAATAGTTCCAAGTCTAGGGGCCCACACTAATGACTACCATTGGCACAACTGGTAGTGGAACAAATCCAATGGATTGATATTAATAAAAAAATGGCTCATATGAAACTGGTTTGTCATTGAACAAAATTTAACTGGCCATCAATGGCTGTGATTGATGTGAATGGCTTCCACGCAAGCCATTCGCGTGCTAAAAGGAAACAAAAAAGTGTAAAGAAAATCAATAGTTTGCATGCTATCAGGATTGAACCGGCGTCGCCCGATTGTAAAATAAATGATAAGAAACCAACGCGCCTACCCACTGAGCTAGCGGCACCAGCGGAAACTCTCTGACTGATTTAAGTTGTTATGATAAATTGTACAACTCCTTCATATATCGATATTCTAGTGATATTATGAGATTATTCATGTTACTTTCTGTAGCTGGATACAATATATGTTTGCTATGTATGTTTATTGGTGTAGATTATCTCCCGTTGGTTGCATTCGATATCATTATTCTGAAAACGAGCCCAAGCTCGGCGAAATCTAGTCGACTTGTAGGCGCATTCGCATTCGTTGTTTTGAATAAAATTCGATTCATGTGGAACCGTAAGATAACTGCTTGTTCCTCTGTAATGACTAGTGTTTGTATTACGTCGGAATATTGCACAATAACTCATTCTGACGCTCGTTTCGACCCAAAAGCTATACTTGTAAACATGCTCTGAATGCATGGAAAGGACCGGCCTGATGCGAGTTTGAGTCATAAGTGACGTCACATCTCGGCATCCCGAAAAGCGCGCCAAAAATATGCATATTCGAAAATGTCCGGATGCACAGCATAAAATGTGGAATTTCTAATTAATGGATTTTTTTTGATTTTTTTGGCTTGGTGGACGTGGAAATAGATAGCAGCATGTAATATAACAGGAATTCAAGCAATAGGTGTTTTTATTTCCTTTAATAGACTGAGCTTAAATTCAGAGTTTCAGCGATCAGCCAGGCGGTACTGCTGGCTGGCACTGACGTAATCAGCAGCAGCGACCCCTGGCGCGCGAGGATGTGTGCCGCGGCAAATCTCGTTTCATAGTAACAGGCGTCCAACATGGACTGTAAACCTAAACGCGTAGACGCGGGACCTAAACCACTGTGTTGGTTCTGAAGGAGTCTTAACGTTTCCAAGTCGTTTTGATGCTTATACAGAACGCCTCTGGATTACAGATCTACGAAAATGATGTACAAATATATATATATTTTTAAACCTGCTACTAAACTGCCAGTTGTGAACTTTGTCGGTTATTGTTATTGTTAAGTTATATTAAAAATGTAAATTGTATAACGTTCATTTCAAAAAACGTGTCTCGCGTTGATTACCCGTACTCCGTGAGATGGCGCTACTATATCTCGTTATTTGCATTCGTGTAGCCTTGATTACCCAAGCTCCACGGGGTGGCGCTACCATTCGGCTAGTCTAAAATGTTGTGCAAAACCTTCGTAGTCTAACGATGTGGTCGCGAGATGGTGCCACTAGAAAAGGTCACAATCCCAAAAATTTTTGGGGCGAGCACTGATTTCGTTATGTCCAACACAAAAACGGTTATAAGAGCGTTATCATTAATAAACATACCCACAAACAATATACAAAGTTAGAGTAAACAATTTTGAGGTTATTTCAACTACCGCATATCGTATATAACGAAATCATGAAGATTCGCTAAACTATTAGCTTTTCACCTATACAGTACAGTATACTGTATAATTAAGATTTTTGTCAGGACGTATCAAACAGATGGTGCCTATCGCTTGCAATACTATTTATGGCACTAAACCGACAATAAAATTCCGTCTTAAATACGTAATTGCAAACCTCCTAAACCTAAATGATACGATAGAAATAATTCATGGTTACATTTATATCCGCTAGATGTCACCGTTCGCGTTAGATTGATCACTATCAAAATGAACTAGTGAAGTAATGCGACAGGGATTAGCAGCTCCTGAGTAAACATGTCATATTAAGCCGAAGTATGCTAGATAACACTGACCACGTGCTAGCCAGTGGACAACTGCTGAAGAATGGTTAGCAAAGTAAGGTCCGTTATAATTTACTTTGGTATGATTTTGATAGGAGAGTACTATTATAGAGGAACGTTCACACGATATCTAACGAAGGTATCTGGCATGCCAGTATTTACGACTTTTATGCCAATCTGCAGCTTCACTTTCACATTTTGGCAATTAGACAAATAATAGCGATTTATTAAACTGCTAATACCCTTTTTTCAGACACTGCAGCGCATAGAAAATAAAATATAGGTAATGTGCTTTTCGAAAGACAACCGAACGTTAGTGCTCAACGTCTTATTCCGGTTATATCGAGAATCATAACCGGAAGGGGTTGTTGTTTTAATTGTGGTTTTGGCAATAGTATTATTTGCATAAGCGAATCTTCCACATAATGTGATTTATGCTGCTTGATACGAGAATACTTGCTAAGTTTGGTTGAGCCAATCGGATCAGACCTTCCAACATTTTATTAAAAAACAGCAGAAGATCGTCCTCCTTCTACAAAAAAAAACACAGAAGATTTTTGCTCGGAAAAACAACAACATTTTGTATAACATAGTCCTTTCCATTGAATCGAAAGGACATATACCGAAAGAATAATAGTACACCGGAAGGACTGTGGCAGCCGGAAGTACTACAGCCATCTGCAAGTGCCACAAAGCGGTGAAAAGGCCGCCATAATGCGATATGTCATGCTGTCATCTCCTAAAGCTGACCCGTAATGGATTGTTAAGAAGCGCGAGGCGATCATATAGGCGTTTATGGTCCTGTCAAAATCGTGCAATTTGTCATCGTAGGAAGTGACAGCAGGTGGTTACGACGGAATAACACGAGTCAATCATTACAGAGTCAGTGGCATCATCTGCTGGGTGTGGCGATTGGATTACGGCTGCGATAGATGTGCACATGCACGCGCACATGCACACGTGACTCACGCTCAATCCATCTCAAACATCCGCACGTGTAGTGTGTGGTATGTGTGGTGTGGTGTGTGTGTTTGTGTGTGTGTGTGTGTGTGTGTGTGTGTGTGTGTGTGTGTGTGTGTGTGTGTGTGTGTGTGTTGTGCGTGAGTGAACACGCGCATGTTGTGTGCTCGTGCATGCGTGTTTGCATGTGTGCGTGTGTGGGTGTGTGCGTGTTAGCGTGTGTGCGTGCGTGCGTGCGCGCGTGCGTGCGCGCGTGTGAGCGTGTGTGCGTGTGCATGCGTGTGTGCGTGTGCGTGTGACCATGCGCATGTATGTGCATGTGAATGTGCGCACTTGCGTGTTTGTGCGTGCGTGCGTGTGCATGCGCGTGTACGTCTATGCGTCTGCGTGTGACCGCGTACGTGCGTGTGCGTGTTAGTGTCCGCGGCGCGTGTTTGCATGTGTATGCGTGCGTATATGTGTTGGTAAATATTCTGAGGAAATGACTCGCTGGAAAACGTCGACCGTTCAAAAGGTGTTCGTTGACGCCTTTGTTTGATTGCACGCGGTGTGTGCCGTGACGCACGCTGCCCAATACGTCGCTCCCGGCTCGCAGCTTTGTTGTCACAGCGCGTCAACGCACGTGCGAGCATACGCGCCTTGCTCGCATTACAGATGTGCAAAATGTCAAAACCGATGACGGCATTAATACTTAATAGGCTACAATTGCAGGTGGCTTAAGATAGACGAACTACGTGCAGAGAATTATCCGGAGAAGGTAATTTCATTGTAGTCGGCCTACTAAATGTTACAGTCGCCCTAGGACAGTCCGGAATTATTTTTGTAGCAGTAAAATATAATAGGGTCACCACATTATGACGCATACATAAATTCGATATAAAGGTTAAGTTATTATACAACGCTTCACCCCGACAGGCCTGTTCATTGAAACGCCATATTGATGTCTCTGGGAAGCATTCAGCCTCGCTGCAGTTACTGCGCAGAAAATATTCGTTCACATACATTCACTACGGTCAAGTAGTCTTGTATGCAGCCGAGAGACCTGGAGCAACGTGGAATGAACTAAAGTATGCCCACCTCGTGGGCCTTTTGTATTACATGATTTTACCCAAGTCTGTGTGCCGCGTTTTGATGAACCGGGCGACGGTCCCAAGCATAGGGTGTAGCAGACACTATCATGCAGACGTATCACAAGAGTTAGGCATGGACACAAGAGGTCAGAGTATGGACTGTTCTGACCAAACCGACAAGAGATGGAGAGAAGGCGAACGGGGAGTAAAGTCATCCCATGATGTCCCACGTCAACGCAGACAAGGGAGTAGAGGAAGACTGGTGATTCGTCCTTTTCCAGCGTCTCCCGACTGAACCAACACCCACAAGGCAAAGAAAGATTTAATTATGAGATGTCAGACGGTGCTATAATACCAGTGGTGTCTAACGGGAGCTGCATTTATTCCGTCGTTGTTTGCTCTGTCGTGACGTAACCGGGAGAGACCATTGACGGAGATCAGTAATACATGGCTGGAGGTCTCGAGAGTGTTGACCACAGGTCCGTCGACAATTCCCGGCGGCAGTCGACAGAATCCGTAATCGTTGTCCTTGGTCGCGCATCTGAGGTCAAGGTCTCGGGTCAAGTTCATTATCACCGTGTCACATGCGTGACGTCATTCCACGCACGCGCCTACGCACTTCTGTTACAACGTATTCAGTGCAAACTGTCAAACGATCTTAATATTTAACAAGCAAGAACTAAAAACGTCAGCCAACTCCCTCAGGCCAACGCGACAGATTTTATGTCCAATTCCTTGTGTGACACGTGACGCATGTTGCTATCACTGATCTCTCTCTCTCCGAGGAGGGCGTTGGTTAATGGCAACTGAGCGGAATGCACGAACGTCAGCACGGAAAAGTGACGTCAGACGACGGGGCGATAACGTCGGTTCGTATTTAATACAGGTGTTACTTGGCGTCATTAGACATTGCAGATGTAATGAAATGAGTGAAAACACATTAAAGTGTGTGTGAATGGTTGTTTGCCATTTGTTGACGGTCGTAATGATAAGCCTTGCGCAACAGCTTTATCACGACTGTCATCATATATTTGAGATATAGCTGTGGCTAATTACATGAATAAGCTATTTAATTATTTGTAAGAGGCACATTCATAATTCAGCAATTAAATTGCATTAGTACTCCTTTCTAAATATATATATAAGCCATGCGCATAAGGCTAGTCACATTTTCGCAATTTGTTTACCCAACGATCAATATCAAGATCTTGATAACATAACTCACTCTTTTATTAAACCAACTGAACGTACTTAAACTGTTCACGCACTGCATTTCTGAACCGCACCGAACATGATTCTCGATGGGATGAATTATAGGAGGGGATTCTGATCATTCGCCTTGGTCATTATATTGGCATTGGTGAGGTGAACTGTTGTGTGGGAGTGTCGGTCACTAGTTGTTACACTCGACCGAACGTGACACAGAGATGATGACAACGGAAGATGCGAAGCTGACAAGTATATCGTGACTGGGGAAACAACATTAGTATCAAGACTCATTGCCTTGTAATAGAAAACATCACCTCGTGTCGCGTGTCAGCACTACGACCGAACTTGGTCAAGACGCCGTGAATAGCACCTACGCATATCCGTGTTATGGCGACATCTCTCAACAGCAGTACTTACCTACAAAGAGAAACGATACGGTCATTAATTAATAATTAATTAATTAACCGACAGAAGTAATCATTACTTACACATGCTAACACAACATATATTAATCACAAACGAAACACGACCGCCAATAGGAGTGCGATCAATGTAGGGGTGTTATATACAAGCGAACATTTCATTTTTAACGTAGATTACGTTTCAACGAAATTACGTTCATCTTGGATTCCATCCAAATCCAAGTGAATAATTAAACGAATTGGTAGAAAGTGATACGTTATTGCTATAACTGTAGACAACACGCGCGTGGGTGCGTATGTGTGTTTGTGCATACGTAGATGTGTATGTGCGCGTGTACGTGCGTGTGTGCGTGCGTGCGTGCGTGCGTGCGTGCGCGCGCGTGGTTATGTGTCTGTGTCGGTGCGTGCATGTGTGTGTGTGTACGTGCGTATGTGCGTGCGCAAGTGTGTATGTAGGTGTGCTATTCATGCACTCACAAATGAAACGCACACACATGCACACGCACGCACACACACACACACACACACACACACACACACACGCAGACGCACGCACACTCGCGCGCGCGCACACACACACAAGCCTACATTTACATATAAAATACATAGATGCAACATTTGCAACACTAATTTTTGGATAACACAATTAATGTTCTTGGCATCGGAATGGACCATGTTCATAAAGCAAGGTATAAAAGTTCCAAGTGGGAAAGTTCAGCATGAGTGGAAGTCTCGCCGTCTTACCGACTGCGAGACTTGAACGCAGCCTACGGTCCACGTGACTGAATCCACGCATGCGGACGACTGACATATATTTCTGTTGACGAACCGTTGGATATGACGTTTGGAAAAATAGTTTTTCATACCAATTTTTAAATGATGGTTCATTTGGTCTAATATAGCCTGTAATACTGCCATCGTTTGTAAGTTTAATACTTCAATAAATGCGTAATAACATAATGACGACAATTCTTGAAAGGCAAGCCAATGACACCCAACTGCTAACGACCACAAAAGGACATACGGTGGAACCTCGTTTTACGGTCACCTCAGTAATACAGCCACCTTGCAATTAAGGTCACCCTGGAACAGTCCCACATTATTTCCACATACAGTAGAGCATATAATATCAGTCCCGCTATTACGGTAACCTCGCAATTTAGGTTGCTCTTGTCCAGTCCCAAGGGTGGCCTTAATAGCGAGGTACCATTGTCATTTTTTGGAGGGTCATGATCGCAGATGAAGAAACCGCACTATATAACTGTTCTCTGCAAGAATTGCAGTTTCTACGAGGTGCCAAACATCGACCTGCTCTGATTTCGGCCAGGGACATTACATCGCCTGTGCGCACATGGAATTACGGGGCAGCTTAGGAGCAGTGAGATTTGAGCAATACAAAAGCAAAACGTTTTTTATTTTGAAAATCCAGTGTGGTAGATACTTCATGTTAATATTTTATTCCATAATTTACCCTTTGAAGAATTGGAAAATTGACATTTCTAAGAGAGTGCTATAGCATAAAAACAAACAATTATTCTAATGCAATGGAAGCACGAAACGAACAGAACAGGTGAAGCGAAAATCGGATGTATTGCCTCATTGCTGTGTCGCGTCCAGTGCATACAAACACACCCCTTGGCCAATCGGTGTGACACGCTAGCTGAACCATCGATTGATGCCAGGCCCAAGGTATACCGGGTGTTATGTAAAGTAGTCTAATCTACTCTTATTACATAAAATAGCTTACACGGAGTGGCATCTCTGACGTCATTCCTGTTATTTGATTTGATATCCACTTGGAAGTACTCGTGACAGGTGATTGAGTACGTGTTTCTTTCGTTCAGGGCGAGTGAATGTTGGCAAACAGAGATAACCGCTCAACTTGTGTTACTTTTGTTTAATATTGCGTCATATGTTTTGAATGTAAAAATCGAGAAAAAAGTCATTATTTATAGTTATGCACGCACGCGCGTTGACACACACGCACGCACACACGCACATACACGCACACACACCCCCCCCCACACACACACACTCTCTCTCTCTCTCTCCCTGTCGCTCTTCCCGGTAACATAAACAGTTGCGCTGTCGTTTGATACAAAATCCATGCTGCTTGATGAATTAAAACACAAACATTTGCTCGACGGACTACCGGTCTACTAGGGCGATTGTATAATATAAGGTCACTGGTAGTGCAAACACGTCATAGCAAACACGTGTCATATCAGTCTTGGGATTTACAACTTCCGTTTCCGGCCCAAGAA
The DNA here is from genome assembly GCA_020002185.1 of Paraescarpia echinospica. Classification (NCBI taxonomy): domain Eukaryota; kingdom Metazoa; phylum Annelida; class Polychaeta; order Sabellida; family Siboglinidae; genus Paraescarpia; species Paraescarpia echinospica. Next base: position 43,059,603 of record CM034540.1, on the reverse strand, counting down.
GGATGACGATTATAAACCCGGCGAAATTATGTGTCGCTAGTCAATAACCACGCCATGAATGTCGGGCAAACTAGGAAGGAAGTGCTGTTTTACGCGAAACTGACAATCATAAATGGTCGAGTTTGCACACGTTTAAATCAAATTTATGTCGTAATACCGTTTGATGAGCAGAAGGCTGGAAGTGCTACAAGTCTGGTGCTCGTGATAAATGTCGGTGGAGGTGGTGGAGGTGATGGTGGTGGTGGTGGAGGTTGTGGAGATGGTGGAGGTTGTGGGGGTGGTGAGGTGGTGGGGGCGATGGAGGCGGTGGGGGTGGTGGGGGTGGTGGGGG
>CM034540.1:43033778-43058272 GCA_020002185.1 Paraescarpia echinospica | reverse complement strand
ACTAAGATCATTGCAGGATGAATACCTTCGTTAGGCTTTTCAACCTTTGTTATCTTTGGGTGTGCTTGTGTAGTAATAGTTGGTACCGTCGTCATTCTATTGTACCTTCGATCTGCCCCACAGAGGCTATGGCGGTGTTCCTTTGCTGGATTGCCAGTCCGTTCATCTGGTCAACCTATAACATTGCATATAAGAAATGTCTTTGTCTGCATTGATGTCAGGTCTAAAGACGTGTGTACCCGTGCTTTCAATTGGAGTAGAAAGACAATATTGTACATAATATTGGAGATGGAATCCTGTTGAAGCGAAGTGTGTGCGATATATTCAGTTTAGCCGTTGCAGGCAGACGGCTCCAGAATATCAGTGTGAAAAATGGCTCACATTACCGATCCTTCCCCTAAGTGACTGAGTACACTTGTCCAGTGTTTTGTACCTGGCTGGCTGCAGGTGTACGGTGTACGTATACGTTGCTATATGTATTATAATGTATACAGTGTACTCGCGCACGAGGCTGTATGTATAGGTTATACATGGACAAGCTACACGAATGCGGTGTACGTGAACGTGACTGCAGGTATACGACATAGATGTACGTGACTGCATGTAAACGATGTACGTTGTGTGGCTACAGATTTGTGGTGTACCTATACGTGACTGCAGGTATAGTAATACAGTGTACGTGGACGTGACTATATATATATACGATATAGATGTACGTGACTGCAGGTACACGGTGTACGTGGGTGCAATTACTCGAGCTTACGTGCTTAAAACACTTTGATTTTACGGGTATCTTGTTTTACTGTTTTTAAAAAATATGACAAAATGCTATAACACCCGATTTGGAACACTGCGCCAGTCACGCAGGCATACAATGCCGTTCACCCTATGCCTGCAGTCACACGTACACTTTCACCAAGCTTCTTGATATCATGGGCTGAGTCGTCAATGCAAACGAACCAATTAATACCAATTAACGCGCCTCTCGTCTGGCGGAGACAGGTTCCCTACGGCTGCCTGTTGGCGCAGTTAGCACGACCGTCTAACCTATGGCATAGGCCGGCTAAAAGCTGAAATGACGACCAAAACATTGAATCCTGTGTCGAAACAATCATCTCTTTCGCTGGACGTTCCTTTTTGCTGACATTTTGCAATCCTGATATGTCCTAGAGATATCACAGCAGCTAGACATTTCCTAGAATGTATGCATGTATTATTTATTATTTGTCTGCTGTTTTTATCGAATTTATGTACATATTTCAGTCATGTCTGTTCTCACGCGAGACAAATTTATCAACTCCATAGTTGAGACATTAAAGCATTATTTTATCTTATCTTAGAAGTCTTGCACGGTCAGCGCACACCGAAGCAGTCGAAATGTCAGCGCACACCGAAGCAGTCGAAATGCCCAGCAGTCTAAACCGAAAGACGGTGTTTATGACAGCATTACGATCTGCCAATCAATGTTTGAACCCTGAAGCATCAGTTTGTATTGGCAAAATGAGTAAATCCTCGACCAAATAGTCTGACCACTATATCGATGCCCAATGATCAGTAATACGTCATATATAGTGTCGATGCTGATATACCCTGTACATAGACTTCTTCAAAACAAAATCACCTGCGTCATAGACTTAACGCTGGACTCATAGTTAAGCCATTGGCTCTCTTGACCACTAAACATTTGGAGCGTATTGCCTTTGGAGACAATCTTGCTAAATCCTGTTACTCTATTGCGAATAGCTGTCAATGTCTATCAAATGGCTCGGTGACCCAATAGATTGAGTGTTCGCCTCGCCAGCATAGGACCCCGGGTTTAGACCCTAAACCACCAGATCATCCAGGCGTTTCGCCATAATTTGGTACAACCAGGAAATAAAATAGAAGAAGGTATTTTGGATAGGTTCTAAAAGCCGTAGCTTGGCGTAAAGCCATGTGTGTGTGTGTGTGTGCGCGCGCGTGCGTGTGCGTGAGCGTGTGCGTGCGTGTGTGAGAGAGAGTGTGTACATCTATACCCGGAGTGTGTGTCAGGGGTTATTACGCTCCTACACAAGGAGTAAATGCATAATTTGTCATGAGCCTAGTGTCTCTAACACAGTGAGAGAAAGTTCCACTATGGGGTACATATGACGTAAGAAATATACTTTTCGGTTTTGCGCATTTGTAGTCGGTATTAAATTTCACTGTAGTTGTTATGAAATAGTATTTACAAACTACTCTATGAACACTGACGTTCATTCAGAATGACGACATCAACGCCATTGTCTTGTGTTGATTAGATAGCCACTTATAATAGAATCGACGTTTCCACTGGCAACATGAACGTATTTTTTACGAACATACCTACTTGACAGGAGTCGTAAATGAATACGCGTTTATCTCAAAAACCACCCTATAAGATACCGTGGAGGGCAACGGTAGACGGGCTACAAGACAAAACTAGCTGAACAACATAAGATAATGGATCAATCTACGGTTACCAGCCTTACACAGACGACATACCAGGTCGGAAGAGACTCGTCGTGGAAGTGGATTCTTATGGTGATCCCGGTCAAGGGATGACATGAAGTGATACAGCATAACTTTCACAGTACAACAGCACACGTCAATGTAAGACAACATACAGCAAAGTACAACAACGTACAGCAACGTATGTCACAATACAGCATAATACGTCACAGTGTGACAGCATACGTCAATGTAAGACAACATACAGCAAAGTACAACAACGTATGTCACAATACAGCATAATACGTCACAGTGTGACAGCACACGTCAATGTAAGACAACATACAGCAAAGTACAACAACGTATGTCACAATACAGCATAATACGTCACAGTGTGACAGCATACGTCAATGTAAGACAACATACAGCAAAGTACAACAACGTATGTCACAATACAGCATAATACGTCACAGTGTGACAGCACACGTCAATGTAAGACAACATACAGCAAAGTACAACAACGTATGTCACAATACAACATAATACGTCACAGTGTGACAGCACACTCAATGTAAGACAACATACAGCAAAGTACAACAACGTACAACAACGTATGTCACAATGCAGCATAATACGTCTCAGTGTGACAGCATACGTCAATGTAAGACAACATACAGCAAAGTACAACAACGTATGTCACAATACAGCATAATACGTCACAGTGTGACACACACGTCAATGTAAGACAACATACAGCAAAGTACAACAACGTATGTCACAATACAACATAATACGTCACAGTGTGACAGCACACGTCAATGTAAGACAACATACAGCAAAGTACAACAACGTATGTCACAATACAACATAATACGTCACAGTGTGACAGCACACGTCAATGTAAGACAACATACAGCAAAGTACAACAACGTATGTCACAATACAGCATAATACGTCACAGTGTGACAGCACACGTCAATGTAAGACAACATACAGCAAAGTACAACAACGTATGTCACAATACAACATAATACGTCACAGTGTGACAGCACACGTCAATGTAAGACAACATACAGCAAAGTACAACAACGTATGTCACAATACAGCATAATACGTCACAGTGTGACAGCACACGTCAATGTAAGACAACATACAGCAAAGTACAACAACGTATGTCACAATACAACATAATACGTCACAGTGTGACAACACACGTCAATGTAAGACAACATACAGCAAAGTACAACAACGTATGTCACAATACAACATAATACGTCACAGTGTGACAGCACACGTCAATGTAAGACAACATACAGCAAAGTACAACAACGTATGTCACAATACAGCATAATACGTCACAGTGTGACAGCATACGTCAATGTAAGACAACATACAGCAAAGTACAACAACGTATGTCACAATACAACATAATACGTCACAGTGTGACAGCATACGTCAATGTAAGACAACATACAGCAAAGTACAACAACGTATGTCACAATACAGCATAATACGTCACAGTGTGACGCACACGTCAATGTAAGACAACATACAGCAAAGTACAACAACGTATGTCACAATACAACATAATACGTCACAGTGTGACAACACACGTCAATGTAAGACAACATACAGCAAAGTACAACAACGTACATATGTCACAATACAACATAATACGTCACAGTGTGACAGCACACGTCAATGTAAGACAACATACAGCAAAGTACAACAACGTATGTCACAATACAACATAATACGTCACAGTGTGACAGCATACGTCAATGTAAGACAACATACAGCAAAGTACAACAACGTATGTCACAATACAGCATAATACGTCACAGTGTGACAGCACACGTCAATGTAAGACAACATACAGCAAAGTACAACAACGTATGTCACAATACAACATAATACGTCACAGTGTGACAACACACGTCAATGTAAGACAACATACAGCAAAGTACAACAACGTATGTCACAATACAACATAATACGTCACAGTGTGACAGCACACGTCAATGTAAGACAACATACAGCAAAGTACAACAACGTATGTCACAATACAACATAATACGTCACAGTGTGACAGCACACGTCAATGTAAGACAACATACAGCAAAGTACAACAACGTATGTCACAATACAACATAATACGTCACAGTGTGACAGCATACGTCACAGTATGCCGAAACATAACGAGCGATAATACAAGAGTAGTGACTGGGTAGGAAACACCCATTCGCGGTCAATTTATCGACCGCATCCAACTGCAGACACATATGATGCATCTTTTTACATTTTATGGAAATGCCGAGATACGCAAATAGAACCTAGTTATCTGTCATTCGGATGCACCGGGAAAGCTATACCGTACATAGATGTTTGTCTAACACGAAAACATTTCGAAATAAGCTTGCTGTTTGCAAAAAAACAACGAGCAGTCGCTCTTCCGGCTTACCGTTAATGGAGCATATGACGTCACGTATCAGGACCGGAAACTGTATGTTCCTAGAATGTGTCTTAAGGGACTGATTGAGGTGAAAGTTACATTAATGAATGTTAATACCACGATACGTTATAATAAGAGGACGTGACGTCGTTTCATGTCAACACTACCGTCATCAAACATCATGCATCACGTAAATGGTATGACAACTCAAGCCTGGCAAGCAGTGTTTTATGTCCATATTTTAATCGACGATCAAATGCAAATTTTAGAACATGTAAACAAGGTTGTATTGTAAATTCCATTGAATCAGCCAATGTGTATCGACATTAACTACGTTCGACGCATGTTCCGTGCATATATTCATAAATTATCCTCACGAATGTAGAACGTGGATCAACTGGAGCTTCGAAATCGATATCTGCAACACGCAATGTCTGATTTGTATTATTGAACCGAAGCTAACCCGTGATCGGGGATTTCGACATAATGTTCTTTCACATACTATTGAGACAGCGTGTCCGAGTCACGCCTTGCGCCAAGGTCCTGGGGAATTATTATCTCACTGGTGTCCTTTAATAGTTTCGTGCCATGTATCCAGTTTCTGCTCACTATTGTAATATTGTTTTATTATTCACGTCGAGTTTCTGATCGCTGTTGCCTTCGATTTATTTCTTTGTTCATGTTAAGTTACTGCTTGCTATTGCCATATGTTTCTTCCGTTGTTCATATTTTAAGTTTCTGCTTGGTACATATTGCTTTAGGCTTCTTTCAATGCTCATGTTAAGTTTCGGCTTTCTGTTGCCTTAGCGTTCGTTCATTGTTCATGTTAAGTTACCGCTTGCTATTTCCATCGGTTTCTGTCATTGTTTATGTTAAGTTTCTGCTTGCTATTGCCGTCGGTTTCTTCTATTGTTCATGTCAAGTTTCCGCTTGCTATTGCTATTGGATTATGTCATTCTTCATGTCAAGTTTATGGGTACTATTTTCGTTGGTTTCTCTCATTGTTCGTGTATGCATATGCCCTAACTTGCACTTTCAGACCTGCTCATCCAGTGTGTTAAACTGCGGTACGTCTTCCCTTTCCATATTAGTAATATGTGCAATTGCCAGAAAACATCAAGTAGGCTGCTTTGTGATATCCACTGCCAATGCTTAGCCAAACAATTATCACTTGATATGTCACTAATGTAATTCTGCCGTAAATGCGACTCACGACAGAATCTCGGGGTTGCAACACTAAACGAACAATCGGGTATCGTGCGTAGTATGCCGGCTTTAGTCCGCCATCATCCATCAGCTGTTGGAAACTGTAATTAGACCACTGTGCCGCCGGTCAACATCTGCAATATCTCGAAGCCCCCAACAACTCAATAGTCATTTGTAGCAGATAGAATCGACGTAAGCTCAACCGTCTGTTGTTGTCGATTATCGGACAGCCAAATCGATGATCTTCGCAGACTAATCCCATTGTCCACAACGGCGTTTGACGCCCGCATGTTGTCCAATATCCTGTTCTTGAACTGCACGAAAAACGTCCCGTTGTAGAAAAAGATACGCGTCAAAGGGAGATTATTCGGAAACCCGGGAACATGTGAGCGATTGTGTGTGCACAGTGCAGGGTATTGATGGACGTTCATTGTGATTTGTTCCTCGCTGTAGTTGCCAAGTCAAACACCGCAATTTCGAGTTATGGACTTCATCCGCTTTCACCAGTATCAGTCAAAAAGCCAGCGGCAACAGACATGTCAAGACAGAGGCAATTTTGCAAAGATAGTGCCCTGTGAAGTCATAATATTAATGTAGTTTATTTTAGTAATAGAGCCTAGTAGAAATAACCCGTGGCGCCTCTAGTGGATCATATTTGTCGACACTTATTTTGTAGAAAATCAGGGTATTCATGACAAAGCGTGCCCTATCCTGGTCCGTAAATATTTCATGAATTATCATGTCAGCTAAATAAAACATTGTAGCGACAATAATGGCTACTGATATTTAACAAACATCACTGCGTTAGCATAGCTACGCAACAATCGGTCGATCTGGAGTGTCAATACCGCGACTGAGTAGCTTTGGTTTAGCCACGTGATTGTTCTGGCACACGGCAACACAATCGCGGAATTTGTTAGGTGTTTAATTGTTCATTTTATTAAAGTTATTTCAGCTACTCGGGGATGTCACTTAATTGTTTGTTTAATACTACAACAATTTGTGTAATGATAATAACATTAAACACCTGTGCAGACTGTATGCAAGGGCATGTATGTACAACGGTTCGCCAAAACTGCATATATGTATATCTGACGAGATTCTGTAATGAAGTCATCCTGTTCGTCAGGCCATTCTCTGATAGTCACTTGGGTGGCTGTTTTTGGTGGATTTCCTGTACTGCTGCCGAGCTTTGTTGCCATTCCCCCGACGTAATCCACTATAAAGACACCCGTGTGCATGTGTCATTGCGCTCTCCATCCGTGTTCCCTGTTGTTTCCCTGTTGTTTCCCTGTTGTACAGGGGCGAGGGTCGGATATAATATAGTAGTACAGCTCTTTTTGTTCGTTCTCGTCATTGTTTCCCATCGGACGCCCCCTCCCTTCCCCCTTTCCATCTTCTTCCAATCTTCTCAAATCCCTCTTCACACGGTTCTCCCGCCTCGGCTGTGGTCATCCTTTGTCTCGTCTCTCTGCTCGCTTCGCTAGTTCGCCTGCGTTCTTTCTTACCCAGTAAGTGGTCCGCCTCGTCCGGCCTCTCAACAATCGTTAACTTGCAGCTTCGGTTCTTATTGTTCTGTCAGCGCCACTGTCTCTAGACACCCATACATTATATATGACAGTATCCTCTGACAGTGGCGTATTTTGGATATCCCAAAGGAGACACGGGAAGCACGCTTAGTCACCCAGTAATGTGTCATGCCACCAAGTAGCACGTTATAGATGGAAGTGTATATGCAAATGGTGGCACGGTTCAATAGTATTCCCCTTAATACACTATTGTATTTTGAAGTACGATTAAACCTCGCTTTAAGGCCACCTCAATAATACACCCACCCCCAATTAAGGTCACATTAGGACAGTCCCAAATTATTTATGCAACTATAAAGTACAAAACTGTCCTGCTAATACGGCCACTTCGCTATACTGGTCACTACTCAATCCTAAGTAGTGAGATGGCCTTAGTAGTTGATTCCACGGTAATGTCATGGTGCACGTGTCCTGTAAACATCGATATTTATATCTACATGAAGCCACTGTTGATGCATCAGCATAGCACATGTAGTTTAGCATTATGGTCATTGTTAGTTATATTGCCATCATCATACCGCGCATTTCCATCCACTGTTTGAGCAATGCTACACACATGTTGGATTGCCGGAATATAACATTTATATTGTAACAACAACTGAATTAATGGTAGCCGACTCTACTGCAGGCATCCAACATGTACAATAATGATATCAGCAGTCATGGCATCAATTTAGTAAACAAAATTGAGTATGATGAAACCGTCAAGAATGGTCCGTGTGAAACGAACGAACATAACTGGATTATAATCGAGTTTATTATGTTGTGTCACCAGATGGCGCGTTCAGGTTGCATGTTTACCTCAGCACCAAAGCATGCACTATTTTATTATACTTAATATAGGGTTGGTTTAATCAAAATCATCCAATAAACCGGGCACGCGTGTGTCATATCTCCGCGTGGATTGTCTGATGGACTGTTGGAGATATATTATCATTGGGCCACGTAGTCGACGGTCAGTGTGGTGCGGATTACTGCTGCGGCGGCTGATGACGTGGGCCGACCGACCCCAGCAGAGTTACGACGGCTTGTCTCGACACCTGCTCCAGCAGCAGCCCGTGTTATTGTTGTCTTTGTCTCACCTTCTCTCTCTTACTCCGTCCCCCCTCTCTCTCTCTCTTTCTCTCTCCCTCTCTGCCTCTCTGCCTCTCTCCCTCTCTGACTGTCTCCCTCTCTCCCTCTCGTCCTCTCGCATTCTCTCCCTCTCTCCCTCTCTGCCTCTCTTCCTCCCACCCTCCCTCCCTCCCTCCCTCCCTCCCTCTCTCCCTCACCCTCTCTCCCTCTCTCCATATCTCCGTATCTCCCTCTCTCCCTCTCTGTCTCCCTCTCTTCCTCTCCCCCTTCCTCCCTATCTCCTCCCTCTCTGCCTCCCTCCCTCCCACCCTCTTTCCCTCCCTCCCTCCCTCTCTCCCTCAGTCCCTCCCTCCCACCTCCTTTCTCGCTCACACACATACATACGCGTTCGCGCACACTCGCGCGCGCACACACACACACGCGCGTGCGCACCCACACACCCACACATACGCACACGTTTGTCTCATCTTCTCTTTCTTCCTTCGTCCCTCCTTCTCTCTCTCTCTCTCTCTCTCTCTCTCTCTCCCTCTCCCTCTCTCCCTCTCTGCCTCTCTCTGCCTCTCTCTGCCTCCCTCTGCCTCTCTCTGCCTCTCTCCCTCTCTCCCTCTCTCTCCCTCTCTTCCTCTCTCCCTCTCTCTCTCCCTCTCTCCCTTCCTTCCTCTCTCACTCCCTCTCCCTCCCTCCCTCCCTCTGTCCCTCCCTCCCACCCCATTTCTCGCTCACACACATACACACGCGCGCGCGCGCACACACACGCGTGTGCACCCACACACCCGCACACCCGCACACCCGCACTCGCGCACACACACACACGAGCTCGAGCGGTGAAGTCAACTATTATTAATACGTTTACCATGTTTGATGAACAAACTATTTGTTCATGGTAGTGGATAAAAAAAGGTATAACAGACTGGATGTGCGTTTGTTATGCTCCAGAGTGAGACACAAACGGGCGTATTATGGGCAGCCGTTTCACTATCTGCGTCTCCACCGCCATTACAGACGTCGCTATATTAGCCCAGTTCTCCACATTATGACGTTCGTTCGACCCCGCCATCAATAAAGTCCGCCTCAGGTGTATTGCCTGGAACTGCGTCCATAAAACAGCGACTAAATCTCGCTTTATCGGACGTTAATCAACGACAATGCGCGTCTCTTGCACGGGAATCTCCTTTCTTTTATATCGTCTTCTTTTATAATGCACATTAAATAATACGTACGAAAGGAAATACTTTTTCACGTGAACCCAAGGGTGACGCCACGGTCCTCCGGGTCGGTCTGATTCGTGGACAACCCCTACAGGCTTCTCCAGCTGACGTCCGGGGACGATGACCACCAACTGTCTGGTCTCGGTCAATTTTAGTGCGCTCCTTTTATCTATGAGCACTGCTGATGCATAACCATAAATAAAGCAAGTAGAACCCATCATAAGAATGATGTCCTACGACGTACTAATCGCAGAGAGAATTGTGATCCTTACTCGTTCGGTTACGTTATTTGTTATTTTTACGCTGGCAACATAGATAAGATTTAACTTTAATTTCCGTTCTTGTTTGCGGCACGTTGTCCAGATATGTGCACCATACGCAATACAACGAGAAGTAGACCACACATGCATGGTGCAATAGCACTTTGAGTTTAGTTTGCAGTCTCGCGTTCTTTATGGACCAGACTCGGTTTATGAGACGTGTAAAGGATGTTTCTGCTTTGCCCAGTCGTGTGTTCTATTCCGTTTCATGCGTGAAAATGCTAGCCACGACGGAGCTTACGTTGTAGGCCTATAGAAGTTTTCCTAATTTCCGAGTGGTTTATCATTGACGATTATTTTGGCTTCTTGACTCTTGTTGCTCATGGTGACAATCTGTTTTGATTATATTGAGGCTAAAAGCTGTGTGTATATAGTGGAAAAACTGTTTAGGATTCATTGCAACTCTACTTCGGAATGGGAACAGGAGGCGGTATCGTCTAAAAGACTATAAAGGGTCTCGCACGCACGCGGCGGCACTGTTTACGTTATACCGTCAAGCGTGGTAAAGAGAACATGTTGGCGTCAAATCTATTTGTCAGACCTACTCAATCTTAACAAGCGGCACATTTACCGTTCACCGCTCGCTACATGAAAGTATAGTTAACGTAGATCATCTAGCTTTGATTTACCATCGCGGTGTAGTCTCAAGCTCCCATATCTGACCAGGTGTTGAGGCAAACCTCCCCACGGCCACCGACCGCCCACATCCCACTTCTCCTCCCCCCTGTATGTTCTTCCCGGAGATTAAACAAACATTGGAATTATGTTTTAACGGATGTTGTATCAACTCTTTTGAACTCACCCCCTCTTCTTGTCACCAGGAAATATACTAACAGTTCGCCGTCATCCAAACACCTATCTTTTTAGCCTGACTTATTCCACGTTGTACCTCGTTCAGTGTACTTGTCCATGTGTTGATAAAACAATGTTCACATGCTACGCCTTTGCGAATTGTCTTAACCTTTGGTATTATCGCATTGACGCTAAGTTCGGGTCACACAAGATTTGGACGCAATAAACGTCTTCCAACTGTATCGTATCTGAATAACTATGCATCTTTATTAGCACCTCTTCTTTGTGTGATTTCACGATGTTATCGTTGCCTCTGACATTAGCAGTGTCGTTAATGGTTTTGCTATTCACAATAGCCAATATATGTGCGATTGTTCGTGAGAACGGTTGGAACAGCTGTGACGTTATGTCTACGCCATCTACTGTCTGACAAAGCTATCGCCGTGCCGTTACGTGCACGCCGCTGGATGCTATTGACAGCGTCATCTCGAAGTACTATTTTGAGAATTTAGAAATATCGTTTCCATAGTGACAGTGCTGTACTGTCACGTCGACTTTCGGCATCTTTACAACGCACTGTCCATGACATTCCTCGACACACAAATCGAGAATTTAATTAGGTTATCGCCCGGTATAAATACACACGGCAAATAACACAAACTGACAACGGTGACGGGAATTTTGCAATACCATCCCAAGGTACAGTACATTCACTTGACCTATCAGTCATTGGGCAGTTGACACATTTGTTTTTTTCGTACGAGGCGACGACATCGGTTGAATTGAGGTACTGTTGTGTGTGACAAAATAAGTGAAAAGTAGCGTGCGGCATGTAAATCATGGGTCTGGCATTTAAATAACAGTACACATTTGGAAGTGTGACGTCAGAATACGAAAAGCGTTCACCCACGCTGCGTTAACTGAGGCAACTTGGTGAAGTTTCGAAACGGCAGCATGAGGATGATTCGAATTTCTGTCCTTCCAATGTTGTAAATACGATGCTACTGTCTTAGAGGATTTGACTGATGTGTTTAGTAATATCATACTAACATAGGTAAACCGCAGTCTCCCCCAGAAGGCTTTTACTGACGTCTACAATATGACACTGTCTTTATGGTCGCCGTTAGTAAATGTCAATAGTGATACTCCGTACGTTCGTACTGTCGCCAACAAATCTTCCATCTCTTGTCATCGCCTCAACGCACGTCGGGTAAACATGGACAGGCGCAAGTCACAACATGTTGGCATTCGTTCATTCTACGATCAATACTTCATCAATGCATTATTGTACGGTTTTAATGTAGAAATATAAAAACTATTTTTAATATATTAAGTGTCATTGAATGTCACAGTGCGTTGTTTACTTGTACGTGTACATATGAGTGTGTGGTTTGCGTACGTGTATAGTATGTATGTGTGCGTGTGTGCGTGCGTGCGTGCGTGCAGGTTTTCTTCGTACAAAACGAAGGTGTAATCGAAATAACTGAACCGTAATGTGCGACATTTCAATAATGGATGCGACATTTCAATAATATCACACATAGTGACGTCAGGATATGAGATACGTGAACAAATCTTCACTACGGTCTGCATGGTGGGCCCTTTGATCTATGCCGCGTTATAACTTTGTGCGATATGGCTGGCAATAATACTCCCGCGCAAAACCACTTATGGAATACGCTACCCGAAGGACCGGCGACTGATTACCTCCATTGTTATTTTCAAAGCACGCCTCGAAAGGAGTTTTGTATATTTTAAATATATGATCTACTTTGTATCACGACATACAACTTTATGCTCCGATAATCGCACTTTTATTATAAATAGAGTATCCATAATCTCACATTCATTATACAAGCCGTATTGCTATATGATGTCTTTAACGACGCCACGCTTAAAGTTCCTCCTGTCTGACATTTTATTTACATCACTAAGTCTCGTGTATGATTATATACCATTTCATTATAGCAACACTCAATACAAATACTTTGAATCATACCTTGAATGGGTTTGGTGCCGGGAGCCTAATGGAGTACCATTTAGTATCATAATGCAATGCATGAACGTATATGTATTGTTTTATTATTGCGACACTCAATACGCATTATTGAAAAGAGTCCTAATCTGGAAATCAGTGTATAAAATTCGTTATTATTATTACTATTATTATTATTTAAAAGTTTGATTGACACATATAATATGTTGACGATACATCGCGAATAAGACACATTAAAACAAACATTGTTTGTTTTTTCTTGAATGCTCGGGAGCCCACAAAATGTCACTAACCAACTCAAAAGTTGGACGTTTTAACAAAAATGCCATCCAAAGGATAAACTCTACAAGGCATGTAGACAAGGTCTTTGAATTATCGAGAGTCGACTACTTTTCATCTTTGTGTAAGCCGCCCGTGAATTAAATGATTAGGTGGACATTTAAATGCCTTCAATGTCGTATTGTACAGAGGCTATCGGCGGTTAAGTTGTTTTGTTGTACCTTCTCCAGAAAATACACGTTATTCTGGGTTGTTTCCGTTTGGTTCTGCAATCGAAACATGGCGTGGTAAATATTTAACATGTTGACGCGTATCTTCGGCGGAAGACGGACGTCAGCGACTTCTGAATATCACACGTTTCGGGATAAACACACGCACAGTCCATCAGCAGCTACGTGTTGTCGTCGATTGTTACTTAGCAAACTGGATATCGCATAATCCTCCATACGGTGGGCACGAGATTAATACCATTAAGCTACCCCACTTCAGAAACCTCCATCATTGAGATGTCCAAAAAAGGAAAGTACCATTTAGTAGTATAATGCAATTGAGGCGACCGCGGACAAACATATTACTGCGAATGGCAAATAGCCTACTAAAAGCTATTTTAGCATTAAGCCTATATTTTTGGAAAAGAAAGTGTCTGGCTCTGTTAGTGTCAACCTTTTAGCGACTTCACCGCGACCTAACCGAGCACCGACCAACAGCTCACAGAGACCAACCTCAAAGACAAATGTCGTTTCAAGCGGCATGGCGGATTTCATTATTGATACCCGAGAACCTGATTGGTGAGAGACCCCTGGCACCCCCAGGTTTCGGACATATCATCCGGTTGATATGGAGAATTTCCGAGTAACCGACCGGTATTATATATCCCGTGGCCACCATCATTATGCGACGAATATATTGATATATATATATTCGTTGTTTGTAATGAAGCATCTCCGACATACGGTACTTTAATAACAATTATAAACATGTCACGATAAAATGGTAGCTCACGTGTTCGCTGCACATGCGCGGATGGATTTTGCAATAAGTACAAATCTGATTGGATTTTTTCTGACGACCAAACAACGCGCTCCTGCGGATTCTATTAAAAACGTAATATGTGAAGCATCAAAATGTCATCATCTGGTCGAAGGGCGGGAACAGGAGACGTTAGATGTGGATGCAATTGTCATGTGACCGTCTGCTTTCGTCCACGACTGACGAGTTGACGAGAGCTGACAAAATCAAGTACATTTGCCATCGGATCGTTGACGAGGAAATACAAATGGAACATTTCGGAATTACGGAGTGCTTTGGTTAAAATAGCTGGACGTCCACCTATGTTTGTTAGTGATGCGACGCATAGTATAATTATTAATATAATTATAATATATGAAGATGCATATTCTAATATATTTATTTTCATACAATCACGTCCTATTGTATAAATGACATATATACTAACATATTTACCGTTAAAGAAGAATTGTTTAATATAATTGTATTGTACTGTATTTATGAATCGTGTAATCCAAACATAATATTCGAGCAGAAACGGTCAAATGGGATTGCTAAAGGTCAACATATATATTAAACAAATGTGGTTCATGAGAACAAATTTGAGCTGTCAAAATGATATAATGTATAATTTTTATATTCCATATAAAATTTACCATAACATCGAATATTCTGTTTACCTTAAAATAACAACTCAGGACGGAATGCTTGTCACATAATCTAATTGCGTCTTCATTTAAATGTGTCCTAATGCCCCGTTCTGCTTCCATAGAATCGCATCTTGGTCATTACCATAATTTTCATCTATACATGATTAGTTGAATAATAAATAACGCGGAAAATTGTATTGTGAAACACCATCGACAAATTGCCATTGTAAAATTTAACCAGATTTAACATCATTGCCACCTAAAGCAATAATAAAAATATCGAAATCATCTGATCAAGATTTGTTTGTCATAACAGAATAATAACTTGATAACAAAAGTTATTTAAACCGACTACTCAGTGAGCATTTACTGTGATTTACTGTAATCGAGTAGTTCTTATACAGTAGTTCTTAGACATGGGAAGCGTACTGAACCACGGATGAATCTCCCGGATTTTAACTGCACGACAACACGTCTTAGGGAACGTATTTGAGATGATCACGCTGCATCAGCTGCACACCTTTTATTGACATAACATAAGTATTGCGCCCATATCGCTCTGATAAGCCACTATGAAGAGCCACACGCAGTAGGCTGTTTCTAGAAAAAGCCGAACGTGCCTAATTAGAAGCCTTCATAATGCGGATAAAACGAAATCCTTTGGCTGACTGTAATCCGGTTACGTGCATCTGGGTCGGCGGCGCGCCCCCGTGCGACGGACAGACTACGGCACTTAGTAATTGCTCATCGACCCAACCTGCGAGGTTTCGTGTCTTAGATAACATCTATTTTCTCACTGGCCGTCGTGATCACGTTTTCTCCGATTGCAGGCAGCGCAGGCTACAAACATTGCAATTTTGTTTGAGGGGCCGCGACAATGGTTCAATATACCTGTCATGCAGCGTTCACAGAAACCAGACACTCTCGTGACGTAATGAGCTATCGGACCCCCGCGGGTTCCGACTAACGATGGTGGCAGTCCCCGGGCAATCTGCAATTGCGGACAATCTCGTGTCAGTTGCATGTTCCACCCATGCTTCTGGCACCCGTGAAATCAGCGGTTACGGTATACTCGTTCGACACTCAATGTAAATTATAATCTCAGAACTCAGGAAGGAAAACTGCGACAGCGACTTTTCTCAATTACATAAACACAATTCTTTTGTTAACCATATCGTCGTGTATAGTATGAGATGTGCGGCGATGAAATACCTAAGCGTCCACAGAAGCAATAGGCTTACAAACAAAGACGTTTATGGAGAAGCAGACAAAAGGAAATATTCGCTTGCTACACTTCCATCTAGCTGGTCAATGCTAACGCAACACAGAAGAACCTGTGCCAAGATTCATCTTGTCGGCACCCACTCACGGCACCCACTCACGGCAAGTAAAACAGAGGAAGCAGAGAAAACACACATTAAGCTGATCAGCGAAACATTTGATGTTGAAGTGGTTGACCTTCAATCTGTAATGAGCAATCGACTGGCTCATATGCTGCGACCACGTTCGACCAATGATGGTAAGTCTATTCGCGTCGATGCGATTAGTGACGTATAGAGGGTGTGACGTCATGGTCCATTATGTACAAAATGGCAAAATTTAGTCTAATCAGCATACATGAAATCTGTAGTTGCGATTTACATGAATAGTAATCTATTGCCGTTAAACATAATATCAAGTTTACTCAAATGAAATCATAGGAGTAAACCATCAACATCGAACAATCGTTCGGTTGGTATGTCAGATATGTTTTGCGTTTAGTTTCGTAAAAGAACACGACCTAAGTTTCTCGTTAGCGCTGTCGGCATCTACAAACTGAACAACATTAATCGTGACCTTGACATCGATTAACGCCGGCTCACAACCGGCGGATACAAATTTCTTGAAGAGCTCTTAATGTAATATAGTGGCCGTATCGCCTTCAACTCAACTCTCTCCTTGCAGCCAACGTTAGGTTATTTGTCTTAATTCGCACGCTGTTCAGTTGGTGATGAACCGGTCACCTCCGGGATTCGTGTTCGAGTGGCCGGTACATGCGAGCAGTCGAGGCCAGACGTGACTCACAAGGGATTGCTTTAATTTGCCGCCGTCAGTTTGTCGCAACCGCGTCACTGAGTCTTCGAGGAACTGGTCGGGTGATCCGTGCAGCGGCTAAATGTCTACTCTACGCAGTTCCTCCTATTTCTAATCTCTCGCGCACGCCCCCGATCTCTCTGGCGATACTCTCTCTCTCTCTCTCTCTCTCTCTCTCTCTCTCTCTCTCTCTCTCTCTCTCTCTCTCTCTCTCTCCCTCTCTCTCCCTCTCTCTCTCTCTCTCCATCCATCCGTCCGTCCGTCCTTCCCTACCCCCTGTTTATCTCCCTGTGTCGCATCTCGCTGTGTCACTCTGCCTCCATCTCTCTCTCTCTCCCTCTCTCTCTCTCTCTCTCTCTCTCTCTCTCTCTCTCTCTCTCTCTCTCTCTCTCTCTCTCTTAGACCTCCCTCTACCCCTTCTCCCCCTCCTCTCCCCACCCTTTCTCACTCTCTCACCTTATGTCGCTCACACTCTCACTCTCCCCTCTTCAACTCCCCCCCTCTCTCTCAACCCTACTCTATATTTATGTTGCTCTTTCTAAGTCGTAAAAATGTGACGTTTCACAATCATAATTATAATCACCCTTCTTGTCTGCAAACCGCTTGTTACCCACTATCGAGTGGTATTCCAGAACAATTCCTTGAACATTACTTGAGGGATATTTGTCAAACCTGACACTACTCTCCATTGTGCTGTGGCGGCCGTGCGATCGTTTTTGCTGCAGTATTTGTACTTGTGTTGACATCTGTAGGCGATTCACTTCAACTTTGTCCCTTTTACAAATATGTAAATCGTCCATAGGAATTCCGAAGGGCCTGGATAAAAAAACATCCCAGAAATCCTCATTGTATTTGTGCACGTGGTAATTGATAGGTTCCCGTGATCACCTATGTCTTGCACCGGTGGACAGACTGTCTGCTACGGTAGATACGGGTAGTGTGGGAGCGTCCGACAAATGTTTCATATCGATTCGCCTACTAGCAGTATACAGTGTAGTAGGTTCCGGTGTGGACAGTGTGGTGACATGTGTATCGTTTTAGTACAGGATTGTGTCGTTATGTACGTCTTCATTCCATGTTAGATGTATACTATTTGTGTACATAATACTTACGTATACATATATGTATGCTTTATAGCATTATGTATATTCTATGTGTGTGCGCGCGCGTGTATGTGTGGGTGGGTGGATGGGTGGGTTACCGTGGGTAGGTGGGTGTCTGCGTGCTTGTATGCGTGCATGCGTGCGTTGGTAAGGGTGTGTGTGTGTGTGTGTGTGTGTGAGAGAGAGAGAGAGAGAGAGAGAGAGAGAGAGAGAGAGAGAGAGAGAGAGAGAGAGAGAGAGAGCGAAAGAATGTGTGTGAATGAGGACATCTATATAAGCATGTATGTGTGTATGTATGTATGCGCGTGAATGCGTGCGTGTGTGTGACTCGATATGTGGGTGTGTTGCTTGTGTGCGTGCGTACGTCCGCGCGTGAGTGTGTGTGTGTGTGTGAGAGAGAGAGAGAGAGAGAGAGAGAGAGAGAGAGAGAGAGAGAGAGAGAGGGTATGTGTGTGGATGAGTACATGTTTGTATGTATGTATGTGCGCGTGTGTATGCTTGTTGTACATGTGCGCACGTACGTATGTGCATGTGTACATATATAACTAGTGTGTGCCTATGTTTATATTGTCCTCACCGCCTAGTAACCCACGCGGTTCGTGCAGACTCGCAACACTCTGTGGATGTTTGCAGCCCTATTAAAATACAACACTGACGCGACATTCCCAACTCATTGTGATGTGTCGTTGAAAGCTGGAGGCAGTGTTTGACCTGCGTCGTGTCCCCGCACTCACACATTAATGCAAGAACAATCAATCATCTCCCTTGATCTGACACTTCGTATCGCGCTTGAGTCGGCGACGAGGGAGAAAGAGTTGATCGAGGGTCGTTCCTGTTCGCCAGATATTTCCCGTTCTCATACGTTACCAATGACTAGCAAACGATTGGCACTTCCTTTCCGTCGTGTTGCCAATCAACTGCACTGTTATTTTTTATAATAATAATAAGATAACTTCTATTGCGCCTAAATCCTTGGAAACCAAGCTCAGAGGCGCATCAAAACAAAAGGGTTGGTCAATCTCAAAATCCATAAGTAGTTTTCCAGTTGTCAACAGATGGGTCAAGGCGCTAGGGAGCTACGGTGGGTAAGCAAGGTTGTAAAGATACGTTTTTAAATGACGACGGAATTTTGTAATATTTTCAACTGATCTAACACTAAGAGGAAGCATATTCCAAAGAGTTGGTGCAGCAACAGAAAAAGCCCTAGTTCCAATGTTAGTGTTGACTCTAGGAACAAAAAGTAGGTCAGAACTAGATGATCGAAGCTGGATAGGTTTTCTTACAGGAGTAAGCAATGAATGCAAATAAGATGGTTGCTTACTGGACAGTGCCTGGTATGTAATGGTACAGATCTTAAATATTATACGATATCGTACAGGAAGCCAATGCAAAGACTTCAAAAGTGGTACAGAGCGAGAAAAACGAGGAGATCTTGTAACTATTCTTGCTAGACAATTTTGGACACGATGAAGTTTTGTGATATCCTTGCTAGCGATATTATAAAGGAGGGAATTGCAATAGTCAAGTCTGCTGCTAACAAGCGCTGTTGCAATAGTCTTAGCAACAGAAAATGACATATACCGACGAATACAGCGAAGATCACGAATATGATAAAAACTGCAGCGACATGTTTGAGTTATTTGTTGTCGGAAATTGAAGTTACTATCAAAGATCACTCCTAGATTCCGCACTGAGGTTGCTGGCGTGATATACTGATTCAAAATACCCGTAGGAAAAAACCCATCCAGTTTACAAGGCTGCATTGGAGAGGCTACTCTAGTGTGAAATTAACACGGGAGACAGCAAGCAGTTACGAGTAATAATACCAACTCGATTGGCCTAGAGAACGGGCGCTACGGGTTGTCTCTGACGGTGGGAGAGATCATCGCGTCTCACTGGTCAGCTACCGCCCGCCTAAGCCAATAAGGTGCTGACCCGCCAATATCTGCTTGCTTCAATTGGTGCTTGGAGCTTAGTGTTTAGGCACTACAAGCAAATGGAACACTGCACCAGGCAAAACACGAAAAACTAAGAAATACCCAGCACTTCGTTTCGCCAGCTGGAACGTACGGACCATGCACCCTGGTATCTCAGTAGACCAACAACAGGTAAATGACAGCAGGGAAACAGCCATTATCGTTAGAGAGCTCGCCAGATTCGATGTCAGCATCGCCGCTCTCAATGAAACCAGACTTGCCTCCAGTGTATCTTTGAGGGAAGAGAACGTCATTTTCTTCTGGAAAGGGAATGAGCCTGAGGAACCTCGCCTGTACGGAGTTGGTTTTGCTGTCAAGAACACACTCCTTGATTCTGTGGAGCCTCCCACTGGCGGCACTGAGCGCAGCCAGTCTATCCGCCTCACCATGGCTGCAGAGTTTGTCCATATTTTCAGCATCTTCCGAAGACATCAAGGACCATTTCTACGATGAGGTTGACAGCCTGATTTTTAATATTCCCAAAGCTGAACCCCTCATCCTTTTTGGCGACTTTAATGCTAGAGTAGGTTCAGACCATGAGTCATGTCCGTCCTGCATTGGACACCACGGCACTGAGAGGATGAACGACAATGGTCAACGACTGTTGGAGCTCATTCCATGGCCTCTGCATCACGAACACCTTCTTCCAATCAAAGCATCAACATAAAGGGTCATGGAAGCATCCCATGTCTCATAAATGGCATCAATTGGACCTCGTCATCGCCAGACACTCCGCTCTGAACAACGTCCTAGCAACACGCAGCTACCATAGAGCAGATTGCGATACAGTCTACGCCGTGGTATGCAGTAAAGTGAGACTGTCTCCACGCAAGCTGCTCCGCTCCAAGCCCAAAGGTCGCACTTGCATCAATGTTGCTGAACTGCAGACCCACAGCGAAGAGAGCAGTTTGTAATCTCCATCGAACAGTCCCTACAGAACCTTCCGGAGCAGGATGCCACAGCAAGGTGGGACACCCTCAGCAATGTCATATACGATGCAACAATAACTACATTTGACAAGAGAGAAAGGTCAAACCAAGATTGGTTCAATGCAAACCTACATGTGATCGTACCGGTCATTGAAACCAAAAGAGAAGCCCTGCTTGCTCACAGACACAATCCATGCGAGAAGACACTGCCAGCTCTCATATCTACACTGAGCACCGCACAAGCACTGCAAGACGCTTTGCCAATGACTACAGCCTGAAACTGTGCGAGAATATCCAAAGCTCAGCCGACTGTGGGAACGTATGTGGCATGTACGATGGCATCAAGAAGGCTGCAGGCCCCACTGTAAGGAAGATGGCACCACTGACATCCACAACAGGAGAGATGCTCACAGATCGAGATCAACTAATTATGGAGATGTCGTGATTCTGATGGTAGCTCTGACAGTGCACCAACACAAATATGCTGTCATATAGTTGCGATTTATATTTGTGTTATTGTTGCTATCGTTGCTATTCATTCATATATACGGTTTTTGCCTTCAAATGTAATTTTTCTTTCGTCTGTTTTACGTTCGGAGGAAATTTAACGCATAACATTTCAATATTCGTTATGTTTAGCATATACGTGGTTGCAAAAATAACTTAGTGGAATTGCAGCATGTATTTGATGAGGAACAAGCAATGGTACTATGAATTCACGTAAGCGAAAAGAGCATATTTGGTTTTTTTCTCTTTAATAAGCGTGTTTAGTAACCATAGCAACGTCCAACCCGAGAGAATTTATACCCGCGTGGAAAATGTATCGTCGAGTACAAAACAAACACAGTTGGAATTCTACCCAAAGTAAAACTGACTTGGCTCTTGGTGGGAGTACTTTGACCTAGGGCCGTCTACGGCTACTGGCGAAGTGACTCAATGGCTTGGTGTTTACCTCAGCATCGGGAGGTCCTGGGCTGAAATCATAGTCCAGTAGCTAATAGAACCCTTTCGTTGAAAACAATCGCGTAGCTTCCCAACTCGCTTAGCATCAGTCATATGGGAAGGAAGGTGGAAGTCATCCTCGCGCTGGGGCGCTGCTGATTTAATCAGTGTCAGTACCCCCTGGCAGATCGCCTTGCGAAACTCTGAAGATCAACTCAGCCAACAAAATTGCTTGCCGGGAAATTCCGGTGATCTTCATTTCAGTCAACAAGTTGTCCGTGCCACGATTAATGTTTGGGAAGTAGAAGTTATCAGTTGAATATACAATATACCGCTTAGCCGCTAGTGAAAATGTTGGGATTCCACGGAGTCGCTGGCTTCGTCTTATAATTGGGGTGCGGGTGGGGCAGGTGTCTGCACTGTTCTCACGGGTGGTACAGTCGCGACCGGCGACGTCAATTTTTAGCTCGATTCAGTTGATTTCCATACATTGTATAGGATATCTACCAGGGGTAGTATGCGTAGTCACCATCCCTGGCTTGCGTAGATGGTGGAAGTGTGTGTCTTATGGATGAGCAGCTATAAATCGTAGCCTCGATCACGCAGGCTCTGTGATGATGTGCCACGTTCTTGTCGCTCCTACAGAGCCTGGGGACATTTGCCATTTTCACCGTGACGAAAACTATTGGTTACCCAGAATCAGGATCCCAATGAAATCGACTCACGTGATAAGTCAATAAATGCGAAGACAATTGTTCCCGAATATAAAAACAAGCACACACAAACTAAAACAGAATTGCAAACGATAACGTTTAGGTTGCAGAATCATATCCCACAATGGCGAACTTTTCTAAACATTTTATATTTGAGTACATAAACAATATTGTTTGTAGAACTATCAGTAACGTAATTGCATCAACTAAAACGCTTATGATATCGCAATATAGTTTAATTGTACACATAAATACAAGCTCAATTGTCGAAATTAAATTATGTCATCTGATGGTAACAGCGAAGTCACGCACCCGGGCGAGAGTTTGTCGATACTATTGCTTTTCGCATTGGTGGCCATGTTATGGTTTTGTCTGAAGAAGAAGACGTGACCTACAAATATTCTGAGACGTCGCATCCGCCATTATCACCATCACATTTATATGCTGATCGAGTTTAGTAAAAATTATATATTTTGTAGCTCTCGTAAATAAGCGACACCAATCAATATTTATCAATCAGTGCATACACTATTCCTTCCGTGTGTTTTATGGTTCAATTACTGCCAAATATCCTTCCGCTTATTAGAATAATCTAAACATCCACCATTTCACTGTCAGCAGCTTCTACAATCAAACCTGAAATTATGAATACTCAAATGGACGTATGTCACATTTTGTGAAATTTGTAAAAAATTCTAAAAACAATGCTCAATCCTATTTCTGTAACGAAGCAGGGAATGCAACTGAGGCACCGATAGTCCTATAACTTGAAGTGATTCTATTAAGCGGAGTAGGTCCACAATAAATTCTGGTGTCATACATGTCACGTGTCTTGTCACTAAGGCAACAACGTCAACAGACGAAGCTAACGACACCGGCGGAGTTATTCCGGCGGATTACTTTACATTCGTTAATCGCGAGAGGGCAGCGTGTTGTAATTGTACCGACAGCTGCGGTTAAAAAACTTAATCTTGCGCTGACGTTCAGCAAAGTGTCCCTGACGTAGGAGGTTAACGTTACATTTCAATTATACAGCTGTGAGATTTGCGTCGTAAACATGGAATGGCTCATGTTGCGTGAGAATGGCTGAATGTTGTTTCCCTTTTTTAGCGCAACAGATCGTCACAGTGTGGAAACGTTATAATTTGTAGTTATGTAGGCTAAAGTCGGCATCTTAAAAACAACAGCTGAAACAAAAACAATGGGTTATGTAAGAAAGCACTACACAATGGCCTGGTTTATTCCCGGACGTCAAGAAAGATTTCATTATGAAAGGTCAGACGGATCGATAATACCCAGTAGTGGCTGATAGGATCTACATCTATCCCGTTGTTCTGTCCCGTGTTGCGGAGAGAGCTTGAGGGACCAGTCACGGAGATCAGTAATCAACGGTTGGAGGTCTCCAGCGTGTCGTTTTATCGTCCATAGGTCCGTCGGTAATTCCCGGCAGCAGTCGGTCGAATTCGTTGTTTGCGGAATACCGACCATCCACGTCGTCTCTCATAACAGTAAGGGTTACGATGATATGACGGTGATAACAGTAAGGGTTACGATGATATGACGGTGATAACAGTATTGGTTGTAATGGTCATGGTTGTGATAATGATGATCTGAATTTGGTTTAATATGTACTGTATGCTCCTACTACTACTGCTACTACTACTACTACTGCTACTACTACTACTACTACTACTACTACTACTACTACTACTACTACTACTGCTACTACTACTGCT
>CM034540.1:43004490-43032778 GCA_020002185.1 Paraescarpia echinospica | reverse complement strand
AAAACCCTTTTATTTTTCAGTTCAAAACAGTTCACGTTGTACAAGTTAGATAAGACAGATCAACTGGTCTAACTGGCATAATTTGTTTGGTTTAATATATCCTGTTTCCAGGTGTCTACGTATATTCTTGTAAGAGCAAACTTGAAAAAAACATTAACTATTCTGGTAATCTGATATTTATAATGATCAAAGATGGCGCTCGATATGCGGAGGCCTACGTTACGTCTCCATCGCTGCACTGACGGATGTTTTGATGCTGTTTTCTGCTGTTACTGTATGTAAATCACCACGACTATCAACATTCGTCTTTTCCGATAAAAATAGCATCCCCCGGGGCTGTCTTACATATGTCGAGGCCACCGTCCTGTACTAGCGGAGGACAAATAAAACACGCTGACGTCGGCAGATTCATTATTAACCAAATTAAGCGTCGATCAAATTCAAGCGTTTCCACGCGTGCGTTCAACCTCGTGGCATGTATGTGGGTGCGTACGTGCACGCACACAAGCATACTTCCTGTTGATATTTTTTCCAGCAAAGACCTCCTGCAATGTCGGTAGACGGTTTAACCCGACCAGCAGCGCTCAGCAATAGCAACGAGCGCGTCCCTGGAAGCGAGGAGAAACAGCGGAATCGATTCTTGCTTTCTGCATCGTCTCTCCGCATTCCCTGGCCGGTTCAACCTTTTTAATTGCATCCCCCCGCTAAAGGCCGGCCGGGAAATACGCGCACCGACGCAATATCGCCTTCACTGGCCAACTCTCGTGCAGTGTTTTATAATATTTCGTGGCGGGTTTAGGTTTTTGAAACTAAACACAATAAACCAAACATGCATATAATGATTTGCGTTTGTAATCTGAATGTCTTTTAAGATTCCTCCTCAATTCTATATTTTATTCTTCCATTTTTTATTCTTAGCGAAAACCTAGTACCCGCTATAACAAAATGTTTAGCTCGACTGTGTCACTGTTTTCAGAAAAACAAGTAATGTGGGTTGAAGGATAAATGTCAGCCGAGCAACTGACTTTGGCAAATTACCAAATGTAACGACACTTCTTCATTAAACCGGCTGAGAATACTGCCTAAACTATTCGTACACACGCACATACCTAATCACCCACATTTACGCTGTTACAAAAACCCAGTGACGTTAACTAGTAGAACAAGACAAGAAACACATGCCAACATGCGTCTCCACAAATGAAACAGCATCTTGACGTAAACCTTCTTAATTGGAGTTATTTCTTTGGAGTGATACTTCTACTTAGCTATATTACCACGGTAATTAAATATCATATTTCCTTCCTCGTCGGCGACTCCTTTGTCAGGACGAAATCAATGCCGTCGTGAACGGAATTAATGACGCCAGATTTCTCTCAACGGTATAAACGAGCTCTTGCCGATTGGCTGTCGACGTTGCAGAGAGTTTATGATCGAATGAACGCGTCTACCAACGGAAAAAATTAAACGCGTTTGAGCGTCATGTTTGGTGGATTAGTTTGTTAGAAGTGCACTAGTCGCAGAAGCGTTACGACGGCTTCACCTGTCACAGATAATCACGACCGAATGAACTACCCCTGGATCGTCATTATAATTATAACTGTGATCATTTGGAGTATCACAGGGATCAGTACTGGGACCTATATTATGCTTAATATATATCAACGACTTGGACGATGATATAACAAGTAAGGTGTTGAAATTTGCGGATGATACAAAAGTGTTTAGAAGGATTAAACGTGATGAAGATAGACAACATTTACAAGATGATCTTGACATGTTGATTAAATGGTCTGAAAAATGGCAGATGCTGTTCAATTTTGGGAAATATAAATTCCTCCCCACAGGACATGGGAAAGAAGATGTACAATATCGTTCATGTAATAATTGCCGATTGGTTGCGACGTTGCAGTGAGTTTATGATCGAATGAATGCGTCTACCAACGGATTAAATATGACGCATTTGAGCGTGATGTTTGGTGAATTAGTTTGCTAGAAGCGCACTAGTCGCAGATGCATTACGACGGCTTCACCTGTCACAGATAATCACGACCGAATGAACTACCCCTAGACAGGAAGACTGTATGTTAATCAATTCCATGGCCGAACCAGATGGAAGAGTTTCTACTCAGAGCAATATGGCGTGGTCTCGCAGGTTCTATGGTCACACTTGGGACTGAGCAAAGGTGACTGGATTAGCAATGTAACCGTTTAGTGAAACGACTGTCCTATGCATTATGTTACAGAAATAAATTGGGACTGTCCTAGGATGACCTTAATTGCGAGGTGGCTGGATTACCGAGGTAACCTTAAATCGAGGTTCAACTGTACAACGTTTAGCATTGATCACAAACTGCCACTCATGTGAGACTTGAGATAATGCCAATCAAAATGAAGACCTTCATTTTCTAAACCGATGTATAATTATGATCTTTAACACGCATCACTGAACTGAATGAACTGCACGGAGGCAGACCTCAGGCGATTAACCCTGGGTACGACGGTGCAGCGATTTGCTTATTTTGTGAAACTCGGTGCCTACCAAACCACTAATACATAGTTATACGGTTGTGGGAACTTTTTGAACTGATGTTCCCACCCCCTAATGACCTAGTCAGCAGACTGTGTCGATAGGACCTTAGTCTGGGCGGGACGGGCATCAGTCGGTCTGGGGAACGTATCGATCGTTTGAAGCGGCTGTTCGACCGCGTGGTGAGTTGTGTAATGAATAATACACGGCTTGTTTACCCACGTGTGTCCGTCTGACATTGTGTAGCCACCATAGGCAGTATCACCTTTATCACAGTCTCGTATATCGACCATACGCAATAGGAATTCGATATCGAAGCATCGACCACGTCGGATAGTTAACAGACAGTATCACGATGAACACATGATACAAAGCATTGATCGTTATATAATTACACCTACTGTCCTACAGATGGTCGGGATGGCAATACGCCAGTCTGTACGCTACCCGCTACACGCTACGCTCGGACTTCAGAGTGATGACATCAAGACGGTGAGAGAGCTGGCAGAAGACCGCACAGGATGGCGAAAACTTTGGGGGGACTGATTGCGACACTAAGATGTCTATTTATATCGCAGCAACAGAGCATCATCACCATCATCATCATTTGGGGTACCACAGGGATCAGTACTGAGATCTATATTATTCTTAATATACATCAACAATTTGGACGACGATATAACAAGTAAGGTATTGAAATTTGCGGATGATACTAAAGTGTTTAGAAGGATTACACATGATGAAGATAGACAGCATTTACGAGATGATCTTGACAGGTTGATCAAATGGTCTGAAAAATGGCAGATCAATTTTGGGAAATGTAAATACCTCCACACAGGACATGGGAACGAAGATGTATAATATACAATGGGGGTTCTGTACTAAGTACTACTGTAAAAAAAAACGATTTAGGCTTAACAATTAATGCTGATAGAATCAGAATCATGTATTCGACCATAAAATACATATTATATACAGCAAATAAATGTAAAGAAATGTATAGTCAGGGAGACTCTCATTAAGCCATCCTGTTGTAAAATGTATATTTTTAATACAAAGTTATAATATAACATTAATGTTTGTATTAAATATGATTTTAAAAGTAATAAGCATTAATTTACAGTGTTTAACACTAACTAACTCACTAACTTTAACTAACTACTAACTCTAACTAACACAAAACTATCAAAATAATACACTAAAATAATGATATATAAATTATACTAATGTTAACATAAAACTGGCATTTATTCAATAGTTAAACGTTGTTAAATTATTTATTTAAAAACATCTAAACAGTTAGCCAATAACACAAATTAATACTAATTAACTGTTAGCTATACTAATATTAATTAAAAAAAAAAACACAAATACGTAACCCTAATTTTTTTAAATACTAACATTATAAAATACAATACAATACAATTGTCTTATGTTACAAAACACTGTAATGGTGATTCGTTCTGTACAGTCATAACTAAACAACATACAAAATTGTCAAACCGTTTAAGTTAGAAGGTTTATCTTATTTTCAGGGTAAAAATATAACAGTTTGGGATAAAACATTCAGTTTCATAATCCCTTATGGAGTATTTTTCAGTTTTGAGAAAAAAGTACACTGAGAAGCTTTGGAGAGAATGGGTATAAATCTTATTTCTGAGTTCAGATGTTACATTGTTAACATTGTGAATAATTGAATGTCTGATGCAATTTGTGGCAAAAGTATGATTTACTCGGTGTATGTAGATAGTATTACTGTTTCTGGTATGATAGTTATGAATGTTTGAATTATGTACAATGGGCATAGTATTAAAGTATTCTGGTAATTTTTTATTAACAAGTTTATAGTATATTTTTTATTGTTTGAGTTTATAAATATAATGTATGCCAGTAGATAAAGATTGATTTATAACAGTAATCGATTCACACATTTCTTCTTTGATTTGCTTCAATAATTTTACAGATAGGCCATCACTACTGGATTTTGACTTGAGACCATCACTTGAGACCATACTGTTGGTAGTTTCTACGTCTGTATGCACGAATTTAAGGCAGTTAATATTGTAATTATATATTATATGTATATATATATATATATAATGTTTTTAAAATATTGAATGGTTATGATATGAAGGTTTCAGAGCAGTGCGGAATTGCAGCTTCAAAGGGAAATAAAATCCTTGGATTAATTAGGCGAAATATAGCATATAAGGAAAAAGAACTAATAATACGGCTGTACAAAACAATAGCTAGGCTTCGTTTAGAATATTGTATACAAGCGTGGAGGCCATATCGCAGGAAGGACATAGATATGCTAGAAAGAGTGCAGAGGAGAGCGACTAAAATGATACCAAAACTGAGGGATCTTAGTTACGAAATACGCCTAAAAGAATGTAGTTTTACAACACTAGAGACCAGGTGATTGAGAGGAAATCAGATAGAAGTATTTAAAATATTGATTGATTATGAAAATATTGATAGAAATATTTTTTCTCAGTTAAGAAAGATAGAAGGACTAGAGGACTTATACATTAGTAAAGGAGCAGTGCAGATTAGATATAAGAACGTTCTCATTTTCACAAAGGACTGTAAATGATTGAAACAGATTATCTGCGGATTATGTGGGTGATAGTAGCGTGAATATGTTTAAAAATAAAATTGACACGTACTTCAGAAGGGCGGGATACATGTAGATAAAAAGGGTTGGGCTCTCGATAAGCCAAAAGGCTTCCTTGTGAACCTGCCATCTAGTGTTAATTCTATGGGTGGCAATCATGTTAAATCATCATCATCATACTCTAAGCGTGCTCAGATGGTACAGACAAAAGCCTTACCCGTCGCCGAAGAAGGCCAGGGGGTTGGAGCGAGCGATCCTGACCGGTTGCTTGCCGTGGACCGTGGTCGGCGAGAGGAGGTTGCAAGTGGGCAGTGGGCTTGTCGGGCCGGGGCTGCGCTGCGGACTCGGCGACAGACCACCGCGCTTCTTCTTCTTCTTGCGTGACGAGAAGGCTCGTCTCAGTAGACCCTTCTTCTCTTTCCATCGCGGCTGATCCTCGCAGTCCTCCCCGTCGTCATAAATCACCATTAGGTTATTGAACGATCCCGTCAGGTTCCGGTTCCCGGCTTGCAGTTCCATTGTCGCTCAGTACAGCGATGTCCCGGTCGCGGACGTGGTGAGGACAAGTTAAATTCGACTATCCCAACGCGGTTTATGTAGTCAAGGACAAACCGAGAGACGTTCACATCCACGGAAATTCTGCTCAACAAATACTTAATTCAAAATCCATGGACAAAACACCGACTATGTCCGTTCATAGTGACAACAGTCCCTCCTTGCGGCGACTGGCGAACCATAAGCGTCTCCAGGAAGGACGACGTGACTGCAACTACTGCGTCAACTCCTAAAACCGTACCGATATCAACGGCGCGGATTAACGCGGCCGCTGGACCCGAGAGTGAAGCCTCTGTGCGCTTCTACGAACGACAGCTGGCGTAAGACCCAGACATCCGGTGCAGAACCCGAAGGGACGAGCTTTTCCAGCCGGCCAGTCGCACGGTTCACGCGGGAGTGAAGTCTTGCCACCTCTACGGCAGGTGCTGTACGCCACTAACCAAGCTTTGTCGAGCGAGCCTGGGTATTATCAGCGAGTCGGATCGTTAACGAGGCGCCGGCGACGGCGGTGGGGGCTACCGCATCTCGCTCGGTACGCCGCGGTCGGGATCCGGGCTGACGTCTTCAGCAACGGGCGCCGCGTGCTACCGCGGAAGAATTGGGATGGGGGAGAACGGCAGGTCAGTATTTTACTCCTGTGTTCAGGGTAGAAGAATAACGTTCCGGTGATTTTGAGACACTACCTAATGCATCATAATAATATACACAGGTATGCTGCCATGTTTTAGCCATGTTACAGCACAACAGCATAATAAGTGGTGTGCATTCAACGTATGTAAACTGCTGTTTTATTGCAGGGTTATTTTTCTACCCACGATAAAATTGCTCAGTTTAGACATCTTATCTTGCCCTCTTTCTAGCATTTGTTGCCGCCTGAAAAATATATGTGAACAGGGAAATGGTTATGTCTGGGACTACATCAGTTATAATGGCCAGAGACTTTACATTTTTGGTGGCTGGCTGACAGTTTGTGGGCGTATCGCTGAGGGAAGGATCCACTGGGTTGTAGATAGAATCTTCTTGTTTTAATATCTGACGGGGTGCATTTCCCATGTAAATGTTCTCAATCAATCAATTTATTTATTTCAAACATATTATATAAAGAACAAAACAAGTTTAAACAAATCATCAATCAAAATAGAATCATGCGTACACAAAACGAAACAAATAGTACTTAATGAAATAATAAAGTAGACGTGAAGTTGTAAAGTTATAATTATCTACCCTAAAATCGTCAAAACCATTTTGCACAGTATATGGTCATACTTAACTAAATAGAATTACTTAAATAGAAATGTAATAAGGAAGATTTCACGAAAACTCTAAAGCAGCTGAGAGACATAACATGCGAATGTATATTATTGTGCTGTGATAAATCCTAATTTTGTGTGTGTGTGTGTGTGTGTGTGTGTGTGTGTGTGTGTGTGTGTGTGTGTGTGTGTGTGTGTGTGTGTGTGTGTGTGTGTGTGTGTGTGTGTGTGTGTATGTGTGTGTGTGTGTGTGGGTCACAAAACAGTCAAAATGGTCGTGTCTGGACAACTAAATAATGATTGGTGGATTCCCTTCTGTCCATCAACGAAAGAGGCGCGACTGTTTCTCTTTCCGCTTCACAGAGAATAGTTCCAGGAAATGTTTAATTTCAGTTTATATTTTTAGTCGTTTCCATCAGAGAAGTCAACCCAACTCGTCTCCGAAATGTTACGTCATAGTGGAGGTCTTCCGGTGTACCGGTCTGAAAGTAAGTTCCGGTTCCGTTTTGCGCATTACGTATACGTGTGTGCATGCCAAATAAAATGTTATCGCCTGCTTTCGGCTAGTTTAAACACGGTGCCTGACGAAAGTATGTGTGACCCATGTATACCATAGTTTGCGTTAACGATACGTTAAGTTTTGTAATTGTTTAAATGACACATATCTCCGTCAGTTTGACATGTATGAAGCTGAAATTTTGTGTGTGATCTAGCGGGCCCATTGGGGGGGGGGGGGGTGCGTAGATGAATTATTTTTTGAAATTCGTCAGGGGTGATGATCCTGCTGGGTAAAATTTTTTTAATTACATATATGTCAGTTTGGCATGTATGAAGCTGACAATTTGTATGTGATCTAGCGGGCCCATTGGGGTAGTTTGTAAATGTAGACATTTTCGAAATATATCCAGGGGGTGGGGTGTCTCGGGAGGTCATAATTTTTAAATGGCACTTATCTCTGTCAATTTGTCATGTATGGGGTTGAAATTTCGTGTGTGCGTGTGTTCTAGGGGACCCATTGTGGTAGTTTGTACATGTAGATTTTTAAATTCGTCCGGGGTGGGGGTCACAATTTTTAAATGACACTTATCTCCGTCAGTTTTGCATATGGGGCTGAAATTTTGTATGCAGTCTAGTAGGCCCATTGGGGTGGTTCCAAATTCGTACGGAGGATGGGGATCTTGGGGTCACCATTTCCAAAAAACGTTCCCAACGCAACTCCGGGAAACTCGGCTATTTTTTAATAATGAATTTATGGAAATGAATCATGCAATCACGAGTAAAGTAAAAGTAAAATGTATCATCATGTCAACATGTATCATTATGTGTAACGTAACAGTTCAAATAGTATTATTAAATAAAATATAAAATGCAAAAAATGTCATTCATTTTTTACACGGATCAAAACCACGGAGTCCTTTACAACAAAACGTTTCTACAAATATAATCTATTATAACATTTAATCAGACATGTGATGAAATCCAATTATTCAGCTCTGGTCCCGCGCAGATGTACGCACCGTAGGGGAGCATATACGTCAGTGGAGTAACGGTAACAGCAAACAAACAAAATATTAATTATGTAACTCAGTCGCGTGCCTCGAGTAAGGGTTCAAAGTTGATCGGTCACCTGAGGTCACGTTGCTCACCACGGTTAAACCCAATCATCGCATACTTCTGGTACGGGGTCAAATTTGATCGGTCACCTGAGGTCACGTTGCTCACCGCAGGTTGCATTTGGTGCACTGCGTTTGCGCGAGCATGCGCAATATGCAAAAACGGAACCGGAACTTACTTTCACACCGGAACTTACTTCCGGACCGATACACCGGCTCGGTGTGATCTGGTGTCATGTTGTCAGCGCGTCGCCATGGCAACGGTCGGAAATACGAAACTAAGATTTCGACAAAGTGGTGTCTGAAACCCACGGCCACTGTTAGGACTCGCTGCAAAGGTTGTCCAGGGTCGGCGGTGAGTCAACTCCACGACAGCCGGTGGTGACTAACCCTCGGCATGCCGTGATTCCCGGACAATTACTTGCTGTAAATGAACGAGCGGTGTTGTAACAGTAGATGATGTTGTAACAGCAGATGATGTTGTAACAGCAGGTGATGTTGTAACAGTAGAGGTCGCTTCAGAAAAGTACAATGCGACGTCGTCGAGACAGGAATTCTGACATCCTGCTGCTCGGATTGTATCAATGAACGGAGGTTTTTTTCTAGCCCGGCCAGCATGCCTATGCAAATTAATGTGGATGAGATGTGCTACCACGCGACGTATGATACTTTCGTGTAAGCGTGTCATCGAAGTGAACAAAGCTGATCGTTCAAACGTATGGATTGTACATTAAAATGGTAATGAATGTTAAAGATTTATGTGTGATCAAACATAATCGTATACTTAGATGGTAGGCTTTTAAACCATGAGCGTAACTGGTTCTTGTTTCACCGGACGACGCGCTGAACAACCGACTAGATAACAGTTGGGGACACCAGCTATAGTATAATCTATATTATGAATGAATGAATGAATGAACGGACGGACGAATGAAAATTTATATTTAATAGTCTGTGAGTTTCTGTTTGTTTATTTGTTTCGTTTTTGGTTGTTTTTTTGTATGTCTGTCTTTCTGCCTGTGTCTGTGTAACGGTATGCCTGTCTGTCTGTATCTTTGATTGACTGACTTTCTGTCTGTCTGTCTGTCTGTCTGTCTGTCTGCCTGTCTGTCTGACTGCCAGCCTGTCTGCTTGCCTGTCTGTCTGTATATATGTCTGACTGTCAGTCATAAGTGAACATAAACTGAACACAGGCTATCAGTGTTCATTGAAAGACGTCACAATGTTAGACCACGGGGAGAACTGCCACGAAAATAAAGGAGACAATCAACATCCACAGAGGAAAACCTATATTGGATCGCGACGACATGACAATGGCCATATAACGCACCCGTAACGTCATTCTGCCGATGAAGACTGCGAGATGCAGTTGAAATATTCAAAAGAGAAAAAACCGTCTTGTGAGGTAATTATGTCATATTACAACAAACAAGAAACCGGATTTTCGATCGTTTCAAAGATTGAGACATGTTAAAAAAAAGGTAAGTTCTAACATATCGTAGTATCCAGTCATCAGGACTACTCAACGCGCTGTACACTTTACTCTCTGGCACAATCAATCGAACACCATCTCGACTTCTCTGGGAAGCATCCAACCTCGCTGCAATTAATGCGAAATTATTCGTACACAAGTATTCATCACTGTCTGTAGCCAGGTACTCATTCATGCAGCTGAATTGACTGGAGTAACGTAGAGTGAACGAACTTGCCCAAGGTTCGAAACGGAAGCACAGGATTCGAACCCGGGTTCTCTCGATTGACGGTCCGATGTTCTATCTACTGCGTCACCGCGCTCGGCTCAACAATAATACACATTGGATTATGACTACCATCCTTAAAGGTTAACATAAGCCACAGGCAACCAGACGGATCTGCTCACGACAGACAGGCTTAGAGGACGATCACACCAATATCCGCAATGGCACTCCCTGGACAAGTATCGATATAGTCCACGCCGTTTAGTTCGCTTGCACGTGTAGGCGATTATGACAAAGTTTCCCTGCGTGGGATATGTAGCACACTGAAATGGACATTGTAAGAACTGCGACGTATTGTAGTGGCGTATCTAGGATATTGGTATGGGACAGGCAAAGGAATGCCAGGCGTAGAAACCAAGCTGTAGAAACCATAAACAAGCATTCAAACTATTGCCACGAGGGACATAGCCAAAACTGCCTCGAGGTATGTAGCCCAAAGCCCACACAATCCCCAAATACGCCATTGTCCGTGGGTTGTACATATAACTGAACATCAAATGGCGGGTCATATTCACTATATCGCATCGCTGTCATGGTTAAATGAACATGATTTCTTATTAATAATCTGTCTGCAACCCAAGCGCACTTACAAGCAGGTGACATGTGGTTCAATATTTAATTACATTTGGTTAACATCACACACGCGACTGGGTAAGCCAAACATCGTTGAATCTCAGAATACAGTACAATCTTCACAAACGTCACTGGTTTACTACGGCGATGTAATTTCGTAAATAGATCTAAACTCGAAAAGCCGCAGACATTTGGCCATATTCCCATCTGGAGTATACGTCAAACAACACACTGGTTATACGGTGTCTCGTGTACGGGTCTGCTATAAACGCATCTTAGAATAACCACAATTTGTGACAGCGACCTCATACAGGCAAGTACAAGACAGTTTAATGACGCCCCTATCCTGATTAATGTCCCAACGCAGTACCGAAAGCATTACAAACTCCCGCCGTGGGAAATTCGGACAAAATCACGCAACGCGTGCCCGAATAAATCAGCAGATGGCTCATGATCTGAACGCTTCATCATTAATGCAGCGTTCGTAATATGAGAATTCGCCAGTTGGAGCGCCTCGTGTGAAACGTGCGCACGTGCGCGACGTTTATTGATCAGCGCAACGTCACTTGTGCCCGAGATTTGTAGCAGCACAGTCGCCATCTGGCGAATATCAACTCAACCAACTTGTGTCAACGGCGCGCAGATAGGTAAAATGATTACTGGTTTCTCGTTACTCACACGCACGCACACACGCATATGTAAACAGTGTTAGGGTGTAGTACAATTATTAATTTAATTTCAATACTTTATTACTAACTATTTCATTACAATTGCCTAGACGTTATTATAACAACATTTACTATAGTAATTAATTAGAATTAAACAATTACAAATATAATTTGTTTATTGAAATAACTGATAACTGCATAATAATCGTTTCTGCATGAGTAATGATCAGTCAGTATGTCAATGTTGATGGTCAAGTTGAAAAATGAATAGATGTACCGTATCATTCCCCGTAGATGCTCGCAGCTAGACACACACGCATTATGAATGACCTAACACGTTTCTGTAAGGTGGTGGCAGCAGCAGTTTTGCAAAAATTTGCCATCTATGACATTAAAAAGCATTCAATCATGAAATATCTATATTTTCAAGCATGTTTCCCTAATGGAAAAAGGGTGTGTGCTTCTATTGGATAATATGCTTCTATTGGGAATTATACCCTATATGAATTAGATTTACAACGTAAGTATCGAGTATCGAACATAATTCTGGTATCGATCGATATCGATAAAATCAGGTATAAAACCAGCACTAAACGTAGGCCACTTCTGGTAACGAATGACTGGATGTGATATGTGGGTCTCTATATGTGAGTCATACGCATGTAACACTGGTAAATAAGTGTAATATACATAACAGTCACACACACACACACACACACACACACACACACACACACACACACACACACACACACACACACACACACACACACACACACACACACACACACACACATGTTTCAGTGTAATTATATTATTTTAATGAAATAAAATAGTAAATGTTCCCATATAAAACAAATACATACTTCACAACATTCACATTCTTGACAGAACTCCACAATTTTGGCTTTACTACACTTTAAATTGAACGTGTGAGCTAGCCCGTCATTGTAGATGGGGACATGCATATTTAAATCAATCATATACAATGTTCACAATTATACACACACACACACACACATATATATATATGTATACACATACACACACACACATATATATATACACACACACACACATAGATATATATACATACACACACACATATATATACACACACATGTATGTATATAATATTTATTATTAATAATCAAGATGTGACATGTCATAAATCACTTACACTTATAAAAACAACCTATATTTCGGGAAACATTAATAATTGACATGTCATAACAACATTATACAATATGGTGTCTCCTACAACACCTATATGATTTCATAAGGACTCAATGAGTAACAATTTAATTTAAAAATTAAAACGTTTTTATTCTACCACAAAAATATTAGTTAAGATTTGATATATGTTATTACGTTGCTCATGTTTATGAAAACTACATATTCTTAATATTTGTTTATACGGCAAATCAGGCGACATTAAGGTCAAATGTGCAGCACATTATGAAATATCACACGACAATGTTATCCATAAGGGGTCAGCCCACTGTTGGTTTTCCCATAGGCGACCATGTTAACGTTTTGTCTGATTATAAGAAAACGTGACATAAAATGTCTTAAATTTCTCACCTGCTGTTATCATCATCTCATTGACATGCCGATAGATTTTAACAAAAATTGCATACTTCCAGCTCTCGTAAAATGCCTGTATGTGTGACACCCGTCAATATTTACAAATGCTGGCAAGAATTACTCCGCAAACAGGTCACACAGGCAAATTGCTGCTAAATATCCTTCCGCTTATTCAAATCATCTAGAAATCCACCATTTTACAGTCAACACATTCTACAATCACACATGAAAATCTCCCTACTCAAATGCACTTATGTCACAGCATGTGAATTTTGTAAAAAATAATTTCTCAAAAATACACTGCATTTTTCTTCGTGAGCAACGGACAGGAAGTCTAACTAGAACATGACCCCATAATGTTTACATGCTGTACGTGGCAATGGCATGGGCGATATTACAACAACATCGGTTGTCACACAAGAAATACAGCTAATCACAATAACTTAGCGTGATCTATATTCATCCTGGCATCGGGTTTGCTTGTTCTGGCTGGATCATAGTATTATTGTTATGGTTATCGTATCAATTTGTAAAATAACAAATAATTTGTATCCAAGATCGACTCTACGTTTTCTGCGGCCATGATTTAGGCCATGATGACAATTCACAATTCAGCAGAATCAAGGTCGGCATGTCCCACTGCCTGAATGCACCACTACCTGAATGCACAAAACCTAGTCGCAATGCTCCAACCGCATAGTCGGAATGCTCCAGTGGCGCAGTCACTAAGCTCCAACTGTCTGGTCGCAATGCACCAATTTTGGTCGGAATGCCCCAATGATTGTAATATTGTCAAACCTATGCATATATATAGATAATACAATTGTATATATTAAAACATTACATATTAAATGCATAATTAATATAGAGATGACATGTTTCGTTGACTTTCTGTACATTCTTGAAAGTAAGCTATGTTTTGTCTTCGTATACACATATATGATAACACGATATGTTACCATATGTTATCATGAAATATCGATTACAATGTCCTTTGATGTGTAGAATGTGTAGAAGTCATACAGTAATAGCCTAATATGCATCTTGCTCATGCGTGTTGTTGGTGAGTACATATTTTATGTTGGTTGTTTTGGATGTGTGCCCATACTAACGAAGGAAATGTTTATTTGTCCCAGTGACACAATATTGAACAATAATAAATATGCATAAATAATTTGCAAACGATACGTTGCAACATTATTTTTACTACAACAGAAAAACAATCAGGAAGTAAACTATTCAAGACAATACATTAGTGTGAATGAAAAAGTGGTGTCAGCTGCGCAAAGGGACGGGAGACCCCTGCTAAGACCAATTTTGGTCGCTCACGCAGGGGCCACCAAAAATATAATACAATATTTTCTACAACACTTATTTAAACACTCCCTTAATTGACAATAAATTAATCATTACTCAAAATTCAATAAACAAAACAAAAAAGAATATAATAGCGTCCATCAATATTACGTTATTATATGTAATTACAAATATGCATCTACTAAAAGTACACTTACACGCCATTATTTTGGCAAATGCGACAGTTTGTTATATCACAATAGTTTTGGATTGGCTAGCTACTCTGGTATTGTTTTATTGAGCAGGTACAATACGGCCTACGGATGTATATATATATATGTTTAAATAATAAACTTGTCATCCTTATTTCTGACTACGTCTTTTCAGAGATGTTGTGTGTGTAGAATTTAACAGTGTAATTTTACAAGGGAAAACAATCCAGCAATTTTCTTATGATTTACGTGTAGTGAACGAATCAATACAAACACGATCTAGTAATAATAATAATATTATTATTAATATATATGTATACATATATGTCATAATGCCGTCCCATTATAATTCCGACGCACTAATTACAGGGACAATCATTCGACGAGACACCTCGTAGCTCCCGGTTATTCAGCTCGTTGGCCTGTATACTTTCGTGTTCAATAAAGCCTACGTTTACCCATACGCGTTACATTACATGGTGTCTGAAGCGGTTTGCGGGTGAGTTAAGCGCAATATGCATTAACTTACTCAGCGAAAAAAGTTATAACGCACGGCAACATCGACGAAAAGCGACATTGTCGTCGCGAAATCGAACACACGACAAGTCCGTCGCTACGCCAAGACAGCGCTACGCCTACAGCTATGTTGAGCCAACAGGGCAAAATTCGACCCGCCAGCGAAGTTTCCGTTCAAGCCGAGTGAATGGTTGGAGTGGGTCGAGGAATTCGGGCGATTTAGAACGGCGACTAAGCTACATAAAGAAGACGGCGAAGTCCAACGACTCGTTACTGTATGCTATGGGTGGTCGTGAGGCGAATCGCATATTTCGTACCTTGACGTTCGTGTCGCCTGAAACAGATACAGATTACGCCACGTTGGTGTCAAAGTTAACGGAGTATTTCATCCCGAAGAGAAATATTATCCACGAACGCTGCATATTCCAAGACAGAGTGCAGCATTCATCTGAGTCTATCGAAGAATTCGTACGAGACCTGCAAACATTGGCGTTGCACTGTGGCTATGCGGACACGAATGAGATGGTCAGAGACCGTTTTGTGATGGGCATCAATGACTCGTCAGTGAAACAAAAATTGCAGTTGTGTATAGAGCTCAGTCTCGACAAGGCTGTGACTATTGCTCGCCAAAATGAGCAAGTAAAATCGCAAATGCGTGAACAAGTACACACCATTCAAGTGAATGAACATGTAGCCGAAGCAAAGATGAGTGCTCGGCACACTAAACAACGTCCATACTCGTCGCGCACAAAAAAACATGCGTCAAACGTGCGATCGCTGTGGTTACGCGCGACACGGTCGCGAGGGAAAGTGTCCGGCTTTGGGGCAAGAATGCAAGATCTGCAATGTCAGGGGTCACTTTGCCTCTGTCTGGAGTTCGAAGCGAAGTACGACCTTTGAACCACGTTCATCGCACGAAGTGAAAAGCGACACTGCAGAATCGTTTATCGGCGTCGTCGACTGTACGACACGCAACGAGGCCTGGTTCGTCAAGCTGACAGTCAAGCGAACCAGAATGCGGTTCAAGATCGACACAGGTGCCGACGTCTCAGTGATATCGAAAAACACGTGGCTGGCAATGAAAGATAAACCAACATTGGAACCAACCACCACCTGCCTCAGCAGTGTGGGAGGGCAGTTAAAGGCCTGCGGACAATTTAGCGCCACCGCTAGGCACAAACACGCCGTCTATCGGTTCGATGTAATCGTGGTTGAAGGTGACAGCGCCTCAAACCTGTTGGCTCGCGACGTGGCTGTCGACATGGGTCTAGTCAGTCGGCTCGATGGAGTCGGCTCATCAAACTCCGAATCGATTGGGCTTCTGAAGACCGAACCTGTGACAATACAGCTGAAACCTGGGGTCGAGCCACATTGTCTGCCAACAGCGAGGCGTGTCCCTTTCCTGTTGATGAAAGCGGTGAAGGCAGAACGTGACCGCATGGTCGCGTCAGGCGTTACCAAAGTGGTCACGGAACCTACAGACTGGTGCTCCGCGATGGTTCCCGTCGTCAAAAAGACTGGAGCGGTACGCATCTGCGTGGACCTGAAGCAATTGAACGTCGCAGTTCGTCGTGAACACCTGATGCTTCCCTCGCTAGATGATATATCACCGCGACTCGCAGACTCGAAGGTCTTCTCATCGTTAGACGCAGCCAGCGGGTTTTGGCAAATTCCGCTCGACGAGGCCAGTCAGCTATTGACCACGTTCATAACGCCATTCGGGCGGTACGCATTCCGCCGACTTCCGTTTGGAATCTCGTCAGCGTCTGAGTTTTTCCAGCGGAAAATGTCATCAATCCTAGAGGGACTGGATGGAGTTGAAGTCCTCATTGATGACATCCTCGTTTACGGCCGCAACGTCGTGGAACACAACACTCGTCTGGACGCCGCCATGAGGCGAATCGATGCGCGTGGCTTGAAACTCAACTGTCAAAAGTGCGTATTCAGAAAGACTGAACTGAAATACTTTGGCCACATCATCAGTCAAGATGGCGTGAGGCCCGACCCAGAGAGGGTCACAGCATTGCTGGAACTTTCAC
The DNA here is from genome assembly GCA_020002185.1 of Paraescarpia echinospica. Lineage (NCBI taxonomy): Eukaryota > Metazoa > Annelida > Polychaeta > Sabellida > Siboglinidae > Paraescarpia > Paraescarpia echinospica. Next base: position 43,015,565 of record CM034540.1, on the reverse strand, counting down.
GACCCAACAACGTCAAAGAATTGAGAACAGTACTGGGGATGTTCCAATATCTGTCCAAGTTTGCCTACGACTTGTCGTCGGTGATGAAGCCGATGACAGACCTCTTGAAGTCTGACGTCGTCTGGTCATGGGATCACGCACAACAAACTGCATTCGACAAGACAAAGCAACTGCTCGTCAACAATCCGACGCTGGCATACTATGACGTTACCAAACCAACTGTAGTAAGCGCGGACGCAAGCAGCTTCGGTATCGGAGCAGTTCTGTTGCAGTTGACCGATGGCGACTTGAAGCCAGTGGCCTTCGCATCGCGTACGCTAACGACCGCAGAACAACGCTACGCGCAAATCGAAAAGGAGTGTCTCGCAGGAGTGTGGGCATGTGAACAATTCTCAAGGTACCTGGTCGGTCTAACAGAATTCAAATTACTGACAGACCATCGGCCACTGGTACCACTCATGAACACAAAGCGCATCGACGAAACACCAATCAGATGTCAACGACTGCTAATGAGAGCGATGCGGTATAATCCAATAGTCGAATACGTCCCGGGCAAGCAACTGGTCATCGCAGACGCACTGTCGAGAAAACCACTGGAGGCATACAAGCCTCAATGCGACGACATCGAACTCTCAGACGAGATAGCAGCCTACGTCGGCGCCATCGAACAGAGTTGGCCCGCGACCAAGGATCGTCTAACTGAGATACGAATCGAGACGTCACGCGATCCGACAATGAAATCACTTTTCGACTTCATCAAGAATGGGTGGCCGCGTCACGAACGATCGGTCCCACAAACGGTAAGAGGGTACTATCGTGAGAGAGCAGCACTATCAGCCGTCGACGGAGTAGTCGTGTATAAACTGCAGATCGTGATACCTGCAACAATGCGCAACGACATACTTCACAGGCTACACGAGTCCCACCAGGGTGTTTCGAAGTGCCGAGAACGAGCAGCAGGCGCCGTCTGGTGGCCGGGAATCAGCCGAGACATCACAGCGTTTGTCGAGCATTGCCAAACATGCCGACGGAACAGGCCGTCACAGCGCGAGCAACCTCTGCGCCCTGTCGAAATCCCAAAACGACCGTGGGAGAAGATCGCAATGGACATATTCACGTTCGAGCGCAAGGACTACTTGGTGGTCATTGACTACTATTCACGCTGGATAGAAATTAAGAAGCTAACCAGCCTAACGTCTGACAGTGTGATTACTCGTCTCAAGGCTATCTTCACCACACACGGCATTCCGGATATCGTCGTGTCAGACAACGGCCGACAATTAATTTCGAATGAATTCTGTCGGTTTGCCAAATCGTGGGCGTTCATACAACAGACAACGAACCCATATTTCGCACAGGAGAACGGCATGGCCGAGCGAGCTGTGCAGACAGCGAAACGTCTGCTCCTCCTTGACGACCCGGAGATCGGCCTACTGAACTATCGGGCGTCGCCTCATAGCGCGATTGGCGTGTCGCCTGCAGAGGCCTTGATGGGTCGCCAATCGCCATTAGATTGCCAGTCATCAATCAACAACTGCAACCATGTCATGGCCGCGACGCAGACATTCGCGAGTCTGATCGCAAGGCAAAGGCGATCTACAAACGTAATTACGACAAACGCCACGACGTGCGCAGTCTGTCTCCTTTGCAAATTGGTGACCGAGTTTTGCTAAAACTCGACAACGAGAAGTCGTGGTCTCAGCCAAGCACCTACCTGATGACGAGGCGCCAGAGTCGACCGACGACATCCCCGCTGCGCCCGACGCACCGCTCGCGGTGAACGCCCCAGCTACGTCGCAGACGCACACCAGATGTGGACGGAGGGTCATCCCGCCAATGCGATTTAGATAGTGTGTTCTTTTTATGTTTACGAAGGGAGATGTCATAATGCCGTCCCTTTATAATTCCGACGCACTAATTACAGGGACAATCATTCGACAAGACACCTCGTAGCTCCCAGTTATTCAGCCCGTTGGCCTGTATACTTTCGTGTTCAATAAAGCCTACGTTTACCCATACGCGTTACATTACAATATACACTACATAACTATGCACTATTATACATATCTACCAAGTTCTGTTCTTTTATCACATAATTCACAATAATTTGTTGTATTTTTTTAAACAATGACACCCACTACTAACAGTAAAATGTAGTTCAAATTTCATACAAAGTCCATGTACTAATAACACTACCCATATAATATTAATATATATATATATTATAAAGTAATAAACGCAAAGACGCGTGGGCGATACTGAAAGAAGTTATTATACTAGCCGAGTTACACGGCGTTGCCCGGGGGAAAAACAAACAAACGAACAGAGACCAAAGTGGGGCATTCCGACCAAAAGTGGTGCATTGCGACCACCCCGTTGGTGCATTGCGACCAGGCGGTTGGAGAATTTGTTGCAAAGCGTGAACGCTACAGCTTCGTCCGTCAACGGTATAAAGTGACCACCATAAATGTACTGACATTATAATATCGTCAGGTGGGTCGTAAGCTTGACAATGGCGTTGCGCATGATTCCCCCTGCTCGCTCCGGTTCTGCGGCTGTCGTGTGCATGACAGCATCGATGCTGCTCATCGCCGCTGTGACGGCGTTGACGACAACCGATCAGACAACAAGGCTGACGGTGACGCCATCTCATGGTAAGATCCTTATGTACACTGTCACTTTGGGACAGAACTCCCACATCGTTAACTTCGTGCGCCTAACGAAGATATTGCGCAGTCGCGGCTATCACGTGCACCTTTTGATCGGAGCGGACGCCGGAAGTTGGGACGAACTCGACAACACATTCGACGTCGTGCACCGATACCCGAGCGCCAACACGTCGGACAACGACTACATGAAAGTGACGCTGGAGTGGTCAGATACGTCAGCCTATCAGTTCGTGAAATGGCTAGCGGACAAGCTGTTGTGTCAATGCGAGGCGTTATTACGTCATCACGACAAATTGGTCGCCATTCAACGCGAGCATTACGATTTGCTGATTGCGGATTTCATCGACAACTGTGGACGAATCGTGTCCGACTATCTCAACATTCCCACCATCGCTTATTCAGCGGCCGGGTTTATTGGAGACACATCATTATTCCCGGAATTACCTTCCTTTATTCCCGCCAACCCCATGTCACGTTTGAAACCCGGCGAAATGACGTTTACTGAACGAATTGAGAATGCCTTTGATTATGTCGCCGGTGTCGTATTGTGGTATCCCTACTGGTACGGAAGTTTTCAGTCGCTGCAGGAAAAATATAACCTGAATTCGTCACTTGATATCAGAAATTCCAACTTGCGCGCGCTAAAATTGATTCGTAGCGACTTCGTGCTCGATTATCCGCGCCCTGTCATGCCAAATGTTATAACCATTGAAGGCGTTTTCTCGGAAGACCCGAAACCACTTCCGCACGATATAGCGACGTTCGTCAACAGCGCCATAAGTGACGACATCATCGTCGTCTGCTTCGGAACGATGATCGGTCATCTGGACAAGAGGCGGAATGAACTGTTCGCGCGAGTTTTAGCGAGATTGCCGCAGCGTGTCATGTCGCGCGTGACGGTCGACCGACCGGCGTCTCTAGGCAACAACACGCTCGTAGTCGATTGGCTGCCTCAGAACGACCTGCTGCGTCACGCGAGTACCCGACTGTTCATCAGCCATTGCGGTCTGTCGAGCACCATGGAGGCTGCGCACAACGCAGTTCCGGTCGTCGCCATGCCGATATGCACCGATGGATTCCAGAACGCACGCAAGTTGTCCCGTGCCGGAATGGCCTTCTTGCTCGAATTTAAAACGGCCACTGAAGACTCGCTCGAAAGCGCCATCTGGGAGGTACTCAATGATCCGAACTACAAACGCAACGCTTCCCGCGTGGCGGCGCTACTGGACGACAATCTGGCGTCACCTCGCGACAAATTCCTGTACTACGTCGGCTATATGATTCGCCACGGTGGCGCCCCCCACTGGCAGGCAGATGTACTACAGACTATGGACAAATGGCAGCTGTTTAACTACGACATCGCTGCGCTTGGGTTGGTCGTTCTAATCGTCGCACTCTTCACTGTTGGAGGCGTATTGTGGCTTTGCGTCAAGGTCTCGTGGCGATTTTGCTCGGCGCTGAAACCTGCGTCCAAAGAACACGCGCAATGAAAAGTATATACCCTGGCGCATATATATCCAATTGACTACTTTGAGCTGTTAACCGGTGATTTGGCTAGGATATGTTTTTGGCTTACGTAGGCCCACTATGTTGTATTTTAATATTGAATACAGCCGTTCTCGTTCACATTTTTTATTGTTCAAATCCATGGTCCACTGCGTTTAGTTTAATGCTTTAGATTGTTCACAGCCATTTTTACGATATTCATATCCGTGTTATTATACGTTCACAACGACAGTTCATCAAGTTGACATGATATTTAAGAACGTTCATATCCATGTATTAGCGTGTTAACATCCACGTTTTTGTAAGTTCAGTTCAATGTTTTATAGACAGTGCACGTTCATATCTTAAATAATTATTGTTCACATTCATGTTTTAGATTATTTGCGTTCGCGTTTTAGATTGTTTACGTTCATGTTTTATATTATTCGCGTTCATGGTTTAGATTGTTCACATCTATGTTTCAGGATGTTATAGAACGTTCACATTAACTTTCAGCGCAATTATATTTTAGGTTGTTCACATTAACGTATCAGCACGTTCACATTGATGTTGAGCTGATTCACATCCACATTTCAGGACGTTCACATCTATGTCTTAGCTTGTTTACATCCATGTTTCAAGATGTTTACATCTATGTCTTAGCTTGTTTACATCCATGTTTCAAGATGTTAACATCTATGTCTTAGCTTGTTTACATCCATGTTTCAATATGTTCACATCTATGTCTTAGCTTGTTTACATCCATGTTTCAATATGTTCACATCTATGTCTTAGCTTGTTTACATCCATGTTTCAAGATGTTTACATCTATGTCTTAGCTTGTTTACATCCATGTTTCAAGATGTTAACATCTATGTCTTAGCTTGTTTACATCCATGTTTCAAGATGTTTACATCTATGTCTTAGCTTGTTTACATCCATGTTTCAATATTTTCACAACTATGTCTTAGCTTGTTTACATCCATGTTTCAATATGTTCACATCTATGTCTTAGCTTGTTTACATCCATGTTTCAATATGTTCACGTCTATGTGTTAGCTTGTTTACATCCATGTGTTTGTGTGTGTGTATGTGTGTGTGTGTGTGTGTGTGTGTGTGTGTGTGTGTGTGTGTGTGTGTGCGTGTATGTGTGTGTGTGTGGGGTGTGTGTGTGAGTGTGTGTGTGTGTGTGTGGTTGAGTGGATGCGTGCGAGCGTGCGTGCATGTGTGCGTGCGTGCGTGCGTGTCCAATGCCCTTGTGAACGTCGCCGCTAAACATGTTCAACAGCACCTCTCCCCACCCCCACCCCCCTCTCCGCCTTCCGATGTAATAATCCGACAGTGCGACAGTTGAGCTAAAGGCCGGCTCAGACTACCTAATGTGAATTTGTTTCGGCCGCCAATGGAGGTTGTGTCGAGCCTAAAGTGGTGCAACTGGATGTTCCCCCTGCCAGACTACCGCCACTGGGCTACGGTTAGACGTCCAATTGATACGCATTCGACCGCCTTCTAGACGTGGACGAATTTATCATGTTGGCAATCACCAGATAGATTATGTCTGCTTACGATGCTGTTCGCTAGATAGCGCCACTATATTATGACTACGTGGTTTCGTCTATGGTTTTGTTCTTTCGTTAGACGCGGAGGTTTGTCAGTACACGTTGACTTGTGGAGTATCTAGGATTTCAGAGACCGTATGGAAAGGAGGACTAACTTATTATCTGGTATATTCCATGCTAATATATAGTGACGAAACAAGTTATAATTAAGAATGTGTTTAACACAAAAACTTAATCCCCATACGCCACAAGCGACGCACAACCTCTGAGACTAGTAAACCGGAGTCTACGTGATATGTTTATATCTATGCCTTAGCTTGTTTACATCCATGTTTCAATATGTTCACGTCTATGTCTTAGCTTGTTTATATCCATGTTTCAATATGTTCACATCTATGTCTTAGCTTGTTTACATCCGTGTTTCAAGATGTTCACATCTATGTCTTAGCTTATTTGCATCCATGTTTGAATATGTTCACATCTATGTCTTAGCTTGTTTGCATCCATGTTTGAAGATGTTCACATCTATGTCTTAGCTTGTTTACATCCATGTTTCAATATGTTCACAACTATGTCTTAGCTTGTTTACATCCATGTTTCAATATGTTCACATCTATGTCTTAGCTTGTTTACATCCATGTTTCAATATGTTCATGTCTATGTGTTAGCTTGTTTACATCCATGTGTGTGTGTGTATATATATGTGTGTGTGTGTGTGTGTGTGTGTGTGCGTGTGTGTATGTGTGTGTGTGGGGTGTGTGTGTGAGTGTGTGTGTGTGGGTGGGTGGGTGGGAGGGTGTGTGGATGCGTGCGAGCGTGTGTGCGTGCATGTGTGCGTGCGTGCGTGTCCAATGCCCTTGTGAACGTCGCCGCTAAACATGTTCAACAGCTCCTCTCCCCTACCCCCCCCCCTCTCCGCCTTCCGATGTAATAATCCGACAGTGCGACAGTTGAGCTAAAGGCCGGCTCAGACTACCTAATGTGAATTTGTTTCGGCCGCCAATGGAGGTTGTGTCGAGCCTAAAGTGGTGCAACTGGATGTTCCCCCTGCCAGACTACCGCCACTGGGCTACGGTTAGACGTCCAATGGATACGCATTCGACCGCCTTCTAGACGTGGACGAATTTATCATGTTGGCAATCACCAGATAGATTATGTCTGCTTACGATGCTGTTCGCTAGACAGCGCCACTATATTATGACTACGTGGTTTCGTCTATGGTTTTGTTCTTTCGTTAGACGCGGAGGTTTGTCAGTGCACGTTGACTTGTGGAGTATCTAGGATTTCAGAGACCGTATGGAAAGGAGGACTAACTTATTACCTGGTATATTCCATGCTAAGATATAGTGACGAAACAAGTTATAATTAAGAATGTGTTTAACAGAAAAACTTAATCCCCATACGCCACAAGCGACGCACAACGTCTGAGACTAGTAAACCGGAGTCTACGTGATATGTTCACATCTATGTCTTAGCTTGTTTACATCCATGTTTCAATATGTTCACATCTATGTCTTAGCTTGTTTACATCCATGTTTCAATATGTTCACATCTATGTCTTAGCTTGTTTGCATCCATGTTTCAATATGTTCACGTCTATGTCTTAGCTTGTTTATATCCATGTTTCAATATGTTCACATCTATGTCTTAGCTTGTTTACATCCGTGTTTCAAGATGTTCTCATCTATGTCTTAGCTTGTTTGCATCCATGTTTGAATATGTTCACATCTATGTCTTAGCTTGTTTACATCCATGTTTCAATATGTTCACATCTATGTCTTAGCTTGTTTGCATCCATGTTTGAATATGTTCACATCTATGTCTTAGCTTGTTTACATCCATGTTTCAATATGTTCACATCTATGTCTTAGCTTGTTTACATCCATGTTTCAATATGTTCACATCTATGTCTTAGCTTGTTTGCATCCATGTTTCAATATGTTCACATCTATGTCTTAGCTTGTTTGCATCCATGTTTCAATATGTTCACATCTATGTCTTAGCTTGTTTGCATCCATGTTTCAATATGTTCACGTCTATGTCTTAGCTTGTTTATATCCATGTTTCAATATGTTCACATCTATGTCTTAGCTTGTTTACATCCGTGTGTCAAGATGTTCTCATCTATGTCTTAGCTTGTTTGCATCCATGTTTGAATATGTTCACATCTATGTCTTAGCTTGTTTACATTCATGTTTCAATATGTTCACATCTATGTCTTAGCTTGTTTACATCCATGTTTCAAGATGTTTACATCCATGATTGAACACATTACTGTTCAAGTTTCTGCCTATTTTGCTGTATTATGTTTTATTACACACAATGGTATCACATCTTTTGTTGTGGCTTTCTTTGGTATCAATTTGGTGGTCCGAGGCACAAGTTCGCTTCAAAACATGCAATGTTTTAGTGGTAGTCGGAGTCTACCATATACAAAGGATGAATATACCATAGTAGTAAAGGAGGTTAAGTAGCGGGGACGGTGGATTCGGAGTGAAGCAAAAGCAAAGTGCCCGGATGTAGGTCAAGGTCAAATACCCGGATGTAGGTCAAGGTCAAATACCCGGATGTAGGTCAAGGTCAAGTCCCAGGATGTAGGTCAAGGTCAAGTACCCGGATGTAGGTCAAGGTCACGTGTCGCCCCTACCGGAATTTTCCTGAACTAAAATAGCGCCACCTAACGGATACTTGGTGAACTAAATATAAAATGGCAGCGCCCCCTGACGGATAGTTGGTGAATTAAAATAGCTCCCCCTGGCGGATAGTTGGTGAACTAATTATTTCCCGCCAAAACCAAAATAGCGCCCCCTGGCGGATAGTTGGTGAACTGAAATTATTTCCCGCCAAAACTAGTTAGCGCCACCTAGCGGATTTTTTTCGAACTACAGTTTGAGACTGGAGGATAAGTTGTGAAGTAAATGTTCGAGTACTGCAAATATTCGTGTCTCTTGCACGCTTGCGTGCAATAGAGTCCCCTGACGGATAGCTCAGGAACTACAAACATCATCCCCTAGTGGACAAGTGAGTGAACCCCGTGTTAAAGCATAGGGAATTTTCCCCATGTTAAAGGATAGGGAAACACCCGGATGTTGCCGGATTTTGCTCTTGCTCTCAGCCAATTCCAAAGTCAAGGATTATGCAACTGATGGTATCCCGACAGCCTCTGCGCCACCTGCGATTGACCAATCACGAGCGAGCTGGGCATTGTGGGCGTGGCTAGTTATGCAAATGAGCTTGGAAAAGTATTTCCCATGTTATGAGATAGGGAATTTTTACCATGTTAAAGCATAGGGAATTTTCACTATGTTATGAGATAGGGAATTTTCCCCATGTTAAAGCATAGGGAATTTTCCCCATGTTAAGAGATAGGGAATTTTTACCATGTTAAAGGATAGGGAATTTTCCCATGTTAAAGCATAGGGAATTTTTCAAACTGCTACGCACAGTAATTTTGTACCCGAGGTTGACTTGGTTAATCAGATAGCGCTTTGGTTAGCCATTGTTTTGAGCTTTCGTACTTGAATATAATCTCATCATTTGATGTTATGGTCATTGTCGTTATAGTGAGTGAAAAATCTCCCTGTTAACCGGTATAAACTGGTATAAATCAAGCCTCAAGGGTCTGTGTATTGGCCCCGTGTTAAGCCATAGGGAAGTTATACGAACTTATCTGTTAAAACATTCAAACTACCAGCTATCTGTGTAATATTTTGTTCAAACTGTTTGTCATTTGCACTTACCAACGGTCACAGTTGAAAGTCCGCGTACAAACCGGATCCAAACTGGTGTCAAACTGTTTTGAACTGATATATCCTATCCAAGGCTCATCCGTATTTCATCTGTGCCTAGAGACCACCAATACTGTTTCAGCATTTTATCATGCTGGTGTTCTTAACCTATACGTGTGTACGTATGTACGTATGTACGTATGTACGTAGGTGTATAATCGCGTTCAACATCATTATTAAATAAATAAATGCGCTATGTGCGATGCGCAATGTCGACTCGATCACCTTGATGCCAAAGATCATATATCAATACAAGACGGCGCAGTGCTCGCTATCTACATTGTTCGAGGAAAGTGAAGCGTCATGTTACAACAGTACAGGTACATAATAACCTCCCAGATAAGATGTACCAGTATCTATATAGTTTACCGTATTAAGGTTCAAGTGTACACAGGACCATTAGAACGTTTTTATCCTTTTTCGTACTATAGTATTTAAATTCTTGCTTCTTCGGTAAAACCTTCGAAACCAACTTCTGTCGTAAAACAAATAACCTGGCATGGGTAATCGAAAATGAACTCATAGATTCATATATATATATATATATATATATAGATACATCAAGAGACGAGACTGTGACCGTGATGTGTGATCTATGACTGAGATGTGTCACGAGACTACGGATGACACATCACACGATAAAGTACTCAGATCAACTAGTGGTGCGAACGAATCACTACAGTTTGACCAACACACATCACGAATCGAACTATAGACACGAGTCGGACAACCGAAACACTATAGTTTGACCAACACACGGCACGAATCGGACTCAGACCAACTAGTTGCGTAAACGAAACAGAAACTTAACCGATTACACTGCACAAATTGAACTCAGACCAACTAGTTGCGTAAACGAAACAGAAACTTAACCGATTACGCTACACAAATTGAACTCAGACCAACAAGTGGTGCAAACGAAACACTATGCTTTGACCAACACACGACACGAATCGAATTCAGATCAACTAGTGGCGCAAACGAAACAGAAACTTAACCGATTACGCTGCACGAATTGAACTCAGACCAACTAGTTGGACAAACGAAACACTATTCTTTGACCAACACATGTCACAAATTGAACTCAGACCAACTAGTTGCGTAAACGAAACAGAAACTTAACCGATTACGCTGCACAAATTGAACTCAGACCAACTAGTTGCGTAAACGAAACAGAAACTTAACCGATTACGCTGCACAAATTGAACTCAGACCAACTAGTGGTGCAAACGAAACACTATGCTTTGACCAACACACGACACAAATCGAACTCAGATCAACTAGTTGCGTAAACGAAACAGAAACTTAACCGATTACGCTGCACGAATTGAACTCAGACCAACTAGTTGGACAAACGAAACACTATTCTTTGACCAACACATGTCACAAATTGAACTCAGATCAACTAGTCACACAAACGAAACACTGCTTTGACCAACACGCTGAACGAATCGAACATTGAACTCAGACCAACTAGTTGTGCAAACGAAACACTATGCTTTGACCACCACGTATCACGAATTGGACTTAGATCAACTAGTTGTACAAACGAAACACTATGCTTTGACCAACAC
>CM034540.1:42879435-43003490 GCA_020002185.1 Paraescarpia echinospica | reverse complement strand
TTTGCTTTGCTTCTGAAGCAACTCTCACACGATAACCCGGCTATTTGCTTTGCTTTGCTTTGCTTCTGAAGCAAATCTCACACGATAACCCGGCTATTTGCTTTGCTTTGCTTTGCTTCTGAAGCAAATCTCACGCGATAACCCGTCTATTGTGGTGTATCTCGTCCATAGTCTCGTCTCTTGTCTCGTCGGTACTCTCGTGTGACGTGTCATCCGAAGTCTCGTGTGGTGTGTCATCCGTAGTCTCGTGACATATCTCGGTCATAGTCTCGTCTCTTGTCTCGTCGGTACTCTCGTGTGACGTGTCATCCGAAGTCTCGTGCCATATCTCGGTCATAGTCTCGTGTAATGTGTCTAGTTGATCTAAGTTCAATTCGTGACACGTGTTGGTCAAAGCATAGTGTTTCGTTTTCGTGACACGTGTTGGTCAAAGCTTAGTGTTTCGTTTGTCCAACTAGTCTCGTCGGTACTCTCATGTGATGTGTCATCCGTAGTCTCGTGATATATCTCGGTCATAGTCTCGTCTCTTTTCTCGTCGGTACTCTTGTGTGACGTGTCATCCGTAGTCTCGTGCCGTATCTCGGTCATAGTCTCGTCTCTTGTCTCGTCGGTACTCTCGTGTGACGTGTCATACGAAATCTCGTGTGATGTTGCATCCGTAGTCTCGTGACATATCTCGGTCATAGTTTCGTCTCTTGTCTCGTCGGTACTCTCGTGTGACGTGTCATCCGTAGTCTCGTGTGATGTGTCATCCGTAGTCTCGTGACATAGTCTCGTCTCTTGTCTCGTCGGTACTCTCGTGTCTGTGATCGTGTCATCCGTAGTCTCGTGACATATCTCGGTCATAGTCTCGTCTCTTGTCTCGTCGGTACTCTCGTGTGTGTCATGTGTCATCCATAGTCTCGTGACATCCGTAGTCTCGTGACATATCTCGGTCATAGTCTCGTCTCTTGTCTCGTTGCTACTCTCGTATGACGTGTCATCCGAAGTCTCGTGCCATATCTCGGTCATAGTCTCGTGTGATGTATCTAGTTGATCTAAGTTCAATTCGTGACACGTATTGGTCAAAGCATAGTGTTTCGTTTTCGTGACACGTGTTTCTCTTGTCTCGTCGGTACTCTCGTGTGCCGTGTCATCCGAAGTCTCGTGTGATGTGTCATCCGTAGTCTCGTGACATATCTCGGTCATAGTCTCGTCTCTTGTCTCGTCGGTACTCTCGTGTGATGTGTCATCCGTAGTCTCGTGACATATCTCGGTCATAGTCTCGTGTGATGTGTCTAGTTGATCTAAGTTCAATTCGTGACACGTGTTGGTCAAAGCATAGTGTTTCGTTTTCGTGACACGTGTTGGTCAAAGCATAGTGTTTCGTTTGTACAACTAGTTGATCTAAGTCCAATTCGTGATACGTGTTGGTCAAAGCATAGTGTTTCGTTTGCACAACTAGTTGGTCTGAGTTCAATGTTCGATTCGTTCAGCGTGTTGGTCAAAGCAGTGTTTCGTTTGTGTGACTAGTTGATCTGAGTTCAATTTGTGACATGTGTTGGTCAAAGAATAGTGTTTCGTTTGTCCAACTAGTTGGTCTGAGTTCAATTCGTGCAGCGTAATCGGTTAAGTTTCTGTTTCGTTTACGCAACTAGTTGATCTGAGTTCGATTTGTGTCGTGTGTTGGTCAAAGCATAGTGTTTCGTTTGCACCACTAGTTGGTCTGAGTTCAATTTGTGCAGCGTAATCGGTTAAGTTTCTGTTTCGTTTACGCAACTAGTTGGTCTGAGTTCAATTTGTGCAGCGTAATCGGTTAAGTTTCTGTTTCGTTTACGCAACTAGTTGGTCTGAGTTCAATTTGTGACATGTGTTGGTCAAAGAATAGTGTTTCGTTTGTCCAACTAGTTGGTCTGAGTTCAATTCGTGCAGCGTAATCGGTTAAGTTTCTGTTTCGTTTGCGCCACTAGTTGATCTGAATTCGATTCGTGTCGTGTGTTGGTCAAAGCATAGTGTTTCGTTTGCACCACTTGTTGGTCTGAGTTCAATTTGTGCAGCGTAATCGGTTAAGTTTCTGTTTCGTTTACGCAACTAGTTGGTCTGAGTTCAATTTGTGCAGTGTAATCGGTTAAGTTTCTGTTTCGTTTACGCAACTAGTTGGTCTGAGTCCGATTCGTGCCGTGTGTTGGTCAAACTATAGTGTTTCGGTTGTCCGACTCGTGTCTATAGTTCGATTCGTGATGTGTGTTGGTCAAACTGTAGTGATTCGTTCGCACCACTAGTTGATCTGAGTACTTTATCGTGTGATGTGTCATCCGTAGTCTCGTGACACATCTCAGTCATAGATCACACATCACGGTCACAGTCTCGTCTCTTGATGTATCTATATATATATATATATATATATGAATCTATGAGTTCATTTTCGATTACCCATGCCAGGTTATTTGTTTTACGACAGAAGTTGGTTTCGAAGGTTTTACCGAAGAAGCACGAATTTAAATACTATAGTACGAAAAAGGATAAAAACGTTCTAATGGTCCTGTGTACACTTGAACCTTAATACGGTAAACTATATAGATACTGGTACATCTTATCTGGGAGGTTATTATGTACCTGTACTGTTGTAACATGACGCTTCACTTTCCTCGAACAATGTAGATAGCGAGCACTGCGCCGTCTTGTATTGATATATGATCTTTGGCATCAAGGTGATCGAGTCGACATTGCGCATCGCACATAGCGCATTTATTTATTTAATAATGATGTTGAACGCGATTATACACCTACGTACATACGTACATACGTACATACGTACACACGTATAGGTTAAGAACACCAGCATGATAAAATGCTGAAACAGTATTGGTGGTCTCTAGGCACAGATGAAATACGGATGAGCCTTGGATAGGATATATCAGTTCAAAACAGTTTGACACCAGTTTGGATCCGGTTTGTACGCGGACTTTCAACTGTGACCGTTGGTAAGTGCAAATGACAAACAGTTTGAACAAAATATTACACAGATAGCTGGTAGTTTGAATGTTTTAACAGATAAGTTCGTATAACTTCCCTATGGCTTAACACGGGGCCAATACACAGACCCTTGAGGCTTGATTTATACCAGTTTATACCGGTTAACAGGGAGATTTTTCACTCACTATAACGACAATGACCATAACATCAAATGATGAGATTATATTCAAGTACGAAAGCTCAAAACAATGGCTAACCAAAGCGCTATCCGATTAACCAAGTCAACCTCGGGTACAAAATTACTGTGCGTAGCAGTTTGAAAAATTCCCTATGCTTTAACATGGGAAAATTCCCTATCCTTTAACATGGTAAAAATTCCCTATCTCTTAACATGGGGAAAATTCCCTATGCTTTAACATGGGGAAAATTCCCTATCTCATAACATAGTGAAAATTCCCTATGCTTTAACATGGTAAAAATTCCCTATCTCATAACATGGGAAATACTTTTCCAAGCTCATTTGCATAACTAGCCACGCCCACAATGCCCAGCTCGCTCGTGATTGGTCAATCGCAGGTGGCGCAGAGGCTGTCGGGATACCATCAGTTGCATAATCCTTGACTTTGGAATTGGCTGAGAGCAAGAGCAAAATCCGGCAACATCCGGGTGTTTCCCTATCCTTTAACATGGGGAAAATTCCCTATGCTTTAACACGGGGTTCACTCACTTGTCCACTAGGGGATGATGTTTGTAGTTCCTGAGCTATCCGTCAGGGGACTCTATTGCACGCAAGCGTGCAAGAGACACGAATATTTGCAGTACTCGAACATTTACTTCACAACTTATCCTCCAGTCTCAAACTGTAGTTCGGCAAAAATCCGCTAGGTGGCGCTAACTAGTTTTGGCGGGAAATAATTTCAGTTCACCAACTATCCGCCAGGGGGCGCTATTTTGGTTTTGGCGGGAAATAATTAGTTCACCAACTATCCGCCAGGGGGAGCTATTTTAATTCACCAACTATCCGTCAGGGGGCGCTTCCATTTTATATTTAGTTCACCAAGTATCCGTTAGGTGGCGCTATTTTAGTTCAGGAAAATTCCGGTAGGGGCGACACGTGACCTTGACCTACATCCGGGTACTTGACCTTGACCTACATCCGGGGACTTGACCTTGACCTTTGACCTTGACCTACATCCGGGTATTTGACCTTGACCTACATCCGGGTATTTGACCTTGACCTACATCCGGGTACTTTGCTTTTGCTTCACTCCGAATCCACCGTCCCCGCTACTTAACCTCCTTTACTACTTACCATTAATATTAAAACGCCTCCTACGTCTGACTTCCTAAGGTCAGTCGTAGGAGACGTTTTAATGCTATATTCATCTCTTGTATATGGTGGAGTCTTGTGGACGCGTTCACGTGATTTAAATGTTGACAAACATAATAAAACAAGACAGTATTGATATTAACCCCTAATAAACTATGCTTTACGCACTTTTTATAATATCAGTATATTTTATATAACAAAGGTGCCTTTTCCAAAGCAATACCTCATCGTCTCTTGGTGGAAGTTGACTACTCGCGGACACATGTCCATATAGGACATCTACATGAAACATACATATATTGGAAATACCGAATGACGATTCTTAGAGAAATTGCCGCTAACAAATAGCGCAACATCACGTAGACTCCGAGGTTGTGCGTCGCTTGTGGCGTATGGGGATTAAGTTTTTGTGTTAAACACATTCTTAATTATAACTTGTTTCGTCACTATATCTTAGCATGGAATATTCCAGGTAATA
Source organism: Paraescarpia echinospica (assembly GCA_020002185.1). Classification (NCBI taxonomy): domain Eukaryota; kingdom Metazoa; phylum Annelida; class Polychaeta; order Sabellida; family Siboglinidae; genus Paraescarpia; species Paraescarpia echinospica. The sequence continues at coordinate 42,998,727 of CM034540.1, read as the reverse complement.
AGTTAGTCCTCCTTTCCATACGCTCTCTGAAATCCTAGATACTCCACAAGTCAACGTGCACTGACAAACCTCCGCGTCTAACGAAAGAACAAAGCCATAGACGAAACCACGTAGTCATAATATTGTGGCGCTATCTAGCGAACAGCATCGTAAGCAGACATAATCTATCTGGTGATTGCCAACATGATAAATTCGTCCACGTCTAGAAGGCGGTTGAATACGTATCCATTGGACGTCTAACCGTAGCCCAGGGGCGGTAGTCTGGCAGGGGGAACCTCCAGTTGCCCCACTTTTGGCTCGCCACAACCTCCATTGGCGGACGAAACAAATTAACATTAGGTAGTCTGAGCCGTATTTTAGCTCAACTGTCGCACTGTCGGATTATTACATCGGAAGGCGGGGAGGGGGAGGGGTAGGGGAGAGGTGCTGTTGAACATGTTTAGCGGCGACGTTCACAAGGGCATTGCTCACACACGCACGCACGCACACACGCACGCACGCTCGCACCCACCCACCCACCCATACACACACACACTCACACACACACACACACACACACACACACACACACACACACACACACACACACACACACACACACACACACACACACACACACACACACACACACACACACACACACACACACACCACACACACACACACACACACTACAGGGGTATATTTTTATAGCAAAGCCGTTTACAGGTGTTTTGTTGAGATACCCGATAATACGCACTCTTATTACTATGCCGCAAACATTGGCCGTGACAGCTGAGTGCGGCTCCGGAAACTAAATTAACGTTGATTGGGCCGTTGTTGCTAGAAGCAACCGACTCTTTGAACAATATCCTTTCGCAGACGTCCAACGTTTGAAGCAAGCTGATGAAACTTTCATTCTCCACCAGCCGTCGCAAAATATTATTACTCTCGTTTTTATTTGTCATTCATTTGCGCCACCAGTTGTTGTCATCTTCAAATTACATTCTCTCTCTCTCTCGCTTCTCTCTCGCTTCGCCACCGCCACCACAACCACTACCTCTATCGCCACCGCCACCACAACCACTACCTCTACAGCCACCGCCACCACAATCATTACCTCTATTGCTACCGCCGGCGTAATCACAACCTACACCATCATCACCACCACCACCAACAATGCCACCACCACCACCACCACCGCCACTACTCCGCTACCACAAACAACAACATCATCACCATCACCATCACCACTGCCAAAGCCACCGCACTATAATCATCAGTTGAACGTCTTCATTTTTTCTTCTGAAAGGCCCGAGTACTCTCGCTGGTGTGACATGCATTTGTTCAGCAGCCACAAAGAACATAGTTCGGTTGAATGTAATCAATCTTTTTAAGCTCAAGGATATGCGTTGATTGCACCTAAATGCGATTGCATTACGTCGAGGCAAACGAAAGAGGATATGTTCAAAGCAAATGGAATACGAATTTGATAGCATCGATCGAGAAACACCAATCCGGTTAAAATGACGCCTACCGTCGGAAATGTGATGTAATTAAATCAGAGAGACGGACGAATGTTGCAGGCGTTTACGTATTATGTGGCAGAAATGTTAGGTTTGATTGGGATATCCGGAACATAACCTTGTTTACGGTGGCTGACGTGCCAATAACAATAATAAGTGGGCGGCCGCCTTAAGAACTTATTGCGTCATCCCCGAAGAAACGTGTGTTCGGCCGGCGTATGTTAAAGGCAGGTTCCTGTCACCTGATTTCAATTTGCGCTCGGTATGTGTTCACCAAAATACAAAGGTAGTATTAAAAATCTCCTCTCGGGTTCCGAGGTGTACTAGCCTCTTTTATGTTCGCTCGCTCCCTTGCACCATTGGTCTCTGCTGTACTAATCCGCAATGCATTCAAATCACAATTGCAATTATTTAACATTATTTACTTTTATCAGTGGACAAACTGAATGGAGAGCCATTCTCCAGGGGGCGCCACGTTCGTTTTCCCGGTAAATTATGATCTGCTGCATTTAATGCCGTAATCAGCGACAGCAATTAAATGGACAGCGGGAAGGAACTGAATATAAAAATACTGTAATTATGATAACTGCTTTCCTTGATACGTTGCTTTATTGGAGGTGGAAGCTACCGAAATATGATATGGATAAAACTTTACATTATTTCACAATAATATTTTGTTGTTTTGTGACAATCACTAGGCAGCGTAACTGTATTATGCCTACTTACGTTGACATTCGCTAGATGGCGCCACTGTGTTATACATTCTTACGCGGTTGAGCTGTTTCGGTGTTTTGTTAGACGCGTAGTGTCATCAGTGCACAATCACTTGTGGCGTATCTAGGATCCCAGAAAGGGTGGCTGGGGTCAAGCGTAAACCCCATTAATTGTCCAAGCTGAAATTTAGTGGTTAAACAGGTTATAATGGAATTTGTTATAAAAAATACTTCGGGGGCACGGCTGTACTCTCCCACTGCCACTAACAACGACCAGCGTCGGAAACTAATATGTGTTCTTTGAGCTGTCAGCTAGAGTCAGTTTGTCTTAGAATTGCCATCCATGCAGTATATTACCACTGAGTGACAATGCTGGTTTGTTTGGATAGAACTCCCCGTTAGCTATATAAAATGTATTGCTATAATTTGATCACGGAATGTTAATAATAGATTATGATTAATGGTTAACATGAGTACTGACTTGGTTCCTTCTATGTCAACAATGAAGTCACGTGAACGGGTGAATAAGATGCCATCGTAAACAAAGGATGAACATAGTATTAACTTTAAAACTAAAACGCGTCCTAGAACTGATACGTCATGACATGTGCAGCTGTTTTGAAATGAACCTTTTTTAGAGTGTCAGTTACGGGACACCAAACTGATGGCAACTTTGTAAACTGATTACAGAGAAAACACAACAAAAAGGTTGGTTGCCGTTGTATGTAATACCATTCTAATACAGCCAAACTAAAACACGGACGTAAGCGTCATATAATATATGTCAACACCCTGAAGCATTTATGTGAACAATGTAAAATATGAACGACACCAACTAAAACATTAAACAGAACGTGCAGAAACATGTAAAGTCGTGAAACTATGATATGAACAATCAAAGACGTCGAACTGAACGTAATGAATCATGCATGTGAACATCTTGAAATATGGATGTGAAAAATCTAAACATATAGATGTGAACGTGCTGAAATGTTGGTAAGAATGTTCTGATACATAAATGTTCTGATACATAGATGTCAAAGTGTTTAAACATGATGTGAACAATCTAAATCGTGAATGTGAACAATCTAAAACATCTGCACTGAACGTACTAAAACATAGATGTAAACATCCTTGACGTCGATGTGAACGTAGTGAGACGTTCATGAGAACACTAAAATATGGATGTAAACAATGATTGTTGAAATATGGATGTTAACATTTCTGAAACACTGGAATTAACTTACTGAAATATCGATGTGAACAAGCTTAAATATCTATATGGCCAAGCAGAATTTGGATGCGAAAATGTTCAGATTTTGTGTGAACTTGCTGAAATTAGTATTGAAATATTGGAATAACACGTACGTAGAAGTAGACAAGTAATTCAAACCAAATTTCATTTATCAGTCCAAAGTAGTTTGATTGATATTGATGCGTCAGCGATTGTTCTTCTCAGTGCGCATGTTCTTTGGACGTATGATTCAGCGTCAAGCAATATGGCCACGTGACATTGATGCAAAGCCACAATACGCCTCCGGCAGCGAAGAGTGCTACGACAAGACAGATCAACACCAGTGCGGCGATGTCATAGTTAAACAGCTGCCATTTGTTCATAGTCTGCAGTATATCTGCCTGCCACTGGGCTACTTCACCGTGAAGAATCATGTAGCCGACGTAGTACATGAATTTGTCGCGAGGTGACGCCAGATTGTCGTCCAGTAGCGCCGCCACGCGGGAAGCGTTGCGTTTGTAGCTCGGATCATTGAGTACCTCCCAGATGGCGCTTTCGAGCGAGTCTTCAGTGACCTGACCAGTGACCTGATCAGATCGTTCTGAGGCAGCCAATCGACAGCGTGCGTGCTGTTGCCTAGTGACGCCGGTCGCTCGCCCTTCACGCGTCACAATACACGCTGCGTGAATCTCGCCAAGACTCGCGCGAACAGTTCATTCCGCCTCTTGTCTAGTCGACCGATCATCGTTCCGAAGCAAACGACAATGACACCGTCACTTCCGGCGCTGTCGACAAACGTCGCTATATCGTGCGGAAGTGGTTTCGGGTCGTCCGAGAAAACGCCTTCAATGGTTATAACATTCGGCATGACGGGACGCGGATAATCGAGCACGAAGTCGCTACGAACCAAGATCAACGCTCGCAAGTAGGAATTTTTGATATCAAGCGAAGAATTCATGTGATATTTTTCCTGCAGCGACTGAAAAGTGCCAAACCATTGAGGAAACCAAAATACGATCATGGCGGCATATTCCAAAGTATTCTCAATTCGTTCATAAAACGTCATTTTGCCGGATTCCAACCTGGACATGGGGCTGGCGGGAATAAACGAAGGCAAGTCCGGGAATATTGCCGTGTCTGCACTGAATCCAGCCGGCGAGTATGCAATTGTAGGAATGTTGAGATAATCCGATACAATTCTTCCACAGTTGTTGATGAAATCCGAAAACAGCAGATCGTAACGTCCGCGTTGAATGTCGTCCACTAGATTTGGATGACGTAACAGCGACTCGCAGGTTGTCCCATTATCCACAGTATGAACTGGTAGGCTGACATAGTTGACCATTCCAGCGTCACCTTCACGTAGTCTATGCCCGATGTGTTGGCGCTCGGATATCGGTGCACGAAGTCGAATGTGTTGTCGAGTTCGTTCCAACTTCCGGCGTCCGCTCCGATCAACAGGTGCACGCGATAGCCGCGAACACGCTAGGCGCACGAAGTTTACGATGTGGAAGTTCTGTCCCGCACTTGCATAAGGGTACATAAGGACTTTTCCACGAGACTGCGTCACCGTCTCCGTTGGTGCTTGATCGGGCAACGCCATTGCCACCGCAGCCACCAAGAGCAGTATCGTCGCTGTGTGGCTTCGAACCGGAGCGAACAATCGGAATCATGCACAATTGCATTGTCATATCTCGACAAAAGCCGCCCTACTGAAGCGTGTGAACTTGTGATGATCACTTTATATCGATGACGTAGCTAAGGCTTTCAGGATTCCGGAAAACTCACCTCCATTCACGGCCACCTCTGCAACCGCTTACATTTAGCCACGACTATAGCAATCTGGTCAATGTTCTGTGACCACATGATCACGACACAATTTGTAGAGGCAGGTAACATGCAACTGCTACCTTGGGGGTCCCCGGGACGATTGCGTCATCAACGCAGACGGTCATAGAGCGCACAGTATTTGCCTCATTGTAAACAATTGAATACCTGACTTATTGTAAACAATCGAATACCTGACTTATTGTAAACAACCGAATACCTTACTTATTGTAAACAACCGAATATCTGACTTATTGTAAACAACCGAATACCTGACTTATTGTAAACAATTGACTGCCTGACTTATTGTAAACAACTGAATACCTGACTTATTGTAAACAATTGAATACCCAACTCTACCATTGGAGAATTTGTGTGGGATCATAATACCGTCACATTTCAGGATTATCATAGTTTGGTTTTCGGTGAGGGTCAAAGGGCAGTGTTAAAGTAAGATCCCTCTTAATAAACAAGCCTGAGACCAGACAAGACCGGACGGTGAATGTTGTAGCAGAGACCTTGGTGATTCATGTAGATACCCGATTTTACGCACACCGATTACTATGTACATGTAGCTTATAACGTGTAACGCGAATCCTCGAGAATCCATAGCCTGGGCTCTGGCTGTTGACAACTGAATGCGGCTCAGGAGACTTAATTAACGTTGAATAAAATACAGTAATTGTGATAAATGCTGGTATCCATTGGTGGTTGTAAGCTAGCGAAGTATAATATTACTAAACCTTGCACTATTTCACGATAGAAATAAACTACCGACTTGGCAGTATGTGTTCTTACAGCATATCGCCACATGCTTTTAGCCGGTTGATATGTTATGATATAGTCAATCACTAGGTAGCACCACTGTATTATGTCTGCTTTCGTTGTCGTTCGCTAGATGGCAACATAGTATTACAAATTATTGTGCCGTTTGGCGGTTTCACTCTAATGTTAGACTCAGCGGTTTATGGCCTGAGGTGTATCTATGATCTCAGAAAAAATGGCGCTTTTGGGATTTCTTGACAACATCAGTACTTTATTTCATACGTGGTATCCAATTCTTCTTTCATTAATTTTACTCTCCTGACACAATACGCCCAAGTCAGATCGAAGAATGTCCGACCCTCTGTTGCAGTAACATTACAAGCACGGAAGTTCAGATGTATACATTTTGGTGCAGCTACGCTGCGTCAACTTTCGCTTTGGACTTAGTGGGGGACCTACTCTGTTTCGGCTCTCGACTGATTATGATGATATCGGAAGACGGGACGGGAGGTGCTGTTGAAAATTGTTCGCGCCGACGTACATTTAGGCTCAGATTGACTGGGACGCAGAACCATATGTCTGCCCCGAGCGAAATTCCAGTGGGTAGCTCCTCCCTTGCCTCCCCTCTTCCCACGCCTATGTCGCGTACCCATCTTAGGCAAATTGCAAGCTGTTCATGGTTCTACAAGTCACTCGTTTCATCAGCCATGATGCTGAAAAAAAGATGTGTTCCGCAAGGAGTTAGCAGTTTTTTTCGCAAGACTGTTATACCCACGACCGGCAACATGTCATTTCGCATTTTGGCACTTGCGTGTTTGCACGCCTGTTATTCTTCGTGCTCTGCTGACAAATGTTCGCATACATGACGCGTGGTCGCAGGTAAAGTTAGCAGGGGCACAACTGCAAATACTAATAATATGTTTGCAACACTACTCTAACATATAAACTATCACAAGCTCATCGCATTTTAATATATGTAGCTAAACGTTATTAGTGGGGTAAAAATTACAATATTTTTAACAAGTATGACTGTGTAAAATTTGTTATTATTTACGATAATAATTTTCGAAAACCAGTTTTTTCATACTTTCGTTACAGAGTTTGGAAATATGTGATTGTGAACGAACTTGGTCAGCACGTATGGAATGTCCACATGCCGTGACAATCTTAAACTGTTAACGTGTTTTCTTACGTTTTTTTACAATCCTGACAACAGCTGCTACCAGTGGAAATTCGCTAAAATAATTAACTGGCAACAAGAATACATAAGTGCGTAGAAAGTACTCGAAAATTAATAAGGACGGGATCAAATCAGAACATTGCTTTACTGAAGGCAACCCGCCTAATTGTTTATGTTAGAAATGTCCTCGCTCAAGGAATAACAGCCGAAGAACACAACCCGCGGTGCTTCGTTCAGGTGTAATATAATTGAAGCAAAATCGTAACAAAAGAGGGTGCCCGGACACTTTATATACACCCCTGGATCCACTTATTTCGTTTTGATTAGTGTTATTGCAGTGCCGTCTGTCAGTGTAGTAATTGAAACGACGCTGAGTGCATCACGCAGACTAAGACGCAATTGTTTACGACGAAGTAAACACAGTGCGCTCAATTACCCTCTACACTGATGACGTTGTCGAGTTGGGGCGTCACCAGGTTAGGGTCATCTCAAGAAAATTCAAACCACCATCCTCACGCTACCAATACCTGGTGTGGGTATTCCGATTTTGAGTTATCCAAAATGGTTTCTAAATCCACAGCCAATACCCCCATCGTATTCAACTAACATGGTTGTCAATATGCAAAGGTTGGCAAAGAAGGTTGATCATAGGGGAACTTTGAGCCTGCCCATGTAACTTTGTTAAAACTTATGAATTGTTTAATTGCTGTCCTGTTCTGATATCCACGTCCAGTGTGTATTAGTACATGTTCCACTCGATAGGCGGTGTCACATTGATACGTGGCGACGACCAAGTCAAAGGCGGATCCAGGGGGCATGGGGGCCCGTGCCCCCCAGACCTTTGGAATTTGGCGAGCGCGTTGACCTTTTTGAATGGGCCCACGTGGCCGAACCCACTAGACCTTATAATATGCCCCCGTTCAAGATACAATAAGCTGAAGTTACTGCGACGCGGCGGCGAAAATAATTAACAGCCAACAAAACAAATGACTGATCCGACAGCGTGACAGCGGAGTCGTGCTGAAGGTCCGGCTCAGACCACCGAATATTAATTTGCGTCGGCCGCCAGTAGAGCTTTTCGAGCCCCCCCCCCCCGACTGCCCTCTCTGTATCCGCCCCTGCAACCTGCCAACCACTCGTACTTTTGGGTGACACATTTTGGAACTTTGGACCTTTTGCGACCGTCCCTTATATGTTGCCTAATACCCGCCACTAAAGGTCGGGACTTGATCACGTGGTCATAAGACAATCACAGGTGTTTGGACATGGGCGACTGAGTTTACACGAAGTGAATATGTTGCAAAGCGTGAACGCTACAGCTTCGTTCGTCAACGGTATAAAGTGACCATCACAAATTTACCGACATTGTAATATCGCCAGGTGAGTCGTAAGCTTGACAATCGCCTTGCACATGATTCCGCCTGCTCGCTCCGGTTCTGCGGCTGTCGTATGCATGACAGCAACGATGCTGCTCATCGCTGCTGTGATGGCGTTGACGACAGCCGATCAGACACCAAGGCTGACGGTGACGCCATCTCATGGTAAGATCCTTATGTACCCTCTGACTTTGGGACAGAACTCACACATCGTTAACTTCGTGCGCCTCGCGAAGATACTGCGCAGTCGCGGCTATCACGTGCACCTGTTGATCGGAGCGGACGCCGGAAATTGGGACGAACTCGACAACACATTCGACGTCGTGCACCGATACCCGAGCGCCAACATGCCGGACATCGACTACGTGAAAATGTTGCTAGAGTGGTCAGATATGTCGGCCTACCAGTTCGTGAAATGGCTAGCGGACCAGCTGTTGTGTCAATGCGAGACGTTATTACGTCATCACCACATACTGGTCGACATTCAACGCGAGCATTACGATTTGCTGATTGCGGATTTCATCGACAACTGTGGACGAATCGTGTCCGATTATCTCAACATTGCCACCATCGCTTATTCAGCGGCCGGGTTTATTGGAGACACAGCATTATTCCCGGAGTTACCTTCTTTTATTCCCGCCAGCCCCATGTCACGTTTGAAACCCGGCAAAATGACGTTCACTGAAAGAATTGAGAATGCCTTTGAATATGTCGCCAGTGTCGTATTGTGGTATCCCTACTGGTACGGTAGTTTTCAGTCGCTGCGGGAAAAATATCACCTGAATTCGTCACTTGATATCAGAAATTCCTACTTGCGCGCGCTAAAATTGGTTCGTAGCGACTTCGTGCTCGATTATCCACGCCCTGTCATGCCAGATGTTGTAACCATTGAAGGCGTTTTCTCGGAAGACCCGAAACCACTTCCGCACGATATAGCGACGTTTGTCAACAGCGCCGGAAGTGACGGCATCATCGTCGTCTGCTTCGGAACGATGATCGGTCGTCTGGACAAGAGGCGGAATGAACTATTCGCTCGAGTCTTGGCGAGATTCCCGCATCGCGTCGTGTGGCGCGTGACGGGCGAGCGACCGACGTCTCTAGGCAACAACACGCTCACTGTCGATTGGCTGCCTCAGAACGATCTGCTACGTCACGCGAGTACCCGACTTTTCGTTAGCCATTGCGGTCTGTCGAGCACCATGGAGGCTGCGCACAACGCAGTTCCGGTCGTCGCCATGCCGATATGCGCCGATGGATTCCAGAACGCACGCAAGTTGTCCCGTGCCGGAATGGCCTTCTTGCTCGAATTTAAAACGGTCACTGAAGACTCGCTCGAAAGCGCCATCTGGGAGGTACTCAATGATCCGAGCTACAAACGCAACGCTTCCCGCGTGGCGGCGCTACTGGACGACAATCTGGCGTCACCTCGCGACAAATTCCTGTACTACGTCGGCTATATGATTCGTCACGTTGGAGCCGCCCATTGGCAGGCAGATGTGCTACAGACTATGAACAAATGGCAGCTGTTTAACTACGACATCGCTGCGCTTGGGTTGGTCGTTCTAATCGTCGCACTCTTCACAGCTGGAGGCGTATTGTGGCTTTGCATCAAAGTCACGTGGCGATTTTGCTCGGCGCTGAAACCTGCGTCTAAAGAACACGCGCAATGAGAAGTAAATACCCGGGCTCATATATATCGAACTGACTACTTTGAGCTGTTAACCGGTGATTTGGCTAGGTTATGTTTTTGGCTTACGTAGGCCTACTATGTTTTTTGTATTTTAATATTGATTTCAGCACGTTCTCGTTCAAGTTTTTTTATTGTTCACATCCATGGTCCAGTTCGTTCAGTTTAATGCTTTAGATTGTTCACAGCCATTTTCATGATGTTCATATCTGTGTTATTATACGTTCATATCGACAGTTCATCAAGTTGACATGATATTTAAGAACGTTCATATCCATGTATTTGCGTGTTAACATCCACGTTTCTGTAAGTTCAGTTCAATGTTTTATAGACAGTTCACGTTCATATCTTAAATAATTATTGTTCACATTCATGTTTTAGATTATTTGCGTTCGCGTTTTAGATTGTCTACGTTCATGTTTTATATTATTTGCGTTCATGTTTTAAAATGCACACATCTATGTTTCAGGATGTTATAGAACGTTCACATTAACGTTTCAGCGCAATTATATTTTAGGTTGTTCACATTAACGGATCAGCACGTTCACAGTGATATTTAGCTTATTCACATCCACATTTCAGAACGTTCACATCTATGTCTCAGCTTGTTTACATCCATGTTTCAAGATGTTTAATCTATGTCTCAGCTTGTTTACATCCGTGATTGAGCACATTACTGTTCAAGTTTCTGCCTATTTTGCCGTATTATGTTTTATTACTTACAATGGTACCCGACCTTTTGTTGTGGCTTTATTTGGTGCCAATTTGGCGGTCCGAGACTGGTACTTTTTAAACAAGTTCGCTTCAAAACATACACTGTTTTAGTGGTGGTCGGAGTCTACCATATACAAAGGATGAATATACCATTAATATTAAAACGCCTCCTACGTCTGACCTCCTAAGGTCAGTCGTAGGAGGCGTATTAATGTTATATTCATCTCTTGATGGTGGAGTCTTGTGGACGCGATCACGTGATTTAAATGTTGACAAATATAATAAACCAAGGCAGTATTGATATTAACCCCTAATAAACTATGCTTTACGCACTTTTTATAATATCAGTATATTTTATATAACAAAGGTGCCTTTTCCAAAGCAATACCTCATTGTCTCTTGGTGGAAGTTGACTACTCGCGGGCACATGTCCATATAGGACATCTACACGAAACATACATATATTGGAAATACCGAATGACGATTCGTAGACAAATTGCCGCTAACCAATAGTTCAAGATCACGTAGAGTCCGGTTTACTAGTCTCAGACGTTGTGTGTCGTCTGTGACGTATGGGGATTAAGTCGCTTGTGACGTATGGGGGATACTTGTGGAGTGGCTGAGTTTGTCTGTTAAACACATTTGTAATTGTAACTAGTTTCGTTACTTTATCTTAGCATGGAATATTATATATTATGTTGTGTTGAACAGGTTTCGCGGCGATGTTCACAAGGGGTATCACATGCACGCACGCACGTACGCACGCACACAGCACACACACACACACACAGACACACACACACACACAGACACACACACACACACACACACACACACACACACACACACACACACACACACACACACACACACACACACACACACACACACACACACACACACACACACACACACACACACACACACACTACAGGGGTCTATTTGTATAACAAAGCCGTTTATCGGTGTTTTGTTGAGAAACCCAATAATACGCAAACTTATTGCTATGCCGCAAACATCGGCCAAACATTGGCCGTGACAGCTGAATGCGGCTCCGGAAACATAATTAACGTTGATTGGGCCGTTGTTGCTAGAAGCAACCGACTCTTTTAACAATATCCTTTCGCAGACGTCGAACGTTTGAAGCAGGCTGATGAAACTAACAAACGTTTCCTGTCGTACTGGAGTTAAGTTGATTTTTTTCTATGTCGCTCTCACAATAATAAATCGTAAACGCTTCATCGAGTTCGTTTTTCATCTGTGCCAATTACTTTCTCTACATTTCGGTCTCTACCAGCCGTCGGAAAATATTATTACTCTCCTTTTTATTTTTCATTCATTTGCGCCACCAGTTGTTGTCATTTTTAAATTACATTCTCTCTCTCTCTCTCTGTCTGTCTGTCTCTCTCACTCACACACAGTTCCTCGTACGGTTAAAAGTGTGTAATATGCAAACCCATCGGCATCGCGACTGCCATCATCACTGCAAACATAGAAACCGCTATCGCCGCTATAATCAGTACACATACCACGACCGCCACCACAATCACTACCTCTACTGTCACCGCCGGCGTAATCACAACCTACACCACCACCACCACCACCACCACCACCACAACAACAACATCACCATCATCACCACCATCACCACTGCCATAGCCACCGCACTATAATCATCAATTGAACGTCTTCGTTTTTTCTTCGAAAATGCCCGAGTACTCTCGATGCTATAAATATAACAATCCCCCTTAAGCGAGTTCGTCTGATGCATCTTGCCGTGTTAAGACATCGTCATGTGACATGCATTCGTTCAGCAGCCACAAAGAGCATCGTTCGGTTGAATTTAATCAATCTTTTTAACTCAAGGATATGCGTTGATGGCATCTAAATACAGTCACATTACGTCGAGGCAAACGAAAGAGGATATGTTTAACGTAAATGGAATACGAATTTGATGGCATCGAGTAATTAAATCAGAGAGACGGACGAATGTTAATGGCGTTTACGTTTTCTGTAGCAGGACTGTTAGATTTGATTGGGATTTGCGTAACATAACCTCGTTTACGATGGCTGAATATTTGCCAACAACAATAATAAAAGGGCGACTGTCTTGAGAACTTATTGTGGCATCCTTGGGAAGCGCCTTTTCGGCCGACCTGTGTTAAAGGCCTCGTTCTGAGGCAGCCAATCGATAGCGAGCGTGTTGTTGCCTAGCGACGCCGGTTGCTCGCCCGTCACGCGCCACAAGACACGCTGCGGGAATCTCGTCAAGACTAGCGCGAACAGTTCATTCCGCCTCTTGTCCAGTTGACCGATCACCGTTCCGAAGCAAACGACAATGACAATGTCGCCATATCGTGCGGAAGTGGTTTCGGGTCGTCCGAGAAAACGCCTTCAATAGTTACACGTTCGGCATGACGGGACGCGAATAATCGAGCTTGAAGTCACTACGAACCAAGATCAACGTTCGCAAGTAGGAATTTCTGATATCAAGCGAAGAATTCATGTGATATTTTTCCAGCAGCGATTGAAAAGTACCAAACCACCGAGGAATCCAAAATACGTTCATGGCCACACATTCCAAGGTATTCTCAATTCGTTCATAAAACGTGGTTTTGTCGGGTTCCAACCGGGACACGGGGCTGGCGGGAATAAACGAAGGCAAATCCGGGAATATTGTCGTGTCTAAAATTAATCCAGCCGGCGAGAATGTAATTGTTGGAATCTTGAGATAACCCGACACAATTCTTCCACAGTTGTTGATGAAATCAGTAAACAGCAGATCGTAAAGTTCGCGTTGAATGTCGTCCACTATGTCTGAATGACGTAACATCGACTCGTATTGACACAACAGGTTGTCCGTTATCCACAATATGAACTGGTAGGCCGACACAGTTGACCACTCCAGCGTCACTTTCACGTAGTCGATGTCCGACGTGTTCGCGCTCGGGTATCGGTGCACGACGTCGAATGTGTTGTCGAGTTCGTCCCAACTTCCGCTCCGATCAACAGGTGCACGTGATAGCCGCGAGGCTCACAAAGTTGACGATGTGGGAGTTCTGTCCCACGGTTGCATAAGGATTTTTCCACGAGACCGCGTCACCGGCTCCGTTGGTGCTTGATCGGGCACCGTCATTGCCACCGCAGCCACCAAGAGCAGTATCGTCGCTGTCATGCACGAAACAGGCCTAGAACCGGAGAGAACAGTCGGAATCATGCACAGTTGCATTGCCACATCTCGACAAAGCCGCCCTACTGAAGTGTGTGAACTTGTGATGATCACTTTATAACGTTGACGTAGCTAAGGCTTTCAGGCTTCCGGCAATCTCATCTCCCTACTTGGCCAAGTCTGCAACTGCTTTCATTTAGCCCCGCACGTTCAACGACTGTAGCAAGCGGGTCAGTGTTCTGTGATCACGTGATCACGTCCAAATTTCTAGAGGCCGGTAACATGCAACAGCTACCCTGGAGATCCCCGGGGTGATTGCGTCATCAACGTAGACGGTCACAGATGACAGTGTTTGCCTCATTGTAAACAATTGAATACCCGACTTATTGTAAACAATTGAATACCCAACTCTACCGATGGATAATTTGTGTGGGACCATAATACCGTCCCGTTCCAGGATTATCATAGTTTGGTGTTCAGTGAGGGTCAAAGGGCAGTGTTGAAGAAAGATACCTCTTAATGAACAAGCCTAAGACGGACTGTGAATGTGGTAGCAAAGGCCTTGGTGATTCATGTAGATACCCGATATTACGCACACCGATTACCATGTAGCTTATAACGAATCCTCGAGAATCCGTCGCCTGGCCTCTGGCTATCGACAACTGAATGCGGCTCAGGCAATTAACATAATTAACGTTGAATACAATACAGTAATTGTGATAACTGTTAGTATGTTGCTCCATTGGTGGTTGTAAGCTAGCAAAGTATAATATTACTATATGATAAATAAAATAAGAAAATTTTGCCCTTTACAAATTAATTACTTATTTACTACAATTTGAATTATTATTTTAAGTGTGCGTATAAATCCTTTTCTCAGAAGATTGTTTGCTCTACGTCTATGAGAAGACCGGCATCCTGTGATGGTTGTGAAGACAGGGGTTCGTACTTGTGATGGACGAACACACCTTCAGCAGAGACATGCATCTGAACGATGCCCAGTTCAAACGGTTTGTGAACTTTCTTCTTGAAGCAGGTCACGACGAACCCATTGAATGTGGAGGAATGCCACAAATACCCATTGAAAAGAAAGCTCTTGTATTCTTGTGGCTAACACAAACATTTTTTGCAAAATTTCTGACAAATTTAGCATCTCACAGAGCACAGCATATCGAATCATAGCAATGATACTACAGGACAATCCCCACTTTTCATCTCACACATCCTTTGGCCGAACAGTATTCATAAACAACACAGTGCACATATTCTCATCTTGTAGTATCTCAAACATCATTGGTGGAATAGATGGATGCCACATCATAATTTCTCGTCCGCAACGCCATGGCGATAACTATAATTATGAACAGAGAGGGTTATTATCCTCTACAAGGTCTATGTGATGAAAGTGCCAAATTCATTTGTGTTTGTTGGTCCCCCAGGCAGAGTACACAATGCAAGAATGTTTCATATGTCACCCATTTACAGTGCCAGACGGCATCGCTTGGGAGATAAATGGATAACTCCTTAGCGACAGTGCATATATTTATCATGACTTTCCTTGCATTGTTACACCACTCAGAGATAACGGAACACTGACTCATGACCAAATTCTAAGAAATTCAACTGTATGTCGGTCACGTGTTATTATCGAAAATGCATTTGGGCAACTCCAGTGTAGATTCAGACGAATCAAGGATATTCAGAATGTAAACTTGATTATCATAGTTCAAATAATGATTGCTGCTTGTGCTCTACATAACATGTTAACAGAGGATATGATTCTATGTGGCGAACATCCAGATGGATGCCCAAGGTTTGATGACAATAATGAGTAAATAGGAAGCAAAGTAAAGGTAAGTTCTTATATAGTGCGGTATCCAGTCCTCAGGACTGCTCAAAGCGCTTTACACTTTACTCCCTGGCAGACCTGTTCAAACAAACACCATCTCAACTTCTCTGGGAAGCATTCAGCCACGCTGTAATTAATGCGCAAAGACTATTTGTACACAAATATCCACCACTGTCTATAGCCAGGTACTCATTCATACAGCTGAGTGAACTGATGCAATGTATAGTAAACGAACTTGTCCAAGGTTCGACACCACTGCACAGGATTCGAACCTGCATTCTCTCAGTCGAGAGTCCGGAGCTCTTACCGCTGTGCTGCTGCGCTCAATGAACACTCTGATTATACCTCATTTGTCTGTCTCTACATTTGAAATGCACCACTTATTCCACTACATATATCTTATTTCTTACTTAAAATGATCTTTGTAGTATTGTGTGTATTGTATTAACATTTCATAATCGGACAATCAAATATGGTTTGACTTCAATGATTTATGTGTATTCGTAAACCACTGGCATACATACCACTCTAGGTATATATATTTATTAATGTTTTGTTAATTTCCTTTTAAGGACTTTATCTTATGTTAGATAATGCAGTGGTGATGAAATTATCACATGGCACTAAAGTAAGCGATTGGTTTAAATTTTTCAAGTGTGTTGGTAAATTATTGAAATATGACTAGTTACTAGTGACATGTTAACTACATTATTGTCACATTTAATATTACTGTAATTCGTCTGTGCATAAAATGTACTACAGTTGTATACATGTTAAACAGTATTACTGTTCATGTGATGAAGTATCTACATTTCAATGTAGTGACATGTTAACATTGTAATTTTCAAATAGATTTTACTTTTCAGACCTATTTACAAATAAATTACAATGTACTGTAGTTGGGTATGTGTTTAGAAATTATATTTGTTTTCTTATGGACAATCATAGTTATGTCTACACAATACGTAGGAATTAATCGTTTAACTTGTATTGCTCATACATGAATTGTAAGATATATATCCTTGTTTAACATTACTACTGTTTCATTATTATATTTTAGACGGAACTTAGTATTTCACAGTCCATGGTTACCATAGTGCTACAGTGTAATAGGTGTAAATGTGTGCTTCACAATGTTATATGCACAATACTACAGAATCTTGATTATTTCATGTTAAGATACTTTGGAATAAGTATTTGTGTGATAGACATGTCGACCTAATTGTTATGTTCACATTGCATGAACAGAGAACATGGACACGGGTGGTTTGTTTGAGAAGAACACGATCATGTTTACCAGACAGGAGATAACATATCTCATAATGGCACAATAAAATATCTGAACTAATTTGCAGACATAAATTCACACATGTGTACTGTATCAGTGTATATCTCCACTTATTTATTTATGAAACACAACTGGTATCATTATGAAAACTATAGTATACATTCACTGCAAATATGTAAAATTATATAAAAAAACAATTGTAATGAAAAATTGTTATGTCACCTGTAATATTATGAAAACATGTGTTATTAATAAATTAAGCACCATTTTAAGGTTAACCATTTTTTTTAAAAAGTTTTAATTCATGTCGTTCACATGAACTTTCTCCTTCATAACACAATATTGGTGTGTTTAGCATATAAAACTACATATCTACTGTTGATGAGGAGAATTGACCATCTTGACCATCTTCTTGTTCAGAAGAGCCATGAACATATGTTTGAAGGATTCCTGAGAACTCTTCAATTGCTCAAGTAGTTGTTGTTGGCGAAGCTCTGCTGTTGCTTCACTCTCTTAGATACTGCATCAGAGCATCTTCCTTTTCTGCTGCCCTTTTTCTTTTATGGCTGCAAAGCAGTTTGCATTGAGGACCAGCTTCTGTGGTCATTTCCTTTTTCACCACCTCTAGTGGTCGATGAATGGTGACCCCCATCGGCAGTCACATGAAAATATGTCATGGCGACCACCAATGAGGTCATGATCTCCTTGAAGAACTGAAAGTGCATAGGCACTTTGCCAATACTCTTATTCAATAGTGTTATCTATCACTTTCCTGTACCCGTCAATGAGAGTTTGCAACTTGTGGGCGAGCTTTGCTGAAGCAAAGATTTCATTGAAGTGGTCGCTCATGTTGCAGGCCACTTCAGCCCACAAACCTTTCTTGTGGCCTATTCCTAATCGAATTCTTTCATTCAAATCTTGAATGCAGGTGGGTAATTCAGAGTTATTGTTGTACTGTCACATCTGTGTGATCAGGTACAAGACCTGATCACGAGAGAAACATTCATTCTCTGGACGATTTGAGGTTGATGCAGTGTTTGGTCCTCCTGTGTAAATTCACTTGTGCTAGGAGTATCTGAATATGGACATGTTCGAAAATTATAATAATACCATTAAGTGGGATATGATCTGGTAGTAATTGCTACTTGAATTGCATGGCTGAAAGGTTAGCTACTAATACAGATATTTAACATAACATCAAAGTGGTGTACATTATGCAGTATGTGTGTTACAAACATATACATATGAAAATGTTATTGCAATACATTATGTTAACAGATATGTACACTTTTTGATAATGTATGATCACCATTTAGCATAGATATTATAAAAAAATTATTAAAATTTATTTAGGCATAAATTCACTGCAGACAGTATGTTGTGTAATATTTAACATAATCTTCCATAGTACATGACAATGAATATGTGAAGATTAAAAAATATAAGGTAATGTCGACAGACATCCGCATGCTGGCGACATTCCAATTCAAGAAGATAACGAGAACATTAGCTGGAAGTGTGTGGTGTTAAGTAGAGAGATAAGGAGTTATAAATGAAGAAAATGAGGGTTATAATTAGGGTATCATTTTAAAAGTATATATAAAAAAGATGGAAATGGATAGGACATGTGCTCAGAAAACAATGATTACCTCCAGGGTATGACAACTGAAACATGTACATCAGTAATATCACAGTGCAAAGGTAATCTGAAAACACCTGATGAACAGTGGAAATTTATATATATTTTGTTGAAAAATTGGCAAGAAGCAGCCAAGAAGAAGACACAATGAAGAAGATACACATCAGCCCCTTGCGGTCACAAGGGGATATGTAAAGTAGTAATTTTCACCAATGACTGCAACGAGTATTGTCACAGGATAGCCTGGCGCCAACAATAATACAATTGTGCACTGGGGATCTACCAAGAGAGTTTTGTCATCAGCTCTCTAGAAAAAAAATGATCCCTGTATTCTACTTGACATCCGGGACCCAAAATATGTCCTTCAATTCGTTGTAATGCACTAAAAATGCACAAAGCATGTAATGTCATTTTAAAATCTTTAATATCTATGTAACATGAGGCATCATTTGAGATAACTTAACGTATGGGCAATATAACTTGGCATTCTTAGATTGTTTGAGGTATTATTATAATGATCGGCACATTAATCTATGGGTAATCTTTTACTTAAAAGGCCCTATTTGGTTGTCCTTCTACTAAATGTATCCTTATCTTTATGTCTCACGACAGAGGAGTACCTACAATGTGATGCTGCTAATAATGTATCTTAAGTAGGCCACTTCTGTTAACGAATGACTGGATGTGATATGTCACCCACGATAGCTAGTTGCCAAATCATAGTCATATGCATGTAACACTGGTAAATACGTGTAATATACATAATAGTCACACACACGTTTAAGTGTAATTATATTATTTTAATGAAATAGTAAATGTTCCCATATAAAACAAATACATACTTCACAACATTCACATTCTTGACAGAACTCCACAATTTTGGCTTTACTACACTTTAAATTGAACGTGTGAGCTACCCCGTCATTGTAGATGGGGACATGCATATTTAAATCAATCATATACAATGTTCACAATTACACACACACATATATATATATATGTATACACACACACACACACACACACACACACATATATATATATACACACACGCACATAAATATATATACACACACACATGTATGTATATAATATTTATTATTAATAATCATGATGTGACATGTCATAAATCAGTTACACTTATAAAAACAACCTACATTTCGGGAAACATTGATAACTGACATAAGTCATCACAACATTATACAATATGGTGTCGCTTACAATACCTATATGATTTCATAAGGACTCGATGAGTAACAATTTAATTTAAAAATTAAAACGTTTTTATTCTACCACAAAAATATTAGTTAAGATTTGATATATGTTATTACGTTGCTCATATTTATGAAAACTACATATTCTTAATATTTGTTTATACGGCAAATCAGGCGACATTAAGGTCAAATGTGCAGCACATTATGATATATAACACGACACTGTTATCCATAATGTTTACATGTTGTACGTGGCAATGGCATGGGCGATATTACAACAACATTGGTTGTCACACAAGAAATACAGCTAATCGCAATAACTTAGCGTGATCTATATTCATCCTGGCATCGGTCGTGCTTGTTCTGGCTGGATCATAGTATTATTGTTATGGTTATCGTATCAATTTGTAAGATAACAAATAATTTGTATCCAAGATCGACATGACGTTTTATGCGGCCACGATTTGGGCCATGATGACAATTCAGCAGAATCAAGGTCGGCATGCCCCACTGCCTGAATGCACCACTACCTGAATGCACAAAACCTAGTCGCAATGCTCCAACCACATAGTCGGAATGCTCCAGTGGCGCAGTCACTATGCTCCAATGGTCTGGTCGCAATGCACCAATTTTGGTCGGAATGCCCCATTAATTGTAATATTGTCAAACCTATGCATATATATATATAGATAATACAATTGTATATATTAAAACATTACATATTAAATGCATAATTAATATAGAGATGACATGTTTCGTTGACTTTCTGTACATTCTTGAAAGTAAGCTATGTTTTGTCTTCGTATACACATATATGATAACACATGATATGATACCATAACTTATCTTGAAATATCGATTACACTGTCCTTTGATGTGTAGAAGTCATACAGTAATAGCCTAATATGCATCCTGCTCATGCGTGTTGTTGTTGAGTAGATATTTTATGTTGGTTGTTTTGGATGTGTGCCCATACTAATTGGCTAGCTACTCTGGCATTGTTTTATTGAGCAGGTACAATACGGCCTACGGATGTATATATATATATATATATATACATATATATGTTTAAATAATAATCTTGTCATCCTGATTTCTGACTACATCTTTTCAGACATGTTGTGTGTGTAGAATTTAACAGTGTAACTTTACAAGGGAAAACAATCCAGCAATGTTCTTATGATTTACGTGTAGCGAACGAATCAACACAAACACGATCAAGTAATAATAATAATATTATTAATATATATGTATACATATACACTACATAACTATGCACTATTATACATATCTACCAAGTTCTGTTCTTTTATCACATAATTCACAATAATTTGTTGTATATTTTTTAACACTGACAACCACTACTAACAGAAAATGTAGTTCAAATTTCATACACAGTCCATGTACTAATAACACTACCCATATAATATTAATATATATATATATATTATATATAAAGTAATATACGCAAAGACGCGTGGGCTATACTGAAAGAAGTTATTATACTAGCCGAGTTACTCGGCGTTGCCCGGGGGAAAACAAACAAACGAACAGAGACCAAAGTGGGGCATTCCGACCAAAAGTGGTGCATTGCGACCAGGCGGGTGGAGCATTGCATCTAGGCTGTTGGTGCATTGCGACTGGTGCATTCAGGCGGCGGAAGTGCATTCCGACCTTTCTTTTTATTCAACAAGGTGAAGGTCGCCCACTATTTGGGACTCGCGAACTCAGGCACCTTCGTTACTTTCGAGTTCACGACTTGTAAATATGACTTGCACGGTGTCTGCAATGCTATTTACCAGTCGTGAGGTGGTATTTACGGTATACACGAGGTGATGGGAACGCAACATAACCCTCTACATTGATGAAGCAATCGCTCTGGGAACCACCAGGTACTTTGGGACGTTATGACCTTTTGCGACCGTCCCTTACATATTGCCCAATACCCGTCACTAAAAAGGCGGGACTTTATCACGTGGTCATAGGACAGTGACAGGTGTTTGGACATGGACGACTGAGTTTAAAGGTGGTTGCCAACGTGATTTTTACACGCGGTGAATTTGTTGCAAAGTGTGAACGCTACAGCTTCGTCCGTCAACGGTATAAAATAACCACCACAAATTTACTGACATTATAATATCGTCAGGTGGGTCGTACGTTTGACAATGGCCTTGCACATGACTCCGCCTGCTAGCTCCGGTTCTGCGGCTGTCGTGTGCATGACAGCATCGATGCTGCTCATCGCTGCTGTGATGGCGTTGACGACAGCCGATCAGACGGTGACGCCATCTCATGGTAAGATCCTTATGTACCCTCTGACTTTGGGACAAAACTCACACGTGGTTAACTTCGTGCGCCTCGCGAAGATACTGCGCAGTCGCGGCTATCACGTGCACCTGTTGATCGGAACGGACGCCGGAAGTTGGGACGAACTCGACAACACATTCGACGTCGTGCACCGATACCCGAGCACCAATACGTCGGACATCGACTACGCGAAAGTGACGCTGGAGTGGTCAGGTATGTCGGCCTACCAGTTCGTGAAATGGCTAGCGGACAACCTGTTGTGTCAATGCGAGGCGTTATTAAGTCATCACCACATACTGGTCGACATTCAACGCGAGCATTACGATTTGCTGATTGCGGATTTCATCGACAACTGTGGACGAATCGTGTCCGACTATCTCAACATTCCCACCATCGCTTATTCAGCGGCCGGGTTTATTGGAGACACATCATTATTCCCGGACTTACCTTCCTTTATTCCCGCCAGCCCCATGTCACGTTTGAAACCCGGCGAAATGACGTTTACTGAACGAATTGAGAATGCCATTGAATATGTCGCCAGTGTTGTATTTTGGTATCCCCACTGGTACGGTAGTTTTCAGTCGCTGCGGGAAAAATATCACCTGAATTCGTCACTTGATATTAGAAATTCCTACTTGCGCGCATTAAAATTGGTTCGTAGCGACTTCGTGCTCGATTATCCGCGCCCTGTCATGCCAGATGTTGTAACCATTGAAGGCGTTTTCTCGGACGACCCGAAACCACTTCCGCACATTATAGCGACGTTCGTCGACAGCGCCGGAAGTGACGGCATCATCGTCGTTTGCTTCGGAATGAGGATCGGTCGTCTGGACAAGAGGCGGAATGAACTATTCGCTCGAGTCTTGGCGAGATTCCCGCAGCGCGTCGTGTGGCGCGTGACGGGCGAGCGACCGGAGTCGCTAGGCAACAACACGCTCGCTGTCGATTGGCTGCCTCAGAACGATCTGCTACGTCACGCGAGTACCCGACTGTTCGTCAGTCATTGCGGTCTGTCGAGCACCATGGAGGCTGCACACAACGCAGTTCCGGTCGTCGCCATGCCGATATGCACCGATGGATTCCAGAACGCACGCAAGTTGTCCCGTGCCGGAATGGCCTTCTTGCTGGAATTTAGAACGGTCACTGAAGACTCGCTCGAAAGCTCCATCCGAGAGGTACTCAATGATCCGAGCTACAAACGCAACGCTTCCCGCGTGGCGGCGCTACTGGACGACAATCTGGCGTCACCTCGCGACAAATTCCTGTACTACGTCGGCTATATGATTCGCCATGGTGGCGCCTCCCACTGGCAGGCAGATGTACTACAGACTATGAACAAATGGCAGCTGTTTAACTACGACATCGCTGCGCTTGGGTTGGTCGTTCTAATCGTTGCACTCATCATAGCTGGAGGCGTATTGTGGCTTTGCGTCAAGGTCACGTGGCGATTTTGCTCGACGCTGAAACCTGCGTCCAAAGAACACGCGCAATGAGAATTATATGCCCTGGCGCATACATTATATCCAACGGAATATTTGGGCTATTAAACGGTGATTTGGCTAGGATATCTTTTTGACTTACGTAGGCCTACTATGTTGTATTTTATAATTGATTTCAGCCGTTCTCATTCATGTTTTTATTGTTCACATCCATGGTCCAGTACGTTTAGTTTAATGCTTTAGATTGTTCACAGCCATTTTCATGATGTTCATATCCGTGTTATTATACGTTCACATCGACAGTTCGTCAAGTTAACATTATATTTAAGGACGTTCATAATCACGTATTAGCGTGTTAACATCTACGTTTTAGTAAGTTCGGTTCAATGTTTTATAGACAGTTCACGTTCATATTTTTAATAATTACTGTTCACATTCATGTTTTAGATTATTTGCGTTCGCCTTTTAGATTGTTTACGTTCGTGTTTTATATTATTCGCGTTCATGTTTTAGATTGTTCACATCTATGTTTCAGGTTTCATGTTATAGAACGTTCACATTAACGTTTCAGCTTGTTCACAGTGAAATTTAGCTTATTCACATCCATATTTCAGAACGTTCACATCTATGTCTTACCTTGTTTACGTCCATGTTTCAATATGTTTACATCCGTGATTGAGCACATTACTGTTCAAGTTTCTGCCTATTTTGCTGTATTATGTCTTATTACATACAACAATACCCAGCCTTTTTGTTGTTGCTTTCTTTGCTACCAATTTGGTGGTCCGAGACTGGTATTTTTTTAAACAAGTTTGCTTCAAAACATACAGTGTTTTAGTGGTGGTCAGGGTCCGCCATATACAAAGGATGAATATAACTTTAATATGAAAACGCCTCCTATGGCTGACCTCCTAAGGTCAGACATAGGAGGCGTTTTAGTATTAATGTTATATTCACCCCTTGTATATGATGGAGTCTTGTGGACGCGTTCACGTGATTGAAATGTTGACAAATGTAAAGCAAGGCACTATTGTTATTAACCCTAACAAACTATGCATTACGCACTCTTTATAATATCAGTGTGTTTTATATAGCTACGGTGCCTTTTCCAAGACAATACCTCATTGTCACTTGGTGGAAGTTGACTACTCGCGGACACATGTCCATATAGGACATCTACATGAAACGGACATATATTGAAAATACCGAATGACGATTCCTAGACAAAATGCCGCTAACCAATAGCTCAACATCACGTAGAGTCCGGTTTACTAGTCTCAGACGTTATGCGTCGTCTGTGACGTATGGGGGATACATTTTTTGTGTTAAACACATTCTTAATTATAACATGTTTCATTATTATCTCTTAGCAAGGAATATACAAGGTAATAACTTAGTACTAGTTTCCATACGCTCTCTGAAATCCTAGATACTCCACAGGTCAACGCGCACTGACAAACCCCCGCGTCTTGCGAAACCACAAAACCATAGACGAAACCATATAGTGGCGCTATCTAGCGAACAGCATCGTAAGTAAACAATCTATCTAGTGATTGGCAACATAATAAATTCGTTCACATCTAGACGGCGGTCGAATACTTATTCGTTGGAAGTATAGCCCTACTCCAGGGGCGGTTGCAGAGAGGGTAGTCGGGGGCAACAACCTCCAGTTGCACCACTTGAGGCTCGCCACAAACTCCACTGGCGGCCGAACAAAATTCGTATTGGGTGGTCTGAGCCGGCTTTTAGGGGTCAGTTCAATGTTAGTTTTCCCACTGTTAGCGTTTTGTAGGATTATAAGAAAACGTGACGTACACAAATTCTTAAACTTCTCACCTGCTGTTATCTTCATATAATTGACATGCTGGTCGAGTTTGCGAAAAAAAACATCGGCCAAACATTGGCCGTGACAGCTGAATGCGGCTCCGGAAACTTAATTAACGTTGAAGCAACCGACTCTTTGAACAATATCCTTTCGCAGACGTCGAACGTTTGAAGCAAGCTGATGAAACTGACAAATGTTTCCTGTCGTACTGGAGTTAAGTTGATTTTTTTCGCCGTCGCTCTCACAATAATAAATCGTAAACGTTTCATCGAGTTCGATTTTCATCTGTGCCAATTACGTTCTCTACATTTCGGTCTCTGCCAGCCGTCGGAAAATATTATTACTCTCCTTTTTATTTTCCATTCATTTTCGCCACCAGTTGTTGTCATTTTTAAATTAGTTTTTATTTAGTCTGATTCTTTTTCTCTATTTGTATTTCGGTCATTCTCTCTCTCTCTCTCTGTCTCTCTCTCTCTCTGTCTCTCTCTCTCTCTCTCTCTCTCTCTCTCTCTCTCTCTCTCTCTCTCTCTCTCTCACACACACACTCTCTCTCTCTCTCTCTCTCTCTCTCTCTCACTCATTTCTCTTTACTTAATTCACTCTCCACTACCCATCTCCTACGTACGTATTAACTCTGGTAGTAATATGCTTATATCGTCTACTGTTATTCCGTTTCCTGTTTTAAAAGCACAGTTCCTTGTACAGTTAAAAGTGTAAAGTGCAAGCCCATCGCCATCACCACTGCCATCGTCACTGTAAACACTACTTCCATAGCTACCACTATCCCCGCCACAACCACTACCTCTATCGCCACCGCCGCATTAACCACTACTTCTACCACCGCCGCCATAATCACTACCTTTACCGCCAACGCCACTGCCACCACTACCTCTACCGCCACCACAGCACTACCTTTACCGCCAACGCCGCCATAACCACTACCTTTACCGCCAACGCCGCCATAACCACTACCGCCACCACAGCCATAAGTACTACCCCTATCGCCACCACAACCACTATGTCTATCGCCACCGCTACCACAACCACTACCTCTACAGCCATCGCCGCCACGACCTCTACCACCACCGCCGCCATAATCACAACCTACACCACCATCAACGCCATCAATGCCATCACTTCCACCGCCACTACACCACCACCGCCAACACCAACAACACTATTACCACCATCACCACTGCCAAAGCCACCGCACTATAATCAACAGTTAAGCGTCTTCATTTTTTCTTCTAAAAACCCCGAGTACTCTCGTTGCTCCATAGCTAATAATCCCCTTTAAGCGAGTTCGTCTGATGCATCTTACTTATAAGACATTGTCATATGACATACATTCGTTCGGCAGCCACGAAGAACATCGTTCGGTTGAATTTAATAAATCTTTTTAACTCAATGATATGCGTTGATGACATCTAAATGCGGTTGCTTTACGTCGAGGCAAACAAAAGAGTATATGTTCAAAGCAAACGGAATACGAATTTGATAGCATCGAGAAACATCAATCCGGCTCAAATGTCGCTTTCCGACGGAAATGTGATGTAATTAAATCAGAGAGACGGGCGAATGTTGCAGGCGTATACGCATTCTCTAGCAGAAACGTAAGGTTTGATTGGGCTATGCGTAACATAACCTCGTTTACGGTGGCTGAATATCTACCAACGACAATAATAAGTGGGCGGCCGCCTTGAGAACTTATTGCGTCATCCCCGAGGAAGCGTGTGTTCGGTCGGCCTGTGTTAAAGGCAGGTTCCTGTCACCTGATTTCAATTTGCACTCGGTGTGCGTTCGCCAAAATGCAAAGGTAGCATTACATTTATATCACTCAATATATTGACGGTAGTATTCTTGTTGAACTATATCTACATATCAATACGGTAACATTGAGTTGCTGTATATGCATCTCCTCCTGGGTTCCGAGGTGCATTTACAATTACAACTATTTAACACTATTTACTTTTATCAGCGGACACACTGAATGGACAGCCATTCTCCAGGGGCGCCACGTTCGTTTTCGCGGTAAGTTATGATCTGCTGCATTTAATGCCGTAATCAGCGACAGCAATTATGTGGTCAGCGGGAAGGAACTGAATATCAAAATACTGTAATTATGATAACTGCTTTCCTTGGTATGTTGCTTTATTGGACATGGAAGCTACCGAAATATGATATGGCTAAAATGTTATACATTATTTCACAATACGTTATTTTATGTCAATCACTAGGTAGCACAACGGTATTATGCCTGCTTACTTTGACATTCGCTAGATGGCGTCACTGTGTTATACATTCTTACGCGGTTGAGATGTTTCGGTGTTTTGTTAGACCCGGAGTTTCATCAGTGCACGATCACTTGTGGCGTATCTAGGATCTCAGAAAGGGTGGGCAAGGATAGACCCCATAAATTGTCCATGCTGAAATATATTGGTGAAACAGGTTATAACGAAATTTTTTATAAAAAAATACCCAGGGGGCATGGCTGTACCCTCCCCCCGCCACCAACAACATCCACAGTTGAAAACTAATATGTTTCTTTGAGCTATCAGCTAGAGTCAGCTTGTCTTAGAATTGTCATTCGGGACTTGCAAAATATGCCTGTTTCATGTAGATATCCTAAATGGACAAGTAACAAGCAGTACATTACCACTCAGTAGCCAGCAGTACATTACCACTCAGTAGCCAGCAGTACATTACCACTCAGTAGCCAGCAGTACATTACCACTCAGTAGCCAGCAGTACATTACCACTCAGTAGCCAGCAGTACATTACCACTCAGTAGCAAGCAGTACATTACCACTCAGTAGCCAGCAGTACATTACCACTCAGTAGCCAGCAGTACATTACCACTCAGTAGCCAGCAGTACATTACCACTCAGTAGCCAGCAGTACATTACCACTCAGTAGCCAGCAGTACATTACCACTCAGTAGCCAGCAGTACATTACCACTCAGTAGCAGCAGTACATTACCACTCAGTAGCCAGCAGTACATTACCACTCAGTAGCCAGCAGTACATTACCACTCAGTAGCCAGCAGTACATTACCACTCAGTAGCCAGCAGTACATTACCACTCAGTAGCCAGCAGTACATTACCACTCAGTAGCCAGCAGTACATTACCACTCAGTAGCCAGCAGTACATTACCACTCAGTAGCCAGCAGTACATTACCACTCAGTAGCCAGCAGTACATTACCACTCAGTAGCCAGCAGTACATTACCACTCAGTGACAATGCTGGTGTGTTTGGATAGAACGCCCCGTTATCGGTATGAAATGAACTGCTATAATAAGATCACGGAATGTTAATAACATATTATGTTTAACGGTTAACATAAGTACAACCTTGCTTCCTTGTATGTCAACATTGAAGTCACATGAACGGGTGAACAAGATGCCATCGTAAACAAAGGATGAACATAGTATTAACTTTAAAACTAAAACGCGTCCTAGAACTGATGCATCATAAAATGGGCAGCTGTTTTGACACGAACCTTTTTTAAAGTGTCAGTTACGGGACACCAAACTGATGGCAACTTTGTAAACTGATTACAAAGAAAACACAACAAAAAGGTTGGTTGCCGTTGTATGTAATACCATTCTAATACAGCCAAACTAAAACACGGACGTAAGCGTCCTATAATATGTGTCAAAACCCTGAAGCATATGTGTGAAATGTGAACGAGACCAACTAAAACATTGAACACAACGTACAGAAACACGGATGTAAAGTCATGAAACTTGGAAGTGAACAATCAAAGACATCGAACTGAACGTAACGCATTATGCATGTGAACATCTTGAAATATGGATGTTAATAATCTAAACATATAGATGTGAACGTGCTGAAACGTTGGTAAGAACGTTCTGATACGTAGATGTAAAAGTGTTTAAACATGATGTGAACAATCTAAATCGTGAATGTGAACAATCTAAAACATATGTACTGAACGTACTAAAACATGGATGTGAACACGTTGAAACATGGATGTTAACATTTCTGAAACACTGGAAGTAACTTACTGAAATATCGATGTGAACAAGCTGAAATATCTGTATGGCCAAGCAGAAATTTGGATGCGAAAATGTTCAGAATTTGTGTGAACTTGCTGAAATTAGTATTGAAATACTGGAATAGCACGTACGTAGAAGTAGACAAGTAATTCAAACCAAATTTCATTTATCAATCCAAAGTAGTTTGATTGATATACATGCGTCAGCGATTGTTCTTCTCAGTGCGCATGTTCTTTGGACGTAGGCTTCAGCGCCATGCAATATGGCCGCGTGACATTGATGCAAAGCCACAATACGCCTCCGGCAGCGAAGAGTGTTACGACAAGACAGATCAACACCAGTGCGGCGATGTCATAGTTAAGCAGCTGCCATTTGTTCATAGTCTGCAGTACATCTGCCTGCCACTGGACGGCTTCACCGTGACGAATCACGTAGGCGACGTAGTACAGAAATTTGTCGCGAGGTGGCACTAGTGTGTCGGCCAGTAGCGCCGCCACGCGGGAAGCGTTGCGTTTGTAGCGCGGATCATTAAGTACCTCCCAGATGGCGCTTTCGAGCGAGTCTTCAGTGACCTGTTTAAAATCGAGCAAGAAGGCCATCCCGGCACGGAACAACTTGCGTGCGTTCTGGAAGCCATCGGTGCATATCGGCATGGCGACGACCGGAACTGCGTTGTGCGCAGCCTCCATGGTGCTCGACAGACCGCAATGGCTGACGAAAAGTCGGGTACTCGGGTGACGCAGCAGGTCGTTCTGAGGCAGCCAATCGACTACGAGCGTGTTGTTGCCTAGCGACGCCGGTCGCTCGCCCGTCACGCGCCACAAGACACGCTGCGGGAATCTCGCCAAGACTCGCGCGAATAGTTCATTCCGCCTCTTGTCCAGTCGACCGATCATCGTTCCGAAGCTAACGACAATGACACCGTCACTTCCGGCGCTGTCGACGAATGTCGCTATATCGTGCGGAAGTGGCTTCGGATCGTCTAAGAAAACGCCTTCAATAGTTATAACGTTCGGCATAACAGGACGCGGATAATCGAGCACGAAGTCGCTACGAACCAAGATCAATGCTCGCAAGTAGGAATTTCTGACATCAAGCGAAGAATTCATGTGATATTTTTCCCGCAGCGACTGAAAAGCGCCAAACCATTTAGGAAACCAAAATACCACCATGGCGGCATATTCCAAGGTATTCTCAATGCGTTCATAAAACGTCATTTTGCCTGGTTCCAACCGGGACATGGGGCTGGCGGGAATAAATGAAGGCAAATCCGGAAATATTGCCTTGTCTGAAATGAATCCAGCCGGCGAGTATGCAATTGTAGGAATGTTGAGATAATCC
The DNA here is from genome assembly GCA_020002185.1 of Paraescarpia echinospica. Classification (NCBI taxonomy): domain Eukaryota; kingdom Metazoa; phylum Annelida; class Polychaeta; order Sabellida; family Siboglinidae; genus Paraescarpia; species Paraescarpia echinospica. The sequence continues at coordinate 42,967,633 of CM034540.1, read as the reverse complement.
GACACAATTCTTCCACAGTTGTTGATGAAATCTGTAAACAGCAGATCGTAACGTTCGCGTTGAATGTCGTCGACTATATTTGGATGACGTAACAGCGACTCGCATTGACATAACAGGTTGTCCGTTATCCACAGTATGAACTGGTAGGCCGACATAGTTGACCATTCCAGCGTCACTTTCACGTAGTCGATGTCCGACGTGTTGGCGCTCGGGTATCGGTGCACGACATCGAACGTATTGTCGAGTTTGTCCCAACGTCCGGCGTCCGCTCCGATCAACAGGTGCACACGATAGCCGCGACTACGCAGTATCTTTGCGAGGCGCACGAAGTTAACGATGTGGGAGTTCTGACCCACAGTTGCATAAGGGTACATAAGGATTTTAGCACGAGACCGCGTCACCGGCTCCGTTGGTGCTTGATCGGGCACCGTCATTGCCACCGCAGCCACCAAGAGCAGTATCGTCGCTGTCATGCACTTAACAGCCCTAGAACCGGAGAAAACAGTCGGAATCTTGCACAATTGCATTGCCATATCTCGACAAAGCCGCCCTACTGAAGCGTGTGAACTTGTGGTGATCATTTTATATTGTTGACGTAGCTAAGGCTTTCAAACTTCCGCCAAACTCACCTCCCTACACTACCAAGTCAGCAACTGCTTTCATTTAGCCCCGCACGTTCAACGACTGTAGCAAGCGAGTCATTGTTCTGTGAGCACGTGATCACGTCCCAATTTCTAGAGGCGGGTAACATGCAGCAGCTACCCTGGGGGTCCCCGGGGCGATTGCGTCATCAACGTAGACGGTTACAGAGCGCACAGTGTTTGCATAATTGTAAACAACTGAATACCTGACTTATTGTAAACAACTGAATACCTGCCTTGTTGTAAACAATTGAATACCCAACTCTACCGATGGATAATTTGTGTGGGACCATAATACCGTCCCATTCCAGGATTATCATAGTTTGGTGTTCAGTGAGGGTCCAAGGGCAGTGTTGAAGTTACCTCTTAATGAACAAGCCTGAGACGGACGGTGAATGTGGTAGCAAAGGCCTTGGTGATTCATGTAGATACCCGATATTACGCACACCGATTACCAAGTAGCTTATAACGTGTAACACGAATCCTGGGCTCTGGCTATCGACAACTGAATGCGGCTCAGGCAATTAACTTAATTAATGTTGAATAAAATACCGTAAATGTGATAACTGCTAGTATGTTGCTCCATTGGTGGTTGTAAGCTAGCGAAGCATAATATTACTAAACCTTGCACTATTTCACGATAGAAATAAACTACCGACATGGCAGTATATTGTGTTTTTGCAGCATATCGCCACATGCTTTTAGCCGGTTGAAATGTTACTATGTAGCCAATCACTAGGTAGCATCACTGTATTATGTCTTTATGCAGTGTGGCGGTTTCACTGTAGTGTCAGACTCAGCGGTTTATGGCCTGAGGTGTATATATGATCTAAGAAAAAATGGCGAAAGAAGACCGAGCTTCGTCACCCATTCGTTTCTGAAACTAATACATATCGGGGAGACACGTAATGTTACCATGGGGCTTAGCTCATCTCCGAATACGACTGGCGACGACCAACGCTTGAATGTAGTATCTCATATTTGAGCTCTCGGCTAGCGGTAGTTGGTCTAAGAATTGTCATTCGGGACTTCCAAAATATGTCCGTTTTGTGTAGATAGCCTCCCTGGACAAGGCGGTGGGATATTTACACTCACGCTGTTTCGTTTGGATGACAGACCCCGTTCGCTATATCAAATGTACTGATATAATAACTTCACGGAGTGTTCACAGTATGTTATTTTTAACGGTTAACGTCAGTATAGACTTCCTTCATTATATGTCAACATTGTAATCACGTGAACGGGTGAACAAGATGCTATCATAAACAAAGGATGAATATATTATTAACATTAAAACTAAAGAACCGATACACCATAATAAGTGCAGCAGTTTTAATACGAACCTTTTTAAAAAGTCTCAGTTACGGGACTCCAAACTGATAGCATTTCGTAACCTGATTACGCACTATAACATAAACGTGAACAGCCTAAAATATGGATGTAAACAATGTAAAATATGAATGTGAACAAATAAAACATTTGTAGATAATTTTGAACGATAACACACATATTATAAATATTATTAATTACCGAATGCGTACGTGCTCCTAAAAGCCAATTTATAAAAAAATGGCTATAGCTATGGCTGTATATAAGCCGCCGCCGTCTGACTTATCGTTCTGACACCTATAATTCGTTTGCTGTATATAAGCCGCCGCCGTCTGACTTATCGTTATGACACCTATAATTCGGTTGCTGTATATAAGCCGCCGCCGTCTGACTTATCGTTCTGACATTTATAACTGGGTAGTATTTAGCAGACAGCCGTATATTGTATATTAGATCTTGTATTGGAAGGGTTTTCCGCATATAACAAACTGTGAAAACGTATAACCTGACTTATCATTAGTACGACTGAGTGAGTGAACGTGTGCCCGTACGCTTCCCTCCCGACCGCTCACAGCAAACGCTACACATTGAACAGAACGTACAGAATCAGGCCTACTAGCTGGGTCAGTGACGGAATGTATTCACAGTGAAATGACGCTTATTTGAAAGCATGTAGTTGGCCAAGTGATTTTGTGCCATATTTATTCGCATAGCTCACGAGAGTGCAAAAAACATGGCTGATTTGATAAATATTGATGGGCACAGTGCATGCATGCGCCACTAGTGCCGCAGGTAAGTGATTTTTTTCCAAAATTGGATCAACATATCAATGATATGGTGGTAGTAGTAACGAAGAAATTTAAGATTTTTATCATGTACAGTTTTCTCACAATCTGTCAAAACGTTAATATGGCCACCGATGTGAAAGTCAGTGCTCTGGGCCCTCTAGCGTGTGACACGAATCCTTAGGAAACCATAGCCCGAGACAGCTGAATGCGGCTCCGGCAACTTAATTAGCGTTGATTAGGCGGTTGTCTCAAGAAGCGACCGACCCCAGGAGCGATATCACTGCAGCTAGCGTGAATGGTGAAAACCCGAAGCGAGCTGATGGAACTGCAAACGTTTCCTCTTGTGTCGGAGTAAAGTAATTTTTGTTGCCGCCGCCACTCGCACAATAATAGATCATCAACGCTTCATCAACTTAGTTCTTCATCAATGCCAATCTTTTTCTCGAGATTTCAGCGTCTAGCGGCCATGAGTATTATCCTCAGCCATCGGCAAATGTTATTACTCTCGTTTTTTTATTTTCAAATTTCTTATGCCGTCCGTTGTCGTCTTCTTCAAATTTGGTTTTTATGTGCCACGATTGTTCGTTCTCGTTGTATTTCTATTGGTTATTTTCTCACCATTCAACACTAATTTATCTTTTCTTAAGTCACTCTCCACTATCCATCTTCTACGTGCATGTAAATTAGTTCTGATAGTAATGTATTTATCTCCTACTGCTATTCCGTTTCATGTCTTCACGAGCATCGTTCCTTATAAAATGAAACTTGTAATGCGCAACATCATAGTCAGCGCCACCGTCATCACCGACATCATCTCCACGACCGTCACAACCATCGCCAAAGCCACCGTACTATACAATCAGTATAATGTCTTCGTTTTTCTTCAAAAAAAGCCTGAGTGCTTTCGGTGTCGTTCCATCTAACAATCTCCCTTAAGCGAGTACGTCTGACGTCCCTTGCAATTTTAAGACGTCGACATGTCTTCCATTCGTTCAGCGGTCACCATCGTTCGATAGAGTTAAATCAATCGTTTTAGGCTCAAGGATATGCGTTGATGGCATCTAAATGCGGTTACATTACGTCGAGGCAAACGAAAGAGGATATGTTTAACGTAAATGGAATACGAATTTGATGGCATCGAGAAACATCAATCCGGCTAAAATGTCGCTCTCGCATGGACATGATTAAACCAGAGAGACAGACGAATGTTGCAGGCGTTTACGTATTCTGTAGAAGAAATGCTAGGTTTGATTGGGACATGCGTAACATAACCTAGTTTGCAGTGGTTGCATATTTTTCAGCGACCACTATAAGTGGGCGGCCGTCTTGAGAACTTATTGTGTCATCCCCGAGGTAGCATGTGTTCGCGCGCGCGAGCACACACACACACACACACACACACACACACACACGCACGCACGCCCGCGCGCGCGCACACACACAAGACGGTTTCCATGAGTATTTAAACGTGACGTTGATATATATATTTATGCGTGTATATATATATATAAATATATATATATATATTATATTATATATACACACGCATAAATATATATATTATATATATTATATTATATATGTGTGTGTGTGTTTGTGTGTGTGTGCACGCCTACGCTTACTGTGTGTGTGTGTGTGTGTGTTTGTGTGTGTGTGTGTGTGTGTGTGTGTGTGTGTGTGTGTGTGTGTGTGTGTGTGTGTGTGTGTGTGTGTGTGTGTGCACGCCTATGCTTACATTCACACACGCCTATATTCATGCACGCAAGCATACAAGTATGCCCGCGTGCGTGTGTATAGAGATGCGCACGCGCGCGACAGTACATGCGTGCGTGCCTGCACGAGTTTGCCTCTCTCACCTTACGTGTTTCCCCCGAACAAGCAGCGAGGACGACAAGGTGACAAGACATTCGAAATGTTTAATGACTGCAGTGAGACGATAAGTAGCACTAATTAATGAGCCGGCTGACTGGCCAGTATTAACAGAAACTGCGACGACGCCCAGTAACACCAATAATTAGCACTGAGAATATTAGCAAAGAACAAACAGGTGCAACGCACTGAGGTTTGGAACCATAACAATTAAGTATAACATCTTTTATAGAGCGGTACTCAGTTCTTATGACCGTTCAACGGGAGTTAGACATCGTAACAGGCACACCTGTTCAACTCCACTCGTCTGGAAAGCATTCAGTCAACCTGCAGTTACTGCGCGAAAATTTGTATTTGTCCACATGTTTCCACAATTGTGTGTAACCATGTTCTTTTGTAAACAACTGAATGAGCTGAAGCAACATGGATTGAACACAATTATTGAAGATTAGTAGAAATCCAAAATGGAATACCACACGTGTTGAACACAGCAAATATCTCTCATCGCCGTGCAACAAACAGTATTTTCTAAAAACAGCATGACCTTTCTGCGTGTCGCTTTGTCACATTGCTTCCTCCGATATCACATTGTCACGTAAATGGCCAGCTGATCGTGGCGCTTAGAATGCGATAAATTCGTCGTCCGATTAATATAACCGCATTAGGCTAAGAGGAAATGAGACTAGCTGGGACGGTTTATCTTCAGTGGACTGCGTCGCACGCAACCTCATATCACCCGTGCCTTTCAGGGGTCAGACTATGGTTCATTCTCCACCGAGTGACATGTTAACGGTGTCCGTGATTATATAAACATACTCCATCATAATTTTCAAAGCTGAGTCTTTACACGTCTAACTCATTAACTCGTGTCACAAGCACGTTTACCATCAAATCAGTCATGCTGTCAGGAAAGTCCTTGTGTATGTTCTTCCTCATTGCCGGGTTCGACCCTTTGATGAATACAGTTAATTCCTGGCAAATAAAATCACTGAAGTCGGCCAACTTGCGGATTTCCAAGTACCACTTTCCTACATAGAAGTATAACCCTTCAACGGTGAATCGTGATTACCGGGCGAGGCTCCGTGAATTGGTTCAACCGTTTGTAGCATTTGAGAGAGCCTAGAATCAATATGCGGTTTTGATTGTGACGAATGTCACTGCTTATCCGGAATTTGGGTAACCAATAAAATTGACCCTCAAGATACCTCATCAAATAAGTGTAAACTTAAGTTTGTCAGATCATGCAAAGCATTCGCACCAACTTTAAATAGCGATTATATTGACATAAGTCACACAATAAAATTAAACAGAATTAATATTTCGCACGATCCTTTTTGTTGTTCTCACTTACTTACTTACTTACTTACTTACTTACTTACTTATTCTCTTTGTGCCGTGTTGCACATAAGGCACCTGCAATATATCTCCAGCTCCATCTGTCTCACTCTCTCCTTGCCCGTATCAACCCAGCAGCGTCTTGTTTTTCGTTCATTGTTTTACACCAAGTTGTTTTTGGCCTCCCTCTCATGTTTTCCTTCTACGTCCATTTTAGCGTTGTTTTCGCATCCTGTAGACATGACCAAGCCATGTCCACTTTGCAGGATGAGGCAGATGGGTTGTTGTGTTGTGTTGCTTGGTGTAGTCTGGTGTCGGAGTTGGTCATAGGCCAATAACATATCAGTATCTTCTTTAAGCAGGTGTTTTTGAAGGCTGCAACTCTACAGTTGTCTTGTTTTATCAAGCGCCAGCACTCCGAACCATAGCGGGGCACGTAGAGTGCATTGCTCTGGTAGATATTAAGTTCAACCTATCTGGAGAACCCTGAGGATTGAGGTCTTTATAAGAACTTTAACATGTGGCGTTTAACTACGGAGCAACAGAAACAGGACATATTCGTTAACGTTTTCATCTCGGGTTTGAATCTCATAAGAAAACATAACGATCAATAAAAATGTTCAAAGGCTACCTTAATAAACTAATGTAGTCGCGACAGTTCAGAAAATAAACACAATGCAGCGCGCAAAAGGTTCCTCAAAAGGTCAGTTGGATTATGTCATAGTTGCGGTTATTAAGTCACTTCTGCTGTTTGGTGACACCTCCATTTATCACCGCGCCATAACACGAATAAGTGTGATTATACTCGTTACACAGGTATGAGTTAATCATTGAAATCATATCGTTGATCACTACTATCTTAAGATAAGTCTGTCATTGACCTTTCAGCAGTCCCGCAAAGAACATCGAAACTGTTTTAAGACAACACCTACAATTGGCCGAGAACATCCCCACATGCAGTGCTCGTTTCAATAACAACCGCCACCGTGGTTCGGATGAGACGTACGACGCGTCAGCCGTACAAACTCACGGCCATCGGCTCCAGCAATCACGATCTCAGTGAGGTTTCAGTTGCGCTGTCTGTCGCTAACGCGGACCGTCTTTCTGTCGTGATCTGTCGCGGCCACGGAGTAGAGCGAATGGCGTCAGAAAGCCAGCGACACGTATGGATTGTTCTCAGGAGCGACGCCGTACACGCTCTGGTCCACAGCCATATTGATTACTGTAATGCACTCCTGATCGGCTTACCAAAGTACCTTATACATAAATTACAAAGGGGTCAAAACACTGCAGCAAGAGTGTTGTACAGAATTGGCAAACATGACCACATCACCTCAACACTCAAATCACTATATTGGCTGCCGGTTGAACATCGCATTGAATATAAGATGTGCTTACTGGCATTTAATTCACGTCATGGCCATGGATCAGAATACATGTCAGAAATGCTGACTCCTAGAAGCGTCTATTATGGACTCAGATCGCAGGATGTTCTAACACTTGCTATACCCAGGATAAAGAGGAAAACTCTAGGAGATCGAGCTTTCAAAGTTGCTGCACCGAAATTATGGAACTCCTCACTCAAAAATGTGCGCAGCTGTTACAATATCGGTGTATTTACGAGCAAACTGAAGACTCTTTATTTTAATATGACGTACAATTAACGTATTAACTTTAATACAATTTAAATAGTTTTAACATTGTGTATAACTATTTCATCTATGTCTATGTTTCTACTTAACTTATTAATCTCAGTCATTAAATAATTTTCCCTTTTTATTTATTTATTATTATTCATATTTAATTGTGTGTAGAATGTTGGATATTTGTATTGTTTTTACTTACTAATGTGCCATTTGTTGTACACTACAGCACCATAGAATATCGTTGTATAAATATGGTGCCATATAAGTCAATAAATATTTACATTTACAATGGAACTTCCGGTGCCTCGGGTCGCTCGCAACCTGTCGCCATTTCTGGGAAACTTGTTAGTAAACAATGATTAAAAACTGTGCAATGTGCAGCGGCGGTACTCCGTGTATGTCCGCTATAGAGAGGTGTTGGCTAAAGACGGGGTTTAAGTTAGTTATTCAGTTGTATGTTAACTGAAGTCCATTACTATGTGAGGTCACGTTTCCACAAATTACTATGAGCGTCCTTACTACGACTACCACCAGCCAACAGTCTGTAACAATTAGTTTACATCGTTCGCGAAGGATGTGTTTGAGTGTTCATGTTCTATGACTCCGGAACGACGAAAATAAGCAACTTTGCACGATATGTGTGTGTCACTGTATGTGTCACTGTGTGTGTGTGTGTGTGTGTGTGTGTGTGTGTGTGTGTGTGTGTGTGTGTGTGTGTGTGTGTGTGTGTGTCATTAAACGTAAACAATGCATCAATTAGCTAATTAATTTTCAACTGCGTGAATTTGTTTCGTTCCGTGTCCGCCAACGAGGTCGAACTCTATTTGGTTTAGCAGTCTGCCTCCAGACTCCTCTCTCTATCTGTTATTGCTGATTCTTGACCACATCTTCCTTCAGTCAACACAAGTAAAAGATAGTCGGCTAGGTCTTGTTCTTCGGTGCGTAGGCTATCCCAGTGTGGTCTTGTAATATAAAGTATGTCATTTCATGGTTTTGTTCATTGTAATGTCCAGCATCTTTCTTATACCTTTTGGGTAACTGTTCATATTTCTATATAACTCGACATTATTTTGATATTCTTTCTAGTCAGTATTGAATATGTTCGCAACATAATCGTTCAACACCAATCTAGTTGTTTTGAATGTCTTTGTCATTGTCCACGATCCTTACAAGAGACAATACTTCACAGTTGCCGTGAACAGCCACTGTTTGAATGTATGCTTAATCCAATGTGTTTGTTTCATTCCGTAATCCACTTGATCCAATGTTTTGTTTCTAGAAACGTTTCTGTTGTCGTCAGCAATGTGTAAGAACTGCAAGTGCGCGTGGCTAGTTCCCTTGTGGCGGCAAACACTGCGCGCTTGGCTGCAGCCATCGACATTGACCGTGTTATGTCAGTCAGAGGACGAGATATACACTATCATGACTGTCACGTTTCATTAGCTCGATCCTTCGCCTCACCGGGTCCGCATCCAACCCCCGCACATCTCGGCCCACGCTAGACCAACGTGTCTCTGAGGGACGGCGATGATCCCATAACTAATGGACGTTACTTATGATAAACGTATATAAGACTGTGGCTTGACCAACAAGAGACAAAGCGTTTACGACGCGATCATATCAAAGTTGTACAGATATTGAACGGTTTGACAATTTGAAAACAGTCTTTTTCTCACTTAAGAAAGATAGCAGAACTTCAGTGTACGAAGTGAGAAAACATAACAGAACTGATAAAACTTTAAAAAAAGTCATTCTCATAAAGGGCGATAACAGAATAGAACAAACGATGGACTGATTGTGTGAACGCTAGCAGTGTGAATATGTTTAAAAACAAAATCGACAAATATCTCAGAAGGACGTGATGCACGACGACGGACATTGGGGTGTTGGCTCTGGATGGAAATCTTGTTAAATCTGAGTATTCGTTGCGTGTCAGTCGGTTTCCTCAACGAGATCTCCCGCAAACTTCGACCAGTCGAATATTAACGTCTTAATCTGGACTTCCATGTTTACGATTTAGAAAGAGCTAATGTTCTGCTGAAAAACGCATTAGAAATACTGGCATTGCTGCAGACATAGTTACTATTTATAATACATCACCGTTAATAATGATCGCTTCATAATAGATTAAAAATAATTTCAATATTGTATGCATTGATAAAGAGCGAAAAATCAGTCAATAAATAGATGGAGCAAATTTCCTAATGCAATTTGCTGATCGTATCTATGTATCACGTATCGGCTAGAAACTGATGTGATGTTTTAGTGGTCGTTACTTTGTCCTTCCCCGTAACAAAATTAACACCTGTGTTCCTTTTATTTAAACAAAAACCCATTGCTGCTTGATATGTGAGCGTTTATTTGTGTTACTTCTTGGGTTCGATAGACGGTGATCTAGATGATTGATTGGGTTGCTGTCTGACTGGGTGGTTAGTTGGTTAGATGGTTGGCTAGCTGATGGACATTTTGGACTTATGACTAGATGGTCGATTGGTTAGCTGGTTGGCTCAGTACTTCTTTGACTGGAGGTACATGCTGCTACTGCTTGTGTTAATCGCCAATTGGATATAAATAATGACTTTGTGTACCAATGTGGCGTGTCCTCTTACAATCAGTGACATAGACTCTAATGTTTACAACACTACATTTGCATTAATGTTGCTTGACGTGTAGCGTAGTGCGATTTGCAGATGCACGTGCTGACGTATGCACTAGCCGGGAACATGTGTTGTGCTACATAATAGCAAATTACTAGTACAGGTGCACGAACACCAGTGACACGTGCGCCCCCCCTGGCGCGAAGGGACACATACAACCCCAAGTCAGACGAGGGCACGCACGCCTTCCCCTGACGTGACAGGACGCCTGCTTCAGACTGCTGCGATATATGCCGTTGTTACACTTGGCGAGTTCTTCTGCGTCGACCATTATTGCTGTTTAACGGCTGCTTTTCCGAACGACTCGCCAATGAAGCTGATTGACGTCGCGAGGATACGAGCTCCACACGCATAATTCCTAGTACTATAACAGTATAATCCACTGTTCACAGATACGGCAGTGTTTTTAACAGATTCATGTATGGACGACTGGGCGGAACGATAACACCAGTCTATGCACACGAACTTGTTTACATGTCCGTGGACGTAGGAACCGCTCCGGCCGAACCGGCAATGGCCGGACCAACCACTTTTTCACAAAACGTTGATCTTGTCCGACGGTTGGACCTATATGCCGGGATCTGTACCCCAATTTGTCCAATACGTATGAGGAACTCGCAACGTCGCGAAGTACAGTTTTGATCAAAATTCAAACAACGACACCTGAGCGTTTTTATAACATACAAAGTAGGGGCAACGCCCCCAGTGCTTTCAGATGATACCCAGTCCGTCCAACTCCCACTCAATCCTGCCCCACCCTGCCTTATCACGTGTACTCTTCTGATATATTTGTAATTTATGTGAGAGTATTTTAAATCATACAATGAGCAGCAGTGGCCGTAAAGGGTGGAGTCCTGAAAGGGCACTTTCAGTGATAAAAAGGCAAACGTTCGTACAAATAGCAATTTACAGAGAGGAATATTCTGATTTTGTTCTCACAAATAGGCAGCTAATTAGGATCAAGGTCCGTGTGGAAATTGGTGAGTTGCACCATAAACGTACGTTGTCAAAAGCACAAATTAAGTGCCATAAAAGGAAAGACTATTGGGTGTAAACACCCTCAAAAAGCACTATTTTCACGGATAAAAAGGACGATGGTTGCAATAAAATTATGATTTTCTTTCAGTTGTAAAACACCAGTATACTGGAAGTATATTTCCCAAAACATTATCATTTTTTAAAATATTAACTTTCTTCCAAAAAGGACAAGTAACTGGGACAATGTTCTAAACTTTAATTGATAAAATATATTATTGGAAAATAGTAAAAGGGGAATGCATGCTCTTCGTTCAGAGCGTCACCTGAATTGGCATGAGAAATTACTTCCTCTTACCAACATGTTCACCTGAATAAACTGATTCACCAACAGTTTAGTTAATATAATTGCATGATTAATCAAGTCCAATTTTGTCCTGCGCTGGATTTAGAGCAGCAGAGACAGGACAATTGTCCAAGCGCCCCCACAAAATATTTTTATGGGGACCGCCACAAAAGGTTGTTGGGCTAAACCCCCTTGCTGTCAACTCAACTTGGATAATTAAAACAACTCAACTTGGGGTCAACTCAACTTAGGTGATTAAAACATGTTGTGCCACTATGCGGTGGCGTGACAATTGACAAACTATTGGATCACTAAACTATAGGTAAGTTTAAATAAAATGTTAGAAATTGCAAATTTGTGTTTACATGAAAAAACAAATCGTATCTTGATGTGATTTCTCTACTGTAATAGGTTCGGAGGAGCGAGAACTATTATGATAAGATGCCAGGTCAATAGCAGCCCACGTGCCTCGACAGTCCTCAATCCGCTGTGCTTTAGTCACAAAAAGTCTACGTTGCGTTAATAAAGAGGCAAACGATGCTATAAAAAGACACAGTGTTGGGGCATGGTCCAAAAACTGGGTACTTTCACGATAAAAAAGACTATTAGACGTTCCGTTCTGTTGTAAAAGGGCAACGTATTTTACAATACGGCCCAAATTTGCATTTTTAGTCAACAGAGGAAATTAGGCATAATTATTCTTTAGCGTGCAATTAATAGTGACAAAATACCTCATTGGAAAACAGGACCTTGTGTTGTTAATGTTGAGTCCGTTACCTTAATTAACTACCACAATGACTCCGGCTTTGCAAAATACTAAGTTTAACCAAATGTTCATCTAAATAAATCTATTCATCCCAAGTCTAATTAACATCGCTGCATGACTGAACAATTCCAGTTTCATCTATCATTTACTGAATCCATAAGTCCTTATTATGAAAAAATGTTGGTATGTGTGTGTATGTGTGTGTGTGTGTGTGTGCGCGCGCGTGCGTTAGTTCGTACGCTCGAAAATCGACACATTTTATAAACAGTTATACTAATTTAATTAGCAATTAAAAATATATTATATATTCTAATAATGACACCCATGTATATCTAAAGATATTCTGTGTTCTGATAATGATACCGAAGTATATCTAAAGATATTCTGTGTTCTGATAATGATACCCAAGTATATCTAAAGATATTCTGTGTTCTGATAATGATACCCAAGTATATCTAAAGATACATATTTCAGGTTTGGTTACTACCATGATTTTTAACGTTTGACGTAAAATGTCACATAATTTATGAATGATTTTAACGAACTTAATTCAAATCTTTCAGCTTTATTAAAATCACATTACTGAGAGCGATTTGGGGTATAGCACCTATTCATAGTAGAACGTCTTCATGATATATCATAATAGTGTGGTTTAATAAATAAAGTTGGAACTATCAATGTATTGACGGCGGAATCAGTGCAATCAAACGTACCAATAATCATATGCACCATTTTGTTTCTCTTTTCCCACGTCACGGAGCGGGATATCCCTCCCTCCCAAAGGAAATTCCGTTCGATGCCCTCGTTCGTTGGGTCGGACCACTTTGGGAAGCAAGCCTCTGCACCTGATATACATTGCACATCCCTCGTGCAGGCAATAAGGCGGTAGTTGTCCTTGCAGTAAGCAGAGCTGTACAACAGTGCTTGTTCTCTGTCTTAGAAGGGTTGTCAATGCGCCCAATGCTTTCAATATACGACATGCCTTTATGTGACCGTATGTGGCCGTGGGCGCCCGTGTGTGCCTGTGTGTGGCCGTGAGCGCCCGTGTGTGCCGGTGTGTGCGGGTGTGTGCCGGTGTGTGCCCGCGTGTGCCCGCGTGTGCCCGCGTGTGCCCGCGTGTGCCCGCGTGTGCAAGTGTTATTACACTTGCTCACCTCATGCCCTTCCTTCTATACTATATAATGTTCAGTGTGTTTTGTATATCAACATCGCGATGTAAACATAGCATAGCTGATACAAGTGGTCACCGTCAGTGCCTAGAACGAATTGAATAGAAGAAACTCCCGCAAAGGAATCAGGACATTAATCAATGTCATCGACACCAGCACCGAAATATCCAGTTTCCGCCGCAACGTTCACAACTACCATTGACAACACTACTACATCGTCGTTTGCTTATCACACAACAAAGATGCTCCACGGACGTAGCTATAATGACAAAGGTAAAGAACCACACGGGAAGTCCTCCTCGAAGAACTAACGGCGGTCCAGACAAATTACCGGATATGATTAACTGTGTCCTTGTGTTTGCATCAGTTAGTAGTATCGAAGTCCGACACAAAATAATTCGAAATCGTCATAATGCTGTCTCACCACAGCTTTCATTATCGACTATGCATTACAGATTGTTAGCAGAGGACAACGTAATAAAGGTGTAATACCATGCTACGTAAGCCATAATAGTTAGACTAGTGAGTTAAGTTTAAACGTAAATAATATGTTGTTACATTTTATTTATGCCTTCATGAATGTGTGCGTGCGTGTATATGTGTGTATATATATACATGTATGTATTTATGTATCTGTGTGTGCGTGCGATGCGTGCGTGCACGTGTATGTATGTGTATGTGTGTGTGTGTGTGTGTGTGTGTGTGTGTGTGTGTGTGTGTGTGTGTGTGTGTGTGTGTGTGTGTGTGTGTGTGTGTGTGTGTGTGTGTGTGAATGCGTGAGGGAAGGGTGTGTGTGAGTGCATGTGTATGTATGTGTGTGTGGGCGTGTGTGTATGTATGCGTACGTATGCACGTATGTAATTATGTATATATGTATGTATGTACGTATGCACGAATGCACGTATGCACGTATACACGTATGTACGTATGTACGTATGCATGCATGTATGCATGTAGATATATAATGTATGTATGTATGTGTGTACGCACGTACGTTTGCATGTGTTTACGTACGTACCTACGTACGTAAATAGATGCACATGTACGTACATGCATACATATACACGTACGTATACACGCACGCATGCACGTACACGTACGCTCATGTCTATCATGCGGAAAGCCCATACAGAAACTATTCCGACGACGAGAAGATTTCAATCACTTTCCTCTTGAGGCAAATGCATAATGAAAGAAGTCAAGGACCCGGACCGTCCATTCAGTGAAAGATGCAACACGACTCCTCTCCAGACAAGTGTGATCAGACAATCACATTGATTTCTTTCCATGAAGGATTGCGTCTTTGGATTGATTTCCACATCTGACGAGTTTTCTTTCTTAACTGTTTGAAGAGAGTCTCGTGCAATGATCTGATTGTGCTGTTGTTATTGAGGCATAGCAGAAATGTAATGGAACCCTTCCAGAGAAGTATGAAATCGCCGCAAAATTTTCTTTGATGACGACATCTTATCAGAGAGGAAACGAGAGAAACAACTCGTGCATTCTTAGTTTGTTTTCGGAACATGTTTCTCAAGACGTTCACTCAAGTTTCACAATGCTGGTTAGTAAATTCCGACATTGTAGTTGTATATAAGGTATATAAATATATTGTTATAATTCAGAAGAAGACCATGCGCAAAATCAGGAAATGGCTATCAGGCTTTATAGATCAGATCGAGAGATGAGAATGCGAGACACCAATGATCGTTGGAAACGACGGTTCATGCTTGTTTCCGCCTTCAGCAGACACGCCAACTGATGGTAATGATTGTGATATGATGATAATGATGATAATGATTATAAGTTCATAACCTGCACGATCCTCGCCATGTTAATTGTGTTTGTTGGTCGGACAGCGATAACTGTTCTTTCACGTCTAGACTAGACTCGACTAGGAGCCATAACCGCAACATGACGATACTATAAACCTTCATAACGAGACCATGCACTGCCACTATCGCAAGTTCGCAAGTCAGGTTAGATCCACCGATGAATAAGTCGAGCCAATCCCACTTGACAGGAGTTCGATCAACTTGTTGTTGATGTAATACATTTCACATTTCAAGCATGTCTACGAATTACCTAGAATTAAGGCTGGGCGCGCGCGCGTATGTGTGTGTGCGTGTGTGTGCGCGCGCGTGTGTGTTTAGTGTGTTTGTATGTGTGCGTGTGTGTTTGTATGTGTGTGTTTATGTGTGTGTGTGTGTGTGTGTGTGTGTGTGTGTGTGTTTGGGCGCGCGTGTGTGTGCGCGTGCATGTGTGTGCGTTCGTACTTGTGTGATTTGATCGGAGGCGAAGAGACTAGGTGTAGACTGCCGTGATGGATCAAAGGCGCTAGACTAGACCTTGGATTTCAGGGAGAGAACACAATCAAAATATAATTACCTATTACTCCAGTATAGATTTTTATAAGAATAAGCACAGCTTTTCGAATGACAACGACGCTACTGGACTAATGGTTATAGTATAAACTGCTACTGCTGTTGATCGTCCATCAGTTTTCACACCGGCTGTTTGAACACGACTGATAACTCCGCGCAGTGATGAGTCTGGCATGCGTTGGCGAGTGGTATTGTGACTTAATATTTAGCATCATTCCAGACAGTTGCATTGTTGTGGCTTCGCGCACTTCATGGTCAGCCTAGAGCTCTAGGCACAGCCGATGACGTCACTGGCGGCGGGGCACGTCAAGTAAAAGTTGTTTTATATATACAGCACAGTATCAAGTCATGAGGACTGCTCGAAGCGCTATACACTTTACAGACCTGTTCAATCGAATACCATCTCGACTTCCCTCTAGAAAGCATTCAACTACGCAGCAATTAATGCGCGAATATTATTCTTACACAAATATCCACCGCTGTCAATAGCCAGGTACTCATTCATATGGTGAGGTGAACTGAAGCAATGTGAAGTGAACGAACTTACCCAAGGTTCGACACAGCAGCATAAGATTCGAACCCGATTGATAGTCACTATATCCACTGCGCCACTGCGTTCCACATAACGTCGGATGTCAAACTCAATAACCCAACGTCCGCGTCAAAGTACTTGTTAAAAAAAAACGTCCAGGTGCTTCCAACGTTTTCTGTTGTTTGAACTTAGCCAGCAATCTCTTGATGGTGTTTCTTGTCACGAGGTTGCAATGAGGAGTTTATGTCGGACAGAACGACGTGTCGATAAGGTGTGCCTGGGCGCCTAGAGATGCAACTCAATCATGTCGTTGCAGATGTTCAACTCGAGCAGGAATTGAGTAGTCTGTTTTGTGGTTTGTTGACATTCCATCGAGTTGTCGGCATAGTCGCTTGTAGCGCTTTCATGCAGATGCTTTCACGCGGCGGATGGGGTAATGTTAACGTTGCGTGGTACAATATAATGTAAAAATGGAATGGTAGAGTTGACGATGCTATCGCATGTGGAATAATGCATGTCTATGTTTAACTGTCGAAGGCGGTGTCAATTGGACAATTAGACAATATTTGAGTTGTGCTAATTCAGTGTCATCTGTTATCAGTAATGTAGAGGTAGTGTCAAATCGTGGCCATTCTCCACTGTGTATTTCATGAATAATAATTGTATATATTTCTGTATGTACTGTTGTATATATTGCTGTATATATTGCGTTTCTTGGATTCTGCATTTGTATTGCTGTATTTGGTCCTATCCATGGGCAGTACAACAACGTCCTACGCATGAATAGTACAATAAAGCGTGGATAGTACTACAACGTTTACTTCCCACTTACGCAATATCTATTTAAAATTCATCACAAACAAAGCACATATCCACACTGGTTCAAACACGCCAGCTAATATCTCCAACGAACGTTTCGTAATAAATTCTGCTCGTAGAATCGCCTAATCAAAAGTGATGGCTGTTTCTCGTGACTGTATTACTATTAAAACGTCACATCACTCTAGGAAGGCCATTCACCATACCGCGCAGTTGTAGTAAACGACAATGCTGACTGTACTCAAAAATATACTCCAGTCCAACAAACTGGCTCTTGATTGTTTAAATTTATGTGTCTAACACAAAAACATATCACCTGATATCGCACATACGTTATGTTACACCCCGTGGGAAAATCACTGAGTAAATAATAACCACTGTAGATTTCTCGACAAACTATGGATTTACTCTCCAGGTGCCACATCGGGACTTTGTGTTTTGCATACGAATAGCAGGAAGTTCGCTGAATCAGTTGCCTTGAATGTGGTAAGCACGGAATGCGCTGAATATCAACAGGCCCTGTGTTTAACTCGGCCGTCCTCCGCAATATTTCTAATAGAGCGTGTTCAGCATCCAATTATTTTATTTACAATTTCAACATTTCGCAAGCACAACATTCATATTGTGAATACGGTTTCGAGCTTATGACACATTTCAATACGCGCACAAATTCAACATATGTGTTCTAGTATTGTGGTTGCTATATTAAAAGTGAAACATTGACGAGGATCCACTTCGTCATGCATTCTACGATGTTATTATAATGTATCAACTTCGCAATGTAACTAAGCACCGCTGATATAAGTGGACACCGTTATTGCCTAGAACGAACTGAATAGAAGAAACTCCCGCAAAGGGAATCAGGAAATTAATCAGCGTCATCGACACCAGCACCGAAATATCCAGTTTCCGCCGCAACGTTCATAATTACCATTGACAACACTACTGCATCTTCGTTTGCTTCTCACACAGCAAAGATGCTCCTCGGACATAGCTACGATGACAATGTAGCACAGTGGTTGACATTGTATCCACGGATTCACTTTTGATCGAATACAATCATTTTATTATCGAAAAGTACGCATTCAATTGGCCAACTCAAAGAGATACCCAACTACATCCACTTGCAGCGACGAACGTGATCAGCCGACAATTAGCGATCGGTCATCTGGAAAACGGGAAAATAGAGCGCATGCTACAGTCACTATCATCGTACTAACCTTGTCCACGTATTCACGGACCTCCTCGCGCCTTCGAAGCTGGAACTTTTCACCTCGTACTTCCAGTGGTTGGTCCTCAAAGGGGACCGCCTGGCCATCGCTGTAATCAGGGTCCGAGCAATGGAAGCGCTATTTGTTACGGGCACTGTTTTGTGCGGAATACCCAAGGGACGCGGCTCGGATTTAGCTCCACCGGCATCGGCCACCTCAGCCAATAATACTAACTACCTTCCCGGTCGATCAGCCAGCGCCGACAGATGACGGAGGCAAGACGTCGCGCCATTCGTCGGCTGGTGACGTCGTTGCTATGGCGACGACGTCCTCCTCGTCTCCGTCACCCGGGCGCGTCTTTGCGACTCACTTATGAAAAACTAACAGGCGTTTTTAAGCCACGCCCAGCGCGCTGGTGATTAGTTGCTAGGGCAAGGAGCTTCTGACACATGTGTCACGCGCGTTTCATTTTGATGTGTTTCGAACAATAGTACTTTTAAAAAGCATAGTTTATTCGTTATAGTGCATACTAGCAATGCCAGAACTCTAGCAGTTGGACGAGCCCAGTAGTGAAACACTCCGTGGACATATTCATTGTACGAATTACTATTTATAAAGTTTTGATGATGGATCTGTAATTCAATTTAAGATCAACTTAAGTGATTTATTTTGAATTAATGTTCGTAGCATCACAGAGTGCGTATTTTAGCTATCGTGTAAAAATATGAATTAACTATTACATAAGATTACTGTGCTTTATCTGTTAATTTACAAAAAGGTTATAAGAATCATTTCTGTGGGTAAATATAATGAACATAGAGACCCGATTTTTTAAGAAACAAAAATTCCTAGAACTGGATGATATTTATAAAATGCAGTAACCTTTTTATTTTATTATAAATTAGTCAATGACGTTCTACTGGAATATTTTTTTATCACCCCTTACTTACACAATTTTGAAATCCATCATTACATAGGCATCAACACTACACACGAACAATAAATAACCTGTTTATTCCCAGATGCAATCATGAATTTATGCAATATATATATACAACACAACCTAATAGAAAAAGTTACCAGTTCTCCAAGCATTATCATTGATAACATTTATACACATAGTTTACCTGTTTTCATCACTTATATTAAAAACTACAGAATTATGAACTATAAATCCAATTGCACTATCCATAATTGTCGTGGATGTAACACATAATACTATACAGTATTTTATGTAATTACGTATTAATTTCGTATTTTGGTACTTATTTACTAACTTTGAATTACATGATTACTATTAATATTTATTATTATTGTTATTTTATTTATTTTATTATAAAATAAATCTCTGTCTGTCATAACCCTACTTAGCAAACGCTGCCGTCTTCTGACTTCTGTTGTGTCTGGTTTTTTCGTACGCCGTCACTGGTGCCTTCTTTTCGTTTCATAAAAGTCAAATACTATTCACTTTATTCTTTGAATCAACTGTATTTCTTTAGAGAACCAATCCCTAGCACAAGGATGTGTTAACATTTTGGGTAAGTTTTCTTAAGCATGGCTTAATTATCACCGCTAAGGATATAAACATATTAAAATGCCAGATTTGTGTAAAAGGTATAAGCTGCAGCGTTGCGCGTACTAACATTTAATCTAGTCTAACATTCTAAATGCACGATGCATATGATATTGTAGATTTATAGCGATACAAAGGCGGTGCCTATTTGATACCACTTAAGTTACTCTCGAAACTCTGCTCCAGTTCATAATTCGTTATCCGACAATGTCCTTATTAATATTCAACAAATTTCTAAATATTCTACGTTCGACGTCGTAAATAGCGCCCGACGAAAAACAAACGTCCATGCGCGCGCATTCGTCTATATTTTAGAAGGACTAATGATCAGCAAATGGGACGTAGCTTAAAAACTCCTGTTGGTTTTTCGTAAGTGAATCGCGAAGACACCACCCGGGCGAGTGTTCGGCGGGCCTTAAGTGACAGTGCAGCGACGGAGCTTGTCGGGATTGCGCGTGTTCGCGCGCCGGCTGGTCTCTCGAGTGGTAGTGTTACAAATGCGAATGTGACAACAGCTGGGACAGACCATTATTTCAGTTACTTCTCATGCACATGCGTGCGGAACCAATGCAGCGAATATCAAAGCTGCGATAAATGAGAGACAGTTTGACGGTGTTCTAAGTACGCGTAGCATGGGCGTGAGGGGAACATTAATTCCAGGACACGGCGCTGTTTCAGTAGGCTATTTGACGTCATTCTACACACGGACGTTGACGTTTTTTCGCTATACTAATATTTTATTGCACCAACAAACTTTGGTTGCTGTTAAATTAGTTGCGTCCATTATCCAGCCAAATTTAATCCACACGGAGGAGTGTATCTCATCTGTTGTATTGTTTGCATTTCTTGTCC
Source organism: Paraescarpia echinospica (assembly GCA_020002185.1). NCBI lineage: Eukaryota > Metazoa > Annelida > Polychaeta > Sabellida > Siboglinidae > Paraescarpia > Paraescarpia echinospica. Next base: position 42,946,744 of record CM034540.1, on the reverse strand, counting down.
TATTCGACACGGTATGGCATTATAATAGTTGTTCGTGCACATAAAAGCTTATCTCATCTTCTGAATCGAAGAGAATACTAGAAACCAATGTATGAGTCGGCGTATTCGTGCACAGATCGAGCAAACCTGGGCCCGTATTCTCAAATGACTTACGAATTTCTTAGCGCGATTTTTAGTCCTTTGGGCCGAAGGTCCAACGGACTATTGCCATCACTCTGCGTCCGCCGTCCGCCGTTAGCTGCCGTATCTCAGAAACCGTTCAATTACTTTTTCTCTAATTTTGCATAGACGTAGTACTGCCACTAAGCACGAGAAATCTGTATTTGATTGAATCGTTCTAAGGGCCCCATAGGGCCCCCCAAGGCCCAGAAAACTGGTAATTTTTCACATTTTGCCTATTTTTTTTCAAAAACTGTTCAGTAACTTTTTCTCTAATTTTGCATATACATTTCATGTGGTAGTATCACTGTACACAAGAAATCTATGTTTGATTGAATCATTCTAAGGGCACATAATGACCCAAAAGGACTCCCAAAACTTATAAATGTGGTATAGTGCCACTATACATAAAACATCTGTATTTGATTGAATCATTCTAAGGGCACCAAAGGTCCCCTAAAATGCTAAATTTGCTAACTGAATTGTTTACAGCCCAGGAGCTCTATTATATTGACAACTGGCTGGCTACACTCCTTCCCTCAACTAATCCCTTTTCCTACAACATCTGTCACATGCAGAGTATGTGTCTTGCATGGATTAGAGGTTGTCTTTTCTGTTATTTCAAAAACTGTTCAGTGACATTTTCTCTAATTTTGCATATACGTCTCTCAGGGTAGTGTCACTGTACACAAGACATCTGTATTTGATTGAATCATTCTAAGGGCAACTAATGACCCACCAAAACGGACCCCAAAACAGGTAAATGTTCACATTTTGCCTATTTTTCAAAAACTCTTCAGTAACTTTTTCTGAAATTTTGCATAGACATTTCATGAGGTAGTGTCACTATACACAAGAAATCTGTAATTGATTGAATCATTCTAAGCACTTCAAAGGTCCCCTAAAATGCTAAATTTGCTAACTAAATTGTTTACAGCAGGAGAACAGCCCAGCTGCTCTATTGACAACTGGCTGGCTACACTCCTTCCCTCAACTAATCCCTTTTCCTACAACATCTGTCACATGCAGAGTCTGTGTCTTGCATGGATCAGAGGTTATCTTTTGTGTTATTTCAAAAAACTGTTCAGTAATCTTTTCTCAAATTTTGCATAGACGTCTCCTGGGGTAGTGTCACTGTACACAAGACATTTGTGTTTGATTGAATCATTCTAAGGGCACCCTAGGGCCTCCCAAAAAACTAAATGTTCACATTTTGTCTGTTTCTGCCTGGACTAGGTTGGCAGAGTGCCAAGTGACCCACCCCACCCCCACCTCACTGTGGAGTAAGGGGCACTGCCTGCTAGTGTTTGATGGAAACTGTGACTAATTTGTAATAGGTCACTGGCAGAGGCTTGTGTCAACAGACAGCACCCACTAGACCCCTGGACAGTTGCATGTACATTTTAAGCTGTGTCAAATAGTGGGCTGTAACTAATGTGTAATAGGAATCCTTACTGCACATGTAGAACCTGAGGAACTTTAAAACAGCAGTAGACATAATTATCAATGCAATATAAAGATATGACCTAGGATTACAATAAAATAACGAATATTATTCAGATATTTTACTATATATGTTGCAGCTACTCCGTCACTCCAGTTATATTAGTATTGTCTCGTTACTACCGTTTTTAACTGTCATTATTACTGTTTAAGTCAACATGTAAGTCAAAATGCGTGTTATGCATATGTACCTTGTTAACAAATAACGTTTTGTCATAGTTCATCTCTTTCTTCTTCCCATTCTGGGGAGAGTGGTAGGGGCAAAAGAAGAACAGATAATACGTGTGCATTTTCTTAAACAATGTTTGACTGTGCTACATGCGAGTTTGCAGCTCACCAAATCTCCTGCAAGGTTTCTACAACCACTGGAAATTGGCCTAAATAGCAGAGAATCGAGATAAAATCCGACAGTATTTTTTTAATAACACACTAACTAATATATACAATATTCACGAAATGGTCTACTCGAAAACTTTATTTCCAGGTGTATCTTCACTGGCATGCATATAGTCTACAGCGCTACTAAACATGTCAACATTTTATTTCCATCATAACTCTTAATGATCTGTAACTATGATTCACCAAAAGACATTTAATTAATAATTACAAATTCACAATATAGTCCAAAGGACTTCAGGGCCTCTTGGCCCATTTTTACATACAAATGACATCAAAACAGCACAAGTTACGATTTTTTCGCAAGTGCTATTCTCGAAGCATTTGCGGTACGAATGTTCGCAAATATGGCGTATATTTTACCGTAAAGTTACGCCAACGCAAGAGATCGCGTAACTTTTTCGTAACTTTCGTGGCACTGCGTTCATACGGCGATTTCTCCGTTATTTAATATTACAACGTCGCCAAAATGCATTAGTAAATTGTGTGTGATTCAGTGACACTGATGTGTGTTTGTCAATTTTTATTGACTGCTGTAATTGCATTAATACCGTCTTTGGAAATGGCCTCCGCGCCTACGCCCTAATCAAGGCAAAATTCCTTAATAAAAAGTAAATAACCAGCCAATAAACGGGACCGATTAGTAATTCACCGCAATTATTTCTAGATTACTGCGTGCTATACAATTATTTATTTCTCTTTAACGTTTAACTACACTAGAAACCACAATTTCTATTTAAAAATACCACAGTATTACATACTTGAATTCGATGGCATGAAAATCTGTATATTCCAAAACAAAATGACACAATTTATTTATATACAACATATTTTAAACCTGGATACACTAATAAAATAAATATTACCATAGGATACAGATGTGCGGATGACTGCAAACGAGTAATACAATGAATATATTGTTTTTTTGCCAATTTCATATATAAATGATGTTGTTCCACCACGTCTGCATAAAACCTAATGTGTACCTAAACTTGGGTCTCACTTTCAGAGATGCTGCTTGGGAAATGCTATATCGAATGCACCAATATTATGACAACACGTGATTGATTGCATCATTTATTCAAGCATTGACAATTCTATCCACAACAAACATGTAGCACACACACACGCACGCACGCACGTACGCACGCACACACACACACACACACACACACACACACACACACACACATATATCCAAGTTTCAATGTATCTTTGAGACACAGCGAACAGAAGAAACGCACGTCCACACATAGGCTTGCAGAACGGTAATGTTAGTGGAACCAAATGTTGATAATGATGTCATTGCAGCACCACCAGATGGAGAAGCGCAGGCTATGGATGATTCACAGATTGTTTGGCCACTTCAAATTTGTCTTCTGTGCAGCTAAACGTCATTTTAGTGCTGCAGCATGTCCAGGTGTATTTTCCATATTTTAATTTCAAGATGCAGCAGTCATTCCAGTCAGTCAATTTTCTTTCTGAAAACACACATTTAGCACATAATAAATATGTGACGCCATTTGTAAATACAACCATATACAATGTGTTTTACTCTGCTACTTGTGAAACATATAACATATAATAAGTGTAGACATGTGATACATACTTACAGAGTGTATACTGTTTACTATGTTTAGTCTCCATAATATGATACATTGACGAAGCAGATACTACAACAACATTTTAAAATATATGAGTAATTTCATTATTAGATGTAGTAGCTTTTAAATGTTTCCGTTTTCTAGCTTACGTTATACATTATTCTGCATTAGAAGAATAAATATATAAAACATAGCTATTTTTTCATATAACTGCACAAGGCACGTCTGTGTTATAATTATATCTGTGTATCTAAAACCATTCAACACATACATGCTAAGTCTAAGAACTAAAGAAACTATGATGATAATAATATCATTGGCACACAAAAATGATGAGAAACATACAGTCCCATTTTGTATAGGTTGAGCGTCTACAAAATAATAATAGCTAAAACTTAGAGTAGACTTAGTCTAAGGCAAGTTAATGTCGTGTTAGACTAGAGTCATGGATGATTGATGGATACCAGGCAAGATGGCCGAGCGAGCATACGCCGATAGAACACTGACTGATATATCAAACGAAATCTTACCTTTGGCTCGTAGTCTGAATAGTAATCGACATCACACAACTACGAACGTGGAGTTCTGTAACTGTACTCTCTAATACTGTAGTCAGGATACTTAGGCGTAGCCTAAAAAAATCCAAATTCTTTAATGTAAACATTGACTGGCTTTGGCGTTGGCTTGACCTTGCTTGGCTTGGCATTCCTTCATCCTTGCCCTTGCTCGCGTTTTGTTTCTGTCATTTCCGTTCAAATGGTACGCGGGCGTTAACCCCATTATTACCTATGCATCAACAGTTCTCAATGACAGTGCTATATTATGTTTTACATAGTAACTATATGGATTAATCACCAGTTTCCCTTGAATATTTGTGTATGTTATTTTTTCCAGCCACCGCCAGAAACACACGAGTATAGCTAAAACGGTAAAATGTAACAACATTTCAGTGATCGTAACAGTTGAAACGCAAGCAAAACCTCGCGAGATTTTCGTACGCAAGTTGCGAATTTCTTAGTTGCGAAAATTCGCAAGCGTTTTGAGAATACCAACTCGCGAAATTTCGCAGCTAAGTTATTATCCTCCATATTTGCACAACTTCGTACGTACGAAATCTGTTTCTTCGAGAATACGGGCCCTAGGAACTTGGCACGTCATAATCGACGTCACAGCTCGGCGCTCGCTTATTGGTTAGCCTCCGCGTCATGAGCGAGATGTCAGCCTCCAGGATATCGGACATTTTATTTGAATATTTCACTTTGAGACCACGATCTGAGTAAACCAAGGGCGTGAACATAATGATTGTAGCTGCAAATTATTAGTTTGGTGAACAACACAAAAAACTTGCATCTTGTTTCCCTTTAATATCATATCAGTCCTGTTCGAAGGCTACGACCTGATTATCAATCATCAATCTAGACATGCGTCAAGCCTTGGCCCGTCAACAGCCCAAGGGCGAACAACGAAGTAATCTTGGATCTGTTCGTGGAAAGATTCCGTCCCTTGACAATTAAGTAATTCTTAGAGGATTAACAACATAGCCGTCGGTGACACAAGACCTGGTCTCCGCTGTCTGACCGGCACTAGACATTATAGATGCCGGTGGGATGAATACATCGAAGTGACAGATTCTTTCTTTCAGGCCATTTCGGCCCCGGGACACTACAGCGTAGCTAGGTAATGAATCCCGCGACGTCATGATTATCAGCAATCTCACATCTCTGTCTCATTATCTCTGTAGGTCTATTTCTGAATGTCTGTCTCTTTGTCTCTATGACTCTGTCTCTCTGTGTCTCTTCTCTGTCTTTCTGTTTCTCCGTCTGAGTGTCTCCTTGTCAGTCCGTTTCGCTGTCTCGCTGTGTCTTTTTGCGTAAAGGTTTGTGCATTGTGCAACGCAGACAAAAATACATTAACTGTGTTTTAAAATACGAAACACCGTTAAATTGAATTGTAATTAAATCCATTTTGTTACACCACGGTCTATATATACACACGCGCACACGCGCACACACACACACACACACACGCACACACACACACACACACACACACACACACACACACATATATCAGACAGACAGACAGACAGACAGGCAGATAGATAGGTCCGCTATTCGCCAATTCTCCTCAGCAATGATATTAAACTTGAACTACAAATAATGTTTAGGGGGCCTAAATTTCCTGCCGTCTAACCTGCTAAACCTTTGTTAAAGTAAAGGTAAATTCTTATACAGCGTAGTATCCAGTCCTCAGGACTGCTCAAAGCGCTTTACACCACTGTCTATAGCCAGGTACTCACTCATACAGCTGAGTGAACTGAAGCAATGCAGAGTAAACGAACTTGTCCAAGGTTCGACACCGCCGCACAGGATTCGAACCCGCGTTCTCTCAGTCGAGAGTCCGGAGCTCTTACCGCCGCGCTACTGCGCTCCACGTGCGAAAATGTCTAGTGTCAACATTACAATGAACAAAATTGGATAAATGCAGATGGGCTTACGCACTTCTAGACATTTCTCAAACAAAATTTTGCATCACAGCTTATATTCCGTATACACCGTGATCCACACCCGGCTATGGCATTAGATGAAACAATGTAACGAATGCTTTCCAATCTGCTACACATGATTTTGCTCTGGGCAGACTGAACGGTCGCCCCAGTTGACCTGTTCACATGGTATAGCACCATCGATCATGCTGCTCTTAATAAATAAATACTTGTCGGTGTGGCTTAATTAATTTGCCATAGCTTAGTCTGTGACGAGTCGTACGTGACGGACGTAAGTACGTGACGACGGGCTGCCTCTCAGTGGTTTAATCACGGCGGATGTTCATCCCTGGTACAACGGTCTTTGTTCCTGCAATTCTCCTGACCCAATTATTCTAGCTAACTTGCAACTACGTATTGGCAAGTATATTTTAACAGTTGTGCAATTTCTATACAGTCAATCTCATCGGTGCTAGCTACATGTGGCATTAGCCTAGACTGACTGGTAGTTAAATTAAACTGGAATGCAGCTAGAGCAAATGAAGTTCCATGCCGTTACATAAGCACAGAGGAAGATTAACGTGACTGCTCTCGGGCTTCTACGAAAAGACAAACTACGCAGCGCCGGTGTGCACGCTTTAGTTGTCTGTTGCAAAATTCTATTCACTACAGTTCTCATTGTCGTATCAAAATGCTAGTGTGTAGGCGGTACACATTGAATGTTTGCTGTCTTGTCAATATAGCTTGTTCAGTACTATAGGCGTTCTGACAGAATGACGTCATCATACACCTGCAGATTCTGAGGCTCGCAATTCCACTCTACTTGGTTGATTGTTGTCCTTGATTTGATTAACCATAACTCTATATTGGTTCTTTGACGTATCTTCTTCTTCTGTGGTATTACATGTATATCATATTTAGGGGAATTACATCTTAACAAAACAGAGACTCTGAATGTAAAACAAATCTCATTTCACTAAGACTGTAACAGTTACTGTGAATGAAAATGAAGAGTGTTCAGTAATGTTTATGTTATTTCTGGCACAAATAACATCAATGCTGATCTATCTCCTCTGAATCCTTTGCTGGTCGCGGTTGTCCAGTTGTTTGTGCTCCGGTTGGTGGCAGCGGTGGGACGTATTTTGTTTTGTTTGTATTTTGTTTGCTTTGCTCTAAGCAAGCTATTATAGTTAACTTTGTTTCCGCCAGTAGTTCTGTTAAATTAACTGTTTGATTCAAATGCAGTTTTCTAAACATATCAGTGTATCATTACAATTGACGTTGTATGCAACAATCACTTCGAACTTGAACACGTTGATTCCATTATAAGGCTTTTAAAACAGCAGGAGTACAGAATGATTCTGCCCCCGCCAACTGATCTCACCAAACGACTGTTTGTTTTCACCGCGATACTGGTAATAGGAGTCCATTGTAAAATGTAAAACATAGTCTGTATTTGCAGGCGTTACTCATTTTACCGCCGATGTTAAGTCTAAATGTGTTGGATCTTTTCGTGAATGTTTGCTTTACACGAATACCAACGAGAGGTGCTATATAGAAGTTGTGTTTATTGATATTATCATTTGTTTAATTTTTTATATACTTTCGCCGACGAAGTCAAGGAAATATTGCAGTTTTGTGGTTCCGAAAAATTTCGTCAAATGACGAAGGCTGTAGCACGTTCTGAAAAACCTGCGCAACCGTAATATGCATCGGTGAGCGCGTCTATGCAAATAGCATCATTAGAGATTGTTGTAAAGTAAATGAAAGTGACAACGAAAAACTAGTTGCATTTCAATTAAAGTGTTTAAAAGGGATGCGGACAGTTATATGGCCGGTTGTTATCTCAAACAAAGACATCCAGACAACGACACAAAGGAGATTATCAGCGTGGAAGTAAAACAAAGAAGATGGACATGCATTGTGGGGTATGCTAAGGGAAAATGAATGCCAAAGGGAAAGAAGAAAGTGGATCGCGCAATACACCACTGGGAACAACTGCTAAAACAGAAGAGATCAACTGCGATGGAAAGCATGGGGGTGATACAAAACGCGTAGCCAGACACAGAACGAGATGGAAAAGTCACTATCCAGCCTTATGGACGACAACATAAGTAAGAGTAAACGTAAATTCTTATATAGCGCAGAATCCAGAAGGACTGCTCAAAGCGCTTTATACTTCACTCCATGGCAGATCTGTTTAATCGAACACCATCTCGACTTCTATGGGAAGCATTCAGCCACGCTGTAATTAATGCGCGAATATTATTCGTACACTCATTTTCACCACTGTCTATAGATAAGTACTCATTCATACAGTTGAGTGAACTGGAGGAACTTAGAGTGAACGAATTTCCCCAAGGTTCGACACGGCAGCACATTATTCGAGCCCGGGTTCTCTCGATTGACAGTCCGCTGCTATAGTCACAGCGCCACTGCGCTCCACAAGACTCGAAGAGGATAGGGAGGTGAGACATCGTTGCAAAGCACAATGTCATGTTGAAAGTCATTTTTATGTACTTCGTATTTACGTATTGATCAGACATCTGACACCGCATTGTAAGCGACCGACGTTTCTTCAGATCTGTCTCCATCAATCAAATATGCTGACATTCTGCTGCGAGTTACGAACGATGTCCGCTCACGAGAACCACGGGACGATTCTAATTGCCACCAATCAGTCTCAAGGCCGTGTCTTGGTGCAGCGCATTTGCGTCTCTAACCGTCGGCTTTTACTTCCGGCGATCCCCGTGTGCCAGTTGATTAGTGCACTCTCGCAAAACAGCTGTCGCCAAATTGAATTAACCGATGCCGTCACATGGATGTGGTATTGTGGCGAATCCAGTAATATACGGTTATTATCCCTGGAAGTATCGACCCCTTCAACAAGTACCTGTGTCTTGAAACAGGACGATCAGAAAAGAGAACATTACCATTCGTCGAAATGTAGCATACCAATTCGAAACAGCGAATGTTCTCCGTGTAAGAAATATAACAGGCCGGTTACAAATAAACGTTTTCTGGGCAAAACGCGATATTCATTTTGTTGGTTTTGAGAAAAATTCACTTTTGTGTTTTATCCTAAAATTTCAAATTCAAATATGTATATGAAATTGAATATTTTAGGAATCCAAAACCAAAGGCAATGGTAGCAAAGGCTGAAAGGTTATTGCTGATTTGTTATATAAAATGTGATATTACATTTTTTTTTATAAAAAACGACAAATCAATTTTTGTCGAAACGCGATATGTCCGATATGTTCGTCGCTATGCGTAGCGGGAAGAGCATCAAAGCGGTGCTCAATGGCTGTAAAAAAGATTAGCGATTACTGCATTTTGAAAACAAACTTTTGTGCGTATAGTTTAATGGAGATTTCTCGCGTTTTTGTATAAATTATATATCATACTAGCTCAACACGCGGTTACATCAAAGATAAAACCAGTCTTATACGTTCTGTTTTTCCATGTCACACTTTAAGTACTGTAAATGTGGACTCCCCACAAATAAATTCTCCACTTGTATTGTTTGAGCCAGCCACAGTTGATGAAGTGAGGAAAATAATAATGTCCTCTCCAAATAAGTCATGCGATCTCGATCCATTACCAACCATACTACTAAAAGCATGTCTTGACTCTTTACTTGGTACAATAACAAATATCATAAATTTATCACTGAGTTCGGATAAATTTCTAGATTATTTTAAACATGCACATGTTAATCCTGTTCTCAAGAAGACTTCTCTGCCAAAAGATGATTTCAAAAATTATAGGCCAATTTATAATCTTAGCTTTATTTCTATATTTCTAAGATACTTGAGAAAGTCGTAGCAAGCCGTCTAAGGTGTCATATCAGCTCAACTTGTTTATCCAGTGTGCTACAATCAGCATACAAACAATTTCATTCTATAGAGACTGCTCTCCTAAAAGTACACAATGATGTTATATTAAACATTGATAAAGGCAAAGTAACTGCACTTACCTTGCTTGATCTGTCTGCCGCCTTTGATACCGTTGATCACAGCACTCTTGTCAAACGTTTATCAATGTGGTTTGGCATATCTGACACATGTCTGACCTGGTTTTTTGTATATCTAACCAATATACATCAATCTATAAAGATATATAATTACTGTTCAACCTCACTCCCCACTTCATGTGGCATTCCCCAGGGTTCCATTCTTGGGCCTTTGCTTTCACTCTCTACACTACGCCACTCAGCTCTGTAATCCAAAGTCATACCTTGGATCATCACCTTTATGCAGATGGCACACATATCTACATTTCCTTGGCCACGCCCGATACACGTCACGCCCTAAACCGACTCAACGATTGTCTCCAAGATGTTTTCTTCTGGACGACCGACAGCAAATTGAAGTTAAATGCTGACAAAACTAAATTTCTCATCATTGGTACTCCAATGCAGCAAGGTAAATTTAATGACTTTTTCCAACATGCATCCTGAGTCAAAATATCACACCAGCAGCATCAGTACGGAATCTAAGAGTGACCTTTGATTGCGACTTCAATTTCAGACAACACATATCCCAAACGTGCCGTTGCTGTTTTTATCATATCCGTGATCTTCGCCGCATTCGCCGACATATGTCGCTCTCTGTCGCTAAGACTATCGCAACAGCTCTTGTTAGCAGCATATTAGAATATTGCAATTCTCTCCTTCATAATATTGCTATCAAGGATATTGCAAAACTACAACGTGTCCACAATTGTTTAGCAAGGGTAGTCACACAATCTCCACGATTCTTCCGCTCAGTGCCACTTCTAAAATCACTGCATTGGCTCCCCGTGCGATATCGCATTATGTTTAAGATCTGTACAATCACCTACCAAGCCCTTTCATCCAAACAACCTAGTTATTTACACTCAATGCTCACACCAGCTAGACAAGCCAGACATCTTCGGTTGTCTAGTTCGAAGTCTCGAGCTTTTTCAGTTGTCGCGCCAACTATATGGAATTCGCTTCCCGTTGATGTTAAATCAGCAGAAAATATTGTTACATTTCGTCGTCACCTGAAAACCTATCTTTTCAATATCGCATATCTTCCCTAGCTTCCTAGCACTTCGTTCCATTTGTTGACGACTTTCGCCTAGCACACGAGTACGACAATGCTTAATTCTTTGGTTTTGGTGCGCCATTCAGCTCGGATTGTCTGAGAACATTGGCGCGTTAGAAGTGATTTATTATTATTATAAGGTAAATCAGGCCAATTAGAATAATAGAACGCTCTCCATATGAGAGGTGCAACATGTTGATAAGAAACAGAGACCATTGTCCCTATGAGTACTGCAGCAGGCCGATCGTAGCTAGAATTATAACAACGTCTATTGCGTAAACGAAATACGATATGTTGTGACACAAACGTAGGCTAGTCGATTTAATACGATCACGATCTGTATGAGTTCTGACAAATTGCTAAGAAGCGTAGTCAACATTAACCTTTGCTAAATGTCCTGAGTGTTCAGAGCCTCGAGCCTCTTTGGACAATTAGTCACGGATGCCCAGACGCGTCGGCCGCAATGATGGTACAGCGCCGGAGAGCAGAAAGGCTGCGGTACTCTCCAAGAGACACTGTCAGTGTGTGTTTACGTCTCTCGCATGGCGCGTATTTCATGCGGTCTGATTTATTGATGAGTCGACCGGAACATTTAGTTCGGTTTAACGACGGAGCGCTAAGACTATCCCGGTAAACAGTCTAACCAAAGGATCACCAGGCTGACAGGATAGATAAAGTGTGACGCAATACACGGTGAATAAAGCACTGATCTACTTGGATACTCGTTATAAAAAACGTCTATACGCTAGGCTGTCTTGTACGTTTCGTCGGGTGTTTTTCGTGGGATGTCGGATAAATATTTAATCTTTATCACGTGTTACCATTTTCATATGAAAGCTGAAGCCCCTTTTTTCGAAGACATTTGGACCCCGCCACTTAAATTCTGTTTGAAATCGAAAAAAAGCGGAAGGAATCTATAATGCTCGCGTTTACTCCAGGGTATCAAAACAGCTGCCTCCGAGCGACAAAACCAGAAAGACAGACATACCAACATGCACATATATATGTAGTGTTAACGTGAGATAATTCTACACGTTGAAACAAACAGCATAAGGGACAAGTGATATATCCCATCAGGATATAGAGTCACTGACTGTCGTTAACACGTAAGCAGAGGTTTGTGAACAAAACTAACCATTAAAGCATTCGTCAACATATCAATAGAGTAGCCTAAAGAAAGGAGCGTACGTCCACGACGTAATGACACGTACTCCTCATATCGAGAGTATCATCGATATAACGTGGAAGATTCTTGTGAATTGATGTGTCACACCCGTAAGAGACAAACGCATCTCTTATCCACGTGCATGTACAAACCAACCCTTTTGCAAAAATGGCGTCAGAATTTATTCTCGAAGTGAGAGATTCTTGTAAACTTCCGTAGTTCCCGACAGCCTTCATAATTGTTCACAAACGCCCAGCGTTTCTTTTACCATACTAATAATGATACTGGATTTACTTCTTTAGCGCCAATATCTTCTGAAAACCCTAGCTCAGTGGCGCAACAAATCCAAAGGATTAAGCGTTCTCATTGTAATGTACAGAGCAAAAGTCGTCAACAGATGGATGGAATTGCTAAGAAGCTAAGGAGGATATACAGTATTAAAAAGTTAGATTTTTAGATGACGGCGAAATGAAACTACTATAGTTTTATATGAACGTGATGTAACGAGTTTAACCTCATGGTGTTCGAAATTGTGCAGTTTGCGCTAACTCGTGTAATGTTGATCCCATTCTCTTAATTTCAGAAGCGGAGTTACATTTTTACATTCAACTGCAGAAAAACTATGCAGCACACGAACATAACCATTTTTACAGCGACGAAGCAGGGGCGACGAAGCAGTGACGACGAATTGTGCCATTATGCCATGCTTCGAGATCTAAAAAGTCACACTATTCATAAATAACAACTTCCATTACTGAACGTGGCATAATCAAAACATAGGTGTTCCTGAAGCAACGCAAACTCGATCTAGGGACCGTCTCACTGATAACACGATTGTCAACAACGACGGCAAAACCCGTGCAATGGATAAGTAGTATCACCGGTTGGATACGTAAGAAACTATTGACTAAGAGTTGGTGACGTCAGGCTATCTATCAGAACGATGCGGCCCGTAAAATACACACTATCTGTGTTCAACAGGGTTTGTCTAGTAAACACTGGCTTGATGATCGTGATTGTTGTTGCAATTGGTTAGTTTCTTTTAGCTATATTAGGTGCTAAGCACAACAAGATGACATGTGTTTCCCTTTAACCTAAATAACATAAATGTGCAATATTTAGCATTATATTAAACGAGAGTTGGTTTATTCGTGAGACTAATATTATATTTCAACGAAACATTGACTTGGCCATGGATCGTTTGATTGGTCACAACAGAACACACCAGCATCCGTCAAGATATATAACCCACACTACCGGTGAACTTGCTAAAGGTGTGCAAAGCAAATCACTTCCCGCCTGGCAACGCAGAATCATACAATTCCAAAGAAAGGTTCATCGGGTCCGCGTTCTTTGTTGTCTTCGTAAATGAGCCGCCCAAGGTGGTGTCATATCTGTTCTCAAATTACAAGACAATCTACTGGCAGACACCGTGTTTTGTTCATGTGCTGGGGGCATCCCGCTATCATACGGCTTTAATTCGGAACGTAATATATCTTTGGCGTCATCCCGATAATGCAATCAGATCACGAACGATGATTGTCACAGGAGAACGCTGGAGACTACCAGGTGCACACCAGTATCATACTGGTTGTATTTGATATGTTGAGTGTGAAGTAACTAAATCTCACGATCAAATGTTAGTTATATTATGATTGGTGTGTGTGTGTTGTGTGCGCGTGTGTGTGTGTGTGTGTGTGTGTGTGTGTGTGTGTGGTGTGTGTGGCGTGTGTGGCGTGTGTGGCGTGTGTGGCGTGGGTGGTGTGTGTGTGTGGTGTGTGTGTGGGTGTGTGTGTGTGTGTGTGTGTGCGTGGTGTGTCTGCGTGCGTGTGTGATTACATGTGTGCATGCCAGCATGCGTGTGTGCATTAGTGCGTGTATGAACCTATTCCAAAACAATATGGCAAATGTGATCAAAACATATTAGACATATTTTGTATACAATTATGGGCACCAACAAAGGTATTTAAAGGTGCTTTGAACTGTCACATGTTGCTAAGCGTATACCCAAATGGCGCACGACATATCCTCGTTTAAAACTCATGTGAACAAGGAAACCAGTTATGTACTAAACACTATACCGGTTCCACGAAGCCGCTATAATAACATAATAAGGCGACTTGTCTTGCACAATCAATTATATTGAGGGAATATACAGAGTGTTCGCGATCGAATGTTGTTGCAGCAATCCATTCTGGTCCAGGTGTGCATTTAACAGCGCATGTATAATTAACATGCTAAACTTAAATTCCAATTCGATAGTTTCCAGTTAAAAGTAAACCATGGACAGCACTATAGCTTTGACCGAAATGAGACGGCGCGATATGCTGAATCGAGAAGAACTGAACAGAATCAGTTTAAATGCAATTAGCAGCAGTCTACCGGCAGATGGCGTTTACTGTCGTAGTCGACTTTCAACATGGGAATTCAATTTCCACAGGTTTAACGTGATACCATAATGTAATTGGACATATCCCGTTTGGCATGCTGTTGTACCGTTCTCTCCAATTTATAATAATACGGTTTCACTACATGGATAACAAAAATAATACTCGTATGTAAACGAATGTGCGTCAACGCAATATTAAGTTAATGTTTCAAAAACCTTAATAATATTTTGAACGACCCCTTACAGAACGATCAATAGCCGTAGACGACCCCTTAAGCCATACACTTGTTTGTGCACACCGCAACGGAAACAGGTATTCGTGTGAATACCGTTCAACTTCCGTACCGTGGCTACTTAGTCGTGACCAGATGTAGGAACTAGACATTTCATTTATCAGTGGTTCAGAACGCTGGTTAACAGCAGTCAATGTAATATAATAATACATTATGAAGACCAATTGTAAACACGGACGTTTAGTGACATTCTACATTGTTTACATTTCGGTTGTACGAGTTCCGGCATGTAGTGCGTCCTTTGTCGTTCTTCGTCTTTGATTTGGATCACCCTATACAATTTATATTGTCGGTAGATATTGGCCAGTCGTTCTCTCCGACACTGCGCTTTGCCTCATGTACTGGTCACGCTGTTATATTGCTTCATGATTTTTTGTCTTTGTAGATGTACGTTTCGTTTTAAAAACGCCCGTTCAGGATGCTCTCCCTCGTGGCTATGGAGCACCGTGGCACGATTCTTGTTCTTTCTTCTCTCTTGTTCTGGTGAAAGCCTG
The DNA here is from genome assembly GCA_020002185.1 of Paraescarpia echinospica. Classification (NCBI taxonomy): domain Eukaryota; kingdom Metazoa; phylum Annelida; class Polychaeta; order Sabellida; family Siboglinidae; genus Paraescarpia; species Paraescarpia echinospica. The sequence goes on along the minus strand of CM034540.1, from coordinate 42,931,184 downwards.
GTAAACATGGAGTTAGGGTGTAGAACAACAGGTGACGGAAGTCAGTTCCACGTAGATACTACTCGCTTGGACTGAGCGGCTTCCGCCTCTGTAGACGCACGAAGCAGGCGAAGCACTCTACCCAGATCTTTTTTTCGCTAGCATCCTGACGTCGTTCCATCTTTTGTTGACCAGCTGTAGGTCGTGGTCGACGGTCTGGCGCCAGTTCATTCTTGGTCGTCCTCTCCTTCTCTGACAAGCTGGTCTCTCTACCATAGTGGTTTTTGGGCAGGTCTATTAGGTGGCAGAGCCTTGTGACATGGCCGTGCCAGCTCATACGTTTTCTACAGATAGTTGAGGATGCCAGACGTTGTCCTGATCATATCCGGACCTCTTCATTCGTCACGTGGTCGGTCCAGTAAACGCCCAAGATCTTGCGAAGGCATTTAGTATCGAATGCGTTTATTTAGTTTTCTTGGCTTGTTTCAGTTGCCGTGATTCGCATGGTAGAGTTGGTAGAATGTTTGAAATGTAGAAGCGGAATTTGGATCTCAGGGTAAATTTCTTGTTGTTCTAAATTGTCCTCAGTGTGTACTATTGAGCGGGTGTAGGTGGTCCGTAAACCAAGTTAACAATGGTTCCCTCGTCCTTCTGGATAGTGTAGTTTTAAATAGCAAACAGGTGAAATCCAATCGTCATTTCAATTTATGTATCCAGTACGTCGCTGTTTGCCTACGCCACAGTCGAATTTTGGCGCGCGACCCCCGTCACGCTTTGCCTTTGCTAACAATGTTGATAACGGTTTTATACGTGAATTACATTACTATCGCTGTATGACATCTAATAAATCAAGCATTCCCGCATACCGTTGTCTTTTTAAAAACTTTGCCTTATGATTTTGTTACAAAGGAACGCTTTTGTGACAAGAATCTCAACAAAATATACGACAGGATGTCCGAACCCACCACATGTTTTCTGATGGCTTGTCGGAGGTTTTGCTAGGCAATAGATCACGTGATGGATAGGTTAATTGACTAGAAACTGACCCCAAAGCGTGTGCGTGTGCATGCTTACGTGCGTGCGTGCGCGCTTGCGTGGGTGCGTGCGTGGGTGCGGCGAGTGACGGAATCCTCTTGCTGATGGGGATATCAGTAGAATAACTAAAAGATTCTTCGAAATGTCACTCGTTAGTGCAGGTGTAGAAAGGACGTTCTACACGCGAAGATAATGACTTCACATTAACGGTAACCACCGGAAGCTGAGCATAGCCCGGGGGAAATGTATCCGCGGCAAACATCAACAGACAAGTTGAGTAAACGACAAGATATATATCCCAAGGAAGCGTGATAATGTGCTTAAATGTAGATCGATCTGATTAGTAGATGGTCATCGTAGCAACGAATAAAAGGCAAGTTACTATGACTGAAATGACTGTACTAAAACGACGCTAAATGTTTCTTTTTATTTTAAAAGGCGACTGCCAAAATGCGACACCCTCGATGTGCCGATGTAGTAATTTGACCGAATCGAATGTTACAAAACAGTTTTAGCGGGCGAAGTTAACGCAACGTTAACAAGGTGTAAAATGCGGTCGGCGATTTGTTTATTGGCAATTCAAACGCCGGAAACTTTCCCACAACAGTGCCGACACAAGTCTTTGTAGTGCCAGTTGTTGATTAACAGCAGTAATTAACAATGTATCTACGCTGTTGCAATAAAACAGTATCCATTTGAATATTGCGACAAACTATACACACGCCACGGGTGCGTAGAGTATTTCCAGGAACTGCCCTGTGATGGCTGTGCCAACGTCAGAGAAAGGCTCCGCGAGTGCGGTGCCTGTCAGACAGCCCGTCATATATAAAGGGCTTGTTCGGGTCATTACATAGTTAACGGGTTTGTACCCCCAGTCAAAATGTTTACCCGCTCCCAGCCGACTCAGCCCGTCCAAATGACGGGATCTCTGCATTAGTCTATGTTCCCAATAAATTGGAAAATGGAACACGAGTTGACAAAAAGTATCCCATTTAATACTGTCTGTGTTTTCCAGCGTGGTGATCAGTCATTTACTTGCGGACCCAACAAAGCGTACATCAGACGTCTGAGCGAGCCGGTTCCAATTGTCTGTAAGAACGATTGCTTGACAACGCGCAGATGACACTCGGCGGATACTGTTTTGCGCGTCGCTTTTATGTGAAAATCATCTGATGGCCGCTAGTAACGCGATTCCCATTGTGTCCTCTCAATCTTAAGGCTGCTTTCTCATCTCGTTTGCCCATCGAAAATCCAGTTTTTTTATGTCCAGATGTGTAATGTGTTAATAGTTTAAGTAATGAGTTCAGTTTGTTTAATAAAAATGTGAAATTGTTTTAGTCGGCTAAAGAAATTATTTTGGCCGTTACATCTGGTATCTCGCAAAGCCAATTGCCCGGCCGGTTTAAACTCAGACCCCGTTTTCTACATGAAACTTTACATTGTCCTGTGGATACCCGGTGGACATGGCCTCGTAATAAGGATATATATATATATATATATATATATATACGGTGTGATGACGTTACGAGAGTGTTAGCTACTGGGTAACAGTCCACGAGTGCCGCAGACACATGCGACTGTCATCCATCAGCAGACACACGTGCGATGTCCACACACCAAATGTTATGCCCACTATAAATGGTTCTTTAACCTTTGAATCGTGCGTTTTCTACCGATGGGTGGACACAAGCGATGTGACAGAGCAACATGTGACCGCCATTTATTTATAATAATTTGTTTTAATGAATTGTGTACTGTATTGATTAATTGTATTTAATATATAATTTTAACTCTCAATAGTTATGATACTAATAATATTATCATTGTATGCCTTTACGACTGTCGAATATAGGACGATTTACAAACTAAAATAAATACTAATAATAGTAAGTAATAATAATAATAATGCTTTGTCATTATATCCAGGCCTCACAAAATGGTCAACTTAAAAACCGAAGGCCCACAAATCACTCATAAACTAACCGCTGCTGACAAACAGCCATGGGTCATTAGCTCCGCTTGATGCGTATGCTGTCAAGTTAACCAGAGGATTGATGCATTATCTCTTGGTTTCTTGGAAGAATACGAACTATGTTGTTAATTCAAAGACTACTAACCATTAATGAGACTGTTAGTCTCCTACACGAGATAGATGTATGGGGTGTAATTTCGACGAAACGCTAACTGATATTGATGTTCAGTCGAATGTATGTACGTGCATGGTTATTGCCAGTGGCGGAATGCATTTGAATTCTTTCTTGTGTTTATACATGCACGTCTTTGAATTACTTTCAAACAAAGGCTCCTTGCTCATATAACTTTCTACAAAATCGCTGCTTACAGTACTCTTGGAATTTGACTAATATAGACCCTACTCGCACATTCACATGGCGAAGAGGGGGAAGAACCATTAAAGAGGGTACTGAACAACGCATCCATGTCGTAACCCTTTTTAATGGTATGCGGAGAAACACTCAGTAAAAACTGTGTCACGTTAGTTCTTAGGAAGGTACATTCAAATAGATAAATAAGTCAGTCAGTTAATTTATGGCCAGTGGTGTTTAAATATATATACATATATATATATATACAAATATATATATATAGCTCTCTCTAAAATACATTTTATTTTCAACATACACATGCCCATGCCACGTCTGATAGTAATATAGTTATTTACAACGAATGGCCTTGGAGAAGAAAAGAACTACAATACAAATAGCCGCAGGGAAATTAAGCGCATGTGGTAGGGCTTTGCGGAAGAAGTCGAAGAAAAAACAGTCCAAATTCTGTGTAACGTAGTACTTTGCTTAGCCGTTTGCAAAACGCTGATTAACTCTATTGTAATCTTACGACGACAACGCAATGTTTTACTATGTTATCCGCCTGACGCCATGAAAGATGAATTCGTGACATAGTTTTTCTACTGCTCACAGTGGACCTGAGTGATCGATTGATCATGGCAGACTCAACGCTGGCCAATCGATCACGACACATCCGTCGGAAACGGTGCAACTCTGGATTGGCTTCTCAAAAAAGGCGTTATCCTGCAATTAATCAATCGGCGACGGAAAACCCATTATCGTTCGGCTTCAGGAGTCGGGTTGTGACGAATGGCTTTGATTGGTGTTGTTTTTAAGCGATATAATGGCGACTACATACAGCGAATGCACAACGACGACTCGCCATGGCCGACTGATAAGAAGCAAGTTGCGTGTTTCGCATAATTAATTAAATGCCCAAATCATCCGAATTTGACATTGTATCAATATAACTTATTGATGTCTTCCCAGAAAGTGAAATAACAAGCCGCTCCCTTGTCGCGGCAGCCACGTTTAATAAAGTTTGTTTTTAGCAGAACTATCGTCTCTATTCTGCCTGTGTGTTCTAAAGTCCATACGCCCAAGTAAATATCGTAACAGACATTAACAAATACACCTAAAATTACAATGTTAAGTATATTTCATGTTTTAATCTGTTTCGGTGTGTTATATTTACCGTCATGAATTGCACTAAACGTGGGTTTGGCAGAGAAGTAAATTATCCGATGGAAACCGTTCTGTTTCGCTTCCAAAAGTAATGTACACATGTTAGGATTTAACAAAAACTTTAGTGCAGACCGGTGACCAGAGAACAACCAAAGTGAACGATGTTTTATTAAATCGTAATTGTGCGCACATTCGTTCCTTCTTTTTTGCGATGCAGATATTGTGAGTTGAAATCGCTTCAGCTATGTTGGTTCTGTACGATGGGCTGTATTACAATAATTATTATTGACGAGACATTGGGATGTTATAGTGTGGCTGGTAGTGGCAAAAAGACTCTTCGGGGATAATAAAGAGTAAAGGAAAATACTTATATTCTCAGGACTGCTCAAAGCGCTGCACATTTTATTCTCTGACAGACCTGTTCAATCGAACACTATCTTGACTTCTCTTGGTAGCATTCAGCCACGCTGCAATTAATGCGCGAAGACTATTTGTACACAAATATCCACCACTCTCTCTAGCCAGGTACGCATTCATACAGTTGGGTGAACTGGAGCAACGTAGAGTGAACGAACTTGTCCAAAGTTGAAAACTGCAGCGCAGGATTTGAACCCGGATTCCCTCGATTGAGAGTCCGATGCCCTAGTCACTGCGCCACTGCGCTCCTTTAGTGTTGGGTTCGCGAAGACATCGACACCACGAACTGATTGTAGATTCACTGGAACTGGTTATGAGTGCCATAGGATATCGACACCACGAACTGATTGTAGATTCACTGGAACTGGTTATGAGTGTCATAGGATATCGACACCACGAACTGATTGTAGATTCACTGGAACTGGTTATGAGTGTCATAGAATGACGAAATCACGTGTATTAACATCATACCGTTTTGTATAATTGGTATTAGACAAAAATTACTATGCTGTACCAGTCAGTAATGGGATGGACTAGTGAGAAACCAGGACAATCTTAGCCACGGACTTGTTCTAGTACAAAACACAAACAATGGCAATTTATCAAAATAAACACTACTAATTAGGAACCTTGTTATGCCCATCGTGCACTCGATAAAACAGCAATTCGGTTAACGATAAATACTTTTATAGCTTCGTTTGTCCGTAACGACTAATGCAGTATATATTTAATAGAAAGCGCAGTTAAAAGTTAGAGCACCGTGTTTTGTTTCCGTAGCGCGAGTTGATCAATACACGGCAAATTCGATCATAAATCATTCAATATAACCATTCATAGCAATTAAGAACATAATGTATTATTGTAAACTAGTTGCATTAAAAGTGACCGGGCGTATAATTGATCTTGCATCTGTTTGAACATTACTTGGTGGTTGCGATAGCCAGGTAGGATGTACGGTATGGAGACGCCGATCCCAGATGATGACACGATGGCAACCTGTGACTGTTCTTCCTGGTTACATGTTGTACATGAGTGAGGGTAAGGTACTATAGTGTTCTCTTACATAGACAAACACCGAATTGAATCAAGCAGCCACGCTATTTGTTATGTCGCATCAAAGTGCCGCCAGATGGATTCCAGTAATTACCGTAAGTGACTGTATGTACAACACTACATCCCTTTTTCTTTTCACTCACTACAAAACTACAAAGCACGGAACAATGTGCATATCAACAACAGGTAAGAATACAAAGCGCAGCAGTCCGTCTACACTACGGTATTTAAATTAACATGATTACACATTAAGATCTAGAGAGCAGCGATCCGCCTACACTCTCTGAGATCATACAGCATTACAATCAGTTGTCCACGAAATCGTCCTGCCAGGCAGGAGCCTTGCGGTCACGAGTCGATTTGCGCGGTGACGGTTGTGCCGATGCTCGACTGTGCCCTTGATCGTCGCACTGCGGATCAAGCTCCACAGCAATCGGTTCAGCTGCGTCCGTCACAACGTGCTGATCACCGGTGTCCTGCAGATAATTCTTCAGATGCGATGCATTCCGCTTGTAGACAGCGCCATCACGTTCGATTACAACTTCGCTGCCGTTTCTTCCAATTACGTCATACGGCTCGCTTTCAAAGTTTGTTGTCAGCTTGTTTTGTCTCGTCTGTTTCAACAAGACTTTTCCTCCGATCTCTATGTCCCTTGGCGATGCTCTGCGTTGCCGATCAGCATAGCGTTTCCCCTTCATCTTAAGCACGCTGTCGTGTCTTCGCACGTGTTTGTCAACCAGAGTTCGTTCAGGATCACTCATTTCAGGTAGTTTGGTGCGCAATGCTCGGCCGAACATGAGCTCTGCGGGTGCCACCCCGTAGTCGTGTGTGTGGTTACCCGGTACGCCAGAAGGAATTTGTTCAGTTCCCGTCTCCAATTCCCTCCGGTGGCATGCGCAGTTCTGATAGCCTTCAGGATCGTTCGATTTTGTCGTTCCACCTCACCATTGTCTTGGGGCCATAATGGAGTCGAGTGAAGCTGTTCGATTCCATTCTCCTGCAGATAGCATCTGTATGCATTAGACACAAACTGTGGCCCGTTGTTACTTTTAATTTTTAGCGGAACTCCATGTCTCGCGAACATGTCATCGAGCCGGTCAATGATCATACTTGTTGCTGTCGATTTCATTATTGCAATTTCAAAAAATCTACTATAGTAATCAACGACTACTAGCACACTTTCTCCTGTTGGGAACGGACCCATGAGATCGACAGCCAAATATTCCCAAGGCTTGTTCGGTAGCGGTGTTGTTATCAACGGTTCTGGACGCGCAGCCGCACCAACAAGTTAGCACTCATGGCATGTTTTGCATATTGCTTCGGCGCTTTTGTCCATTCCCGGCCACCATACTTTTGATCTGAGCCTCTGTTTTGTTTTCACTATCCCTTGATGTCCTTCGTAGGCTAGCATCAACGTCTGCTTCCTCAAGCTGCTGGGCATCACCAACCTCGTACCATGCAGTACGATATTTCCCACGCACGACAGCTCACTTTGTACAGTAATATATTGCTTGTCAATCGGCTGGTTGTTTCAATTTCCAGTCTGAATGCACTTTCGCACAGTAGCCAGTTCCTTGTCTGTCATTGATGCAGTTTCTACATCTCTTGGAAGGAGCGCATTCGGTACAGCATGTCTTGCAACGAAACACACGTACTCTTCTGCAAGGTTTCTTCTCGCCTCTTCGATTTCAACACTCGACAATCTTGATAGCGAATCGGCTGCATTTGTCGCGCCTGGTCGATATTTCACAGTAAAGTTGTATGGCTGAAGACGCAATACCCATCTCTCTATCCTCGCACTCGGCGGCTTTGATTTCCGCGAGTAGATTACTTCCAACGGACGATGATCAGTTTCCAGTTCAAACTCCACGCCATAAAAGGTACATGTGGTACTTCTCACACGCCCATACGATTCCAAGCGCCTCTTTCTCGGTCTGTGAGTATCTCCTTTCGACATCAGTTAACGATCGACTGGCATAACACACTACTCTGAATGTGTCGTCGTGACATTTCTGGGCCAATATTGCCCCAAGACCGATTGGACTCGCGTCGACAATAAGTTTGGTTGACGCGTTCTGGTCAAAGTGGGCCAAGACTTTAGCATCTGACATCAGTGCTTTCAGTTTGTTGAACGCTTGTTGTTGCTCTTCATTCCAGATTAATTCTGCACTCTTACGTGTCAACTTCCGCATCGGTTCTGCCACTGTGGCGAGTTATGGAATGAAGCGACTACAAAAGTTCACGAGTCCTAAGAAGCTGCTAACTTCTGCGGCTGTTTGCGGAGTCTTCGTGTTCTTCACCGCTTTGACGCACTCCGCCGTTGGCGCGATACCTCTGTTTGATAACAGGTGCCCCATGAATGTGATCTCGCTGACTCCAATCTGACACTTTGTTTTGTTGAGAGTCAGTCCATTCTCTTTCAGGGCTTCCATGACGTTCAGAAGACGTTTGTTATGCTCATCGATAGTTGTCCCATATACGAGTATGTCATCGGATATGTTGTGCACCCCCTCACAGTTCTTCAACACTTGCTGAATCGCATGTTGGTACATCTCGGGTGCTGAACTAATGCCGAACAGTCTCTTGTAACGGTAAATGCCTTTGTGTGTCACGAAGGTCGTTATTTCACGCGATTTGGGGTCGAGTTCGATTTGATGATAACCCCATCGCAAGTCGAGTTTGCTGTACATGACTGCGTTATTGACATCGTACAAGACTTCATCTACCGTCGGAATTGGATGTCGTTCTCTGATGACCGCTCCATTTGCCATGAGCATGTCAACGGAAAGCCTGATTTCGCCACCTGACTTAGGCACAACCACCGGGCTGACCCATTTCGTCGGGCCGGTGACCTTCTCAATGATGTCCATTTCCTCGAGTTGATCTAATTTCGACTCAACTTTAGCTCGCATTGAGTAAGGAATTCGTCTCAATGGCTGTGCGACTGGGCGAATGCTGTCATCAATATGCAGACTCAGTTGATAGTCCTTCAACTTTCCAAATCTGTCGTAGCATTCCGGATACACCTGAATGACATCATCCGCGACTAGCGGTCCCTGTCTACAGACTGCGTTACAGTGATCGAAGTTCAAGATCCCCCTCTCTATTGATGTTTTACAACCCAGGAGTGGTCTACCACTTCCACTGACAACGACGTATTCTTCGACTCCATTCTTATTGTTCATTTTTGTTTCAGCTGTGAACGTCCCTATGACATTCAGAGGAATGTTTCCATACGCAAATACCTCCTTGCCGAATTTGTTACAAGTGCATTTTATTTTGCATTCTTTCAGTGTCTCCCACAGTTCTTGCGAAATAATGTTCACACTGGATTCCGAGTCAATGAGCATGTTGATTGATATACCCCCAACATCGACATCGATTGTAGCTTTGCGATTGTCTGTGGACGTGTGGACTGAGAACGTAAACTCATCAGACTCATTTGTTTCTACGCAGCGCACATTCTGGTTTGGTTTACTGTGTTGTGTTGATTTGGTTTTACACATCACAGCAAAGTGTCCCTGCATCCCGCATTTATTACAAGTTTTTCCACGAGTAACATCACAGTTCTTCGCTAAGTGATCAAGTCGACCACATCGATAACATTGCCTTTGTTTATCATCTTTGTTGGGTAGACTGCGTTTTGCGTTCCTTCTACCGTAATGTGCATGTTGTTTGGACTTTACTGAGCACACATCATGGTTTACAGTAGTAGCAGTGCTGGGCTGTATCTGTTCTGCCTGCGAATCGGCTGTCTCCATCGCTCTAGCAATAGACAGCACAACTGACAGCTGAAGATCGTCTTCACGCAACAGGCGTTTCCTCAATTGATGTGATCGACACTTTTCAACAACCTGATCGCGGATGTTATCTTCCTTAGTGTCCCCAAATTCACACGTGTCTGCTAATTTACGTAGCCTGGTCACAAACTGGGTCACGGTTTCACCCACATTCTGATTGGCTTGCCTAAACAGATGTCTCTCAAAGGGAATGTTCTTTTTTGGCATGAAGTACTCATCAAACTAGTGCCTCTTCGAAATCGTCACCCGTATCTGTGAATGTGTTAAATATTTCTTGACACTCAGGGCCAATCAAATGCAGAAACAGTGCACGCTTTTGGGCAATGTCAGTTACGCCGCAGGCGATAATATAGTACTCGAGTTGTTTTTTCCAGATTTGCCAACGTTGGCCAACATTTGTAGGTTCGCTGTTTACGCTGAACGATGCTATCGCCGGTAAACAATTGATCAGCGAAGCCATCCCGTCCTCGTCGCCAAATATAGTGTTCTCTTACATAGACAAACACCGAATTGAATCAAGCAGCCACGCTATTTATTATGTCGCATCAAAGTGCCGCCAGATGGATTCCAGTAATTACCGTAAGTGACTGTATGTACGACACTACAGGTACGATATTGTTGAATCACTCGTCCTGTTTTCACTCTCCATAGTTTCTTATCTACAACCATCTCTCCTCCTCCTCCGATGTTCTCATATCCCTCCTCACGCAATCCTCCCATCTTAGCTGAGGTCTTCCCCCTTTTCCGAGTCGTTGATGTTTTTTTTACCTCTGCACTCTTTAATAATAATAATAAAGTCTTATATAGTGCTGTATCCAGTCTTTAGTTCTGTTCAAAGCGCTTTACAAAAAAAATCACAATTATATGTCACTCATTTAGGTAATGAAAGCGATTTTAAAAAGGTGTGTCTTCAGCACCGTCTTAAACGACGCAATAATGTCACACTGTCTGACTGAATGTGGCAGATTGTTCCAAAGTACAGGGGTCACTCTTTGCTGGTGTTCCTACACCCATCCTTACCAAGATGTAATGAATTTGCGAGAGGGTTGACACATCTGAACTTAAACATGTCTTAGCCATATATGGAGTGTTGTTGCGCTCAGCTGTCTTCCGGTTGCGGCCAGTCGGGCTGGTTTCAATACTGTACTATTTGTTGGTTTCCTTCGTTTCTTGCAACTGCTTCTGCACTGCAGTTTAACCAGCCGTCTCCACACTCAATGTCTCACTTCTGTTACCCACTCCTCTCTCAATCTCACTAAAACTCTCTCTCTCTCCTTCCATCTTAGACGTCGTCTTCCGTATATCAGATCAATACTATCATAGACCTTTTGATGGTTGGTTAAGTTCTAAAGACAGGACCACCATAAGAATTTGCCACAAAATATATACTATTTGCATTGTTTACGACGTGCGATGATATTTTGTGGTAACATCTTGCGTTTGCCCTCTCTTTAGTTCTATGCCTTCAGAATATCGTTACGTTGAGCGCCGTAACAATCCTTGCATTGTTTAAGACGGGTTGGTATAATGTTTTAGTCGATACACATAGATGAATCACCTGCAAAGCTGTATTGGTGGGTTTTTCCGACCCAGTTATATACATTAACCGTCAAACCGACATTCACGTGTCATTGCTGTGAACGAGTCGTGGCTGTCCAAATTGAGCTAATAACCCACGAACGGGACTGTGTTTAAGCACCAGTGATCACACGAACACACTAAAGATGATTCTTAAACGGTGCAAAATTGGCTTAATAAAGATTAAGAAACACTAAGTAGGGTATTTGTATCAAAGGCGAATTGTATGTTCGGAAACGGGAACGTCCTAGGTTTGTCATAAGGTTTCTGTTCCGTAGCATTGATTCATGCAGGCTACGTATGTAATGGATGGTAATACGAATACATGTAGGAAATAAAGTCACAGGAAAAACGTTACAGAATAAGTCACAGGAAATAAAACAACAGGGAAAACGTTACGGAAAAGTCACAGGAAATAAAGAAACAGGAAAAACGTTACGGAATAAGTTACAGGAAATAAAATAACAGGAAAAGTCAGAATATTAAATGTGCACACTTCTTTGTATTTAGAATGTACGTAATTTGAATACACGTTTTTATACTAAATGCAGTCGTTTTGATCATCAAAATTAAAGACAATGCAACATCAGTTCCATAACGTTGATGAAAAGTGTCATGTTTCTCATTTCATTATATATGCACTATGTTTTATTCACTGACATTGCAGTCCAAGCTATTTTATGTCAGTGGCACATGTGTCGTTGTTATTACTGAACCACCCTCTAGTGACCATTGGCCACACTCTGACCAATTAGATTACAGTGTCTGCCATCCATTAAATATGTAATACTTTATGTTTAGTAAATGGTCTTCAAAATAGTGGTGTGCCTTTATTTTCTGTGTTGTTTTCCTAGCCAATGTTGTGACTTTGGTTTTATGTTTTTATTCCTGCGACTTTACTTCTGCCCACCAATAACACAGCCATGTATTGGCACATTGGTACGTAGCACATAGGTTTATAACGCCGATCTGTCGATAGGGAAGACCGACTGCACTCCACCAGACGCCGTTTTGAAACATGGGGATTTTCGTTCTCACAACGTTGCTGTATCTTTCTTCCATACTTTGTTTCTATAATGAAGCGGTTCGTTCTCAAAATCGAGCCGCAACACAACACTTATGTGGGCCATTCCCCTGCGGAATGTAACAACAACACGACTTAATTCACTACTAATACACACTCTGGCCACACGACCGCACTTCGTTCTGCCAGTCACACACTACAATTCCCCACCAGGCTGACCTCCTGCAGTCCGGCCAGTGCAGCGACCATGAATTAATTAAAACTAATTAAAACTCTATATCGTAACATTTCTACGCCAGAGGAAATAAAATACCAAATATAAGGGTTAAATGTGTAACGTATGGTCTCACTAACTCGATAACTTGGTAGTATCCCGATGTTGCAAAAGTGTTATTTCTTCGTCATTACTTAATTTCGACAATGACAAACAAACGGTTTCAAATAATGTCAAGACACCTAAGGTAGACACACACACATAGCCTAGAGTGGAAAATATATTTTCAATCACCTCAAAGTCAAGGATAAAAGATGGATAGTAGAAAAGAAAATTACTAGCATATATTGAGCACGCACGCACACACAGACATACACATCATTCTACGATATCACTCGGCATTGTATGGTCACACAATATTATATTTAATCAGCAAGACGAATTTTAGTCAATAGATTTTCTGACAAATCTGCGCAGAATTGTTCCAAAATAATATACCGTAGTCATATCTAACTTGTTTGCGATCCATCTTCTTGGCAATAGCAGTATTTGTTATGCAGGTCTGGCAATAGCTCATCGTTTCTACGCGTATGATTACATTTTCTAACAGATGGCTCCGAAACGCACTTACGAATATAGGGCGACTGAAACCACAACTAAGGCGTGGTTATTGTGTAGACGCTTTATAGCAATGTTACGACGATATAAACAGATCTAAGGTGCATCACCTTTAGTTGTAACGTTTAATAACAAGTAGAAACATTTCGCGAGATGTTATGACTTTCCTGACCTAACATTATTGGGCACATTCTGAATAAACCAACAGAATCAGCCACATTTCGCCGCCAAAATTTCTCAATCGTCTGTAGCACATTTACCTCTTCAAGTTTCAATAAGGAGATTCTACACAATGCCTTATTTGGGCACATTGTGTGAGAAAGTCATCAGACAGGATGAAGTTTACGCTGTTAAAAACAGGATGTTGTTTCAATCATAACCGTTGATAGCCAGTCATTAGTTTTGAGGATCTCGATATATCAATATCATTTTGTTTCGTTAACTTGAACATTGTCAACGCTTGCTGGTCAAGCATAAGAAAGTGCAAGAGAAATAAGTAAGTAAGAAAGTAATGATTACCACCATGGACATTTATTCTTTACATTTTCAAGATGGCGCATTGCCTCTCGTAATGCCTTAATAAATCCGTTTTCTTGACCTATTGTCTTTACAACAAGAATTTTACTTCTTTCGTATATCCGTCACTGAAGGAGTCAGGACACTGTTAGACTTCCTGCTTGGTTACAGACGAAAGGGTGTTTGGCAGCAATTTGGCTCGTTGACCCTTTAGTCAGATTACTGCCTGCATCCATTTGAAAATATTGACGGGTGTCATACATACAGGCATTTTGCAAAAGCTAGAAATATTATATTTTGACTAAACTCGACCAGCATGTCAATGAGATGATGATAACAGCAGGTGAGAAGTTTAATACATTTTATAGGTCACGTTTTCTTATAATCAGACAAAACGTTACATGGTCGCCAATGGGAAAACTATCAGTGTGCTGACCCCTGAAGCTACACGAACAGGTTTGTTTTGACCACAGTGACACATCGACAACTCCGTTGGTTCGGTCAGGCAACCAGACACAGCACACTTGCCAAAGAAATATTACAACGCACGGTCAAAGGTGAAAGAAAACGAGGAAGACAACCACAAATGAGCACGGAAAGAGGACGGGTCTGGAGCCAAGACAGATGCGAGATTCTGCCCACAAACGTCCCAAATGGAAAGTGATCAGTGTGGAAGCCTCAAAGCTCGCACTTTACGATCGACCCGGTCAATGAATGAATGAGTGGATGAATGGATGACTGAGTGATGTGGTGAGTGGGTGAGTTGGTGAGTGAGTGAGTGAGTGAGTGAGTGAGTGAGTGAGTGAGTGAGTGAGTGAGTGAGTGAGTGAGTGAGTGAGTGAGTGAGTGCATGAATGAGTGTGTGGGTGGGTGTTTGGGTGAGTGTGTGAATGAGTGGGTGAGTGAGTGAGTGAGTGAGTGAGTGGGTGCGTGTGTGGGTGAGTGGGTGAGCGGGTGAGTGGGTGAGCGGGTGAGCGGGTGAACGGGTGAACGGGTGAGCGAGTGAGCGAGTGAGCGAGTGAGCGAGTGAGTGAGTGAGTGAGTGAGTGAGTGAGTGAGTGAATGAGTGAGTGAGTGAGTGAGTGAGTGAGCAGGTGAGTAGGTGAATGAGTGGTGGGGGTAGGTGGATGCTTGGGTGAGTGAGTTAGTGAGTGGATACGTGGGTGGGTAGGTGGAGATGAGTGCGTGAGTGGCTGAGAGAGTGTGTGACTGTGTGAATGAGTGAGTGAAAAAGTCAGTGAGTGAGTGAATAAGTGAGTGAGTGAGTGAGTGAGTGTGCGAGTGAGTGAGTGAGTGAGTGAGTGAGTGAGTGAGTGAGTGAGTGAGTGAGTGAGTGAGTGAGTGAGTGATGTCCGTTGGTGTGCATAATACCAGTTCATTCTCTGGTATTTTATTAGCCACATGCTGCTTAACTGTCAAGTTATACCCGCTGCCTGATGCACACGTGGCCAACTAGTTGAAACTACACAATACCCATGTATGCGTCAGTCTTCCATTACAGACGTCCAATACAACCTTGTTCACGGGTTGTGTGATACCGCACTAATTTATTTGAACGTACAATTTACGTTGTCTTTAATGAAACATTACCAATGCAATCTTCATATATGGTAGTTGCCCAATCAACTACAACTGAATGCATTGCCGTCCGTTAGCGATATACTATACATAGACACTTTGGACGCGGCGTATTATAATACAGACAGGTATTCCGATGGGATGTTCGACTGACGTTACGGACGCCGCATCTCTAGCACTTTAGTACCAACCACTTGATTTAACGCTTGTGGCAGATTAAGTCGCTCTATAATTCATTCTTTGCAACTAATAAGCATAATCGTCGTGCCATTATTGCACTCGACTCGCTCTTACTGCTAAATCTCACCGGCCAGTAACAATAGCCTCGATAAAGGGCAGATGAAATTAATTATTAGGGAAGGCTTGGGAGAGTTGGGCCACTTTTTATATTTTGACATATTGTGCTCTCTCTATTCATGGCATAGTACCATTTCCTGCGGTTGTGATATGTACAGACCATAATATACAATCTGTGTCAGCTGATTCAAAATGCAGGCACACATTTAGAAAGAGGAGGTGATTGTTGAAAGGTGTCATCCCGGCCCAACTCTCCCTGGGAGTGGTGAGAGTTGGGCCATATCCAGGGAGACTTGGGCCATAGCTGAGGACAGCTGGGCCACAAAATCGGAGACTTGGGACAGACATGTAACAACTACCCAGTGAAGGAAAATGTGAACAATTTAATTCCAAACTTAAAATAACCATTAATAGATATTAAGAACATGGTCCAGTAGCACTCCTCTAGAAAAAGTCAACCTTGATCAGCAAAATATTTCAGTTCTAACTTTTTTAATGATGTCACTGATTATTTGGTCATAGGCCCCTATATCAAATCCAAAAATGGAATTATGCCGTGTTTTAACACATTTTAAAATGACTGTGAGATTGAGGCACACTTTCACACTCGTCCCAATCAACAATGTCA
Source organism: Paraescarpia echinospica (assembly GCA_020002185.1). Classification (NCBI taxonomy): domain Eukaryota; kingdom Metazoa; phylum Annelida; class Polychaeta; order Sabellida; family Siboglinidae; genus Paraescarpia; species Paraescarpia echinospica. The sequence goes on along the minus strand of CM034540.1, from coordinate 42,914,959 downwards.
ACCCACAGGTTGTTGATTGGGACGAGTGTGATGCACAATACGTGATAAGTTCGATGATGCCTAATAAAGAGACGAGTGGAAATCCCATCGTGTGAAGTCACAAGGAAATGTAAATTGTCCTGCTCGACGAGCTGTGCCACCAAGCTGTTGAGGCTCAGGTAGCGTCTTGATAATATCCTTCTTAGGGAATGATGCTTCATCTTTATCATTAATCATGAATGTATATATTGTCTGATGATGTCTCCATCAATAACGTCAACACGCGCTATATAATGGACAATGCGTGATTTGGCCAACAAAAATTTTACAACTGCTAAATCACCTTCAATGACTTGGTAATCTGGCTCATCAGCATCACTTTCACCACTTTCCATGAATGGCATAACTTCGGTATCACTTTCTGATGAAGATGATGGAGTGGGAGATTTCCTTGCTCGGGTTTTGAATAAGGACTTTTTAGCTCTATGTTTGACTGGTTGATTTGACTTTCGTTTTTTAGTGTGCCTAGCAGCTAGTGCGTCTGCTATGCTATTACGTACTGGAGTATCGGTTAGAATCTTTGTATCCCCTCTCTTGCGACCTCTGTCGGTAACCTTTCGTGGACCAGCTTTTGGAAGCGGAACAATATCAGCAGGCGATACATAATGGTTACTTGGCCCTTGCTGAGCCGGAGCTGGTGTTGCAGTAGAACTCGGTTCTGGCTGGGGAACCGGTGTTGCAGTAGAACTGGGTTCTAGCTGGGGAGCTGGTAGTTGTTCAGCAGGAATTGGATCATTTCTCTCCAACTCCTCTGGAAGATCTCGCTCAGTAACTGTGGCTGGCGAAAAGTCTGTTTCGTCGAACAAATCCCGGTTGTAAGGGGAAATGCCGGTACTTTGAAATGCTGACAAAATGTTTTTTGCAGTGAGGCCATGCGACTGAGCATGGGCAACAAATTCAGGTATTTCATATATCGTAATTGTTTTGCCAGGATTTGATCGCATCAAGTTTTTCATAGCTTGAGCATATGCCGTCTTGAAAGGTTTGAAACAGCACACATCGAGAGGTTGAAGCCTATGACTGGCATGTGGTGGCATTGTCAGTAACACTACACCATTTTCTTTAGCCAAGTCAATGGCAGCCAGAGAAATGTGGGCCTCATGGTTATCTAAGGTAAGAAGAACTTAATTTTCCTTGCTGCATCGCGTGTGGCGAATGAAATGGTTCAGGTAGTCCAGGAATAAGTCCTCGTTGACCCAACCACTTGAATTTGCACCCCCAATTCACCCTGGGGGGCCACCTTTGGTGAAATGCTCACGGACGTTTTTCCGTGGGAATATAGCATAGGTGGAACGACACTACCAACTGCATTGATGCCGTACACTGCAGTGACAAGTTGCCCCCTTTCAGCAGATGTGATTGACCCCACTTGCTTCACTCCTTTTCCAGCTACAGTGTTTTCAGGTGCCGAAACCGTCGTGCATCCCGTCTCATCAACGTTATAGATAGCATAACATTCAAACTTGTGCAGGTCCATAATGCTTCCGAGGTTGTCATAGAATTTGCCCACGGTATACCGGTTGAAGGCACTAGCCCTAGCAAGAGATGTTGCCTCTGGTGTTCGGATTGCAAGACGGTTTCTTTCTTTAAATGATATCCAAAAGTGTTCACCAGTCATTCCATTTTCTTTCCATGAATTAGGCACAGTCACATTGTTTGTCAAAGCATATTCCACAATCAATGCACGACATTTGTTTCTAGTCATACCATGAAATTGTTCAGCCAAAGTTTTAATATGTGTTGCCAAGTCAGTTTCCATCTCTGGAGAAAGAATCATGTTTTTCAGTCGACAGTTTCCGTAGCCAAACACCTTATTTCGTTCATCATGTTGTCCATTTTCTCCATCATGCTTGTTGATGTATCTCTTGAGAGTCATTCTTGTTATATCAAAGTCCTTAGCAGCTGCACGGATGCTACATCCTCCCCTGACTTGTTCCATTGCTCTCTGTAGAACATCTTCTGGTGCACCTCGATTTGATCTTCTTTGGTATTTTCGTGGCATCTGGAAAAATTATGACATCACTAAGACAAACTTAGATTAATATTTCGAAAGATGCAGTCTGCAGTTACCAACCAGACCTACAGTAATTCTGCTGCCCACTAACAACTAATGATATAAAATATAAAATATTTACTTTATAAATCAATTAATTAAATTTAATTAATACATTTATAAATATATTGATATATTTATATTAAGATTTACATATAAAATTCATAAGTTTAGCATCATGGTCTATGTCGGCTGGTGCATTCAGCCTCGGTGACATCAGGTGACATCAGCCCACCTTGTGCTGTGATAGTATTCCTCGCCCCCTGCGGCGGCTCGGAACACTATCACAGCACAAGATAGCCCTATATCCTATAGTCCCCTCTGCCTCATGCATTAAATTATACGTACTCGAAGTAATAGGCTTTAGAGAAAAGATTATTCACTAAATGTAAGTGATAGGAGAGTTGGGCCATGGCCCAACCCTCCCATCCCTGAGTGTCCCAACTCTCGCCATACCCGCCATTTTTTATTTCAATCTAAATCTTAGTACAGGCATTGACCACATGGATTTCGCAAATGCCTTGATGGGAGAGGACTGTCACAGCTATCTTGCAGAACACCCAAGAACAGTGTACTATATAGTATTGAAGAGATATAAAATTGCTTACCTTAGTGTCCAATGTTTACTATTTTGTGCATAAAATGTATTTCTGTTAAAAACATGGACAGCAAGCCTGAACTTGTCAAGCCCCTTATATCAATAAAAAGATAATGTCTTGTACTTCAAATAGATGGCAGCACCTTTCCAGAACAACTTGCAACTTCCATGAAATTGGGGGTGGCCCAACTCTCCCTGTGGCCCAACTCTCCCAAGCCTCCCCTAATTATCGCTACCTAGAAATGTCACTGGCATTTATTTGTAAATAACGCGTCTACTAATAACATGTTAAACCCGTTTGTCTGATCTCCTTCGTAGTAAATTTGTGTAAACGTAATTATTTCTTTACGCAAAGGAAAGAACAAACGATATTATTACAAAAGGCCTAGTTTATCGTACTGCAAAGGGTCATGTCGAGATTAATTGTCATATCGCGTTGGTATATATTACACTCAGTCAGTTAAGTCGAATGCAATATCTTCTTTTCGGTGCATGAATAAAATCATTAATTTAATGGATGAAAACCATGATACAAAGTCAACTTGTGAAATGGGGTGTTGGGTATAGTTATTACATAATTGCATCGCAGGGAGCGCACATGCTTGGAACGAATTACGCATATTATTCAATTATAAATGGCATTCTTTATGTGGAAGTAAAAGTAAGATAGTAACTATAAAATACGTATAATCAACCGCACCTCTTGGTACTCTCGTCACATAAGGTAGTTTAATAGTTACAAAATAAAGTAGGTTAATTAAAAAAACACATTACAATACATCAAACATAATGTTATATAATATACGCAAAGTTCCTATAACCGAGCACGTGTTTGTATGTTTGTATCTGTAGACATATATGTTAAAGTTTTTTCTCATGGACGGCTTGCATATCGGGCACCAAACGTTCGTGGATTAATCTAAGACCCCTCGAGTGTAACTTAACACATGTATTTTGAAAAAAATACAGGTGTTAAGTTAAACTCGTGGGGTCGTAGATTAATCCATGAAAGTTTTGTTCTTCAAAATACACATGTATGTATTTTTTCTAAATACCCCACATATGTCAAGGTTTCTCGCCTTTTATATGGTAAATCAATTGTTCGGAACGTAAAACGTAATGCACGCGTAAACGTAAAATGTAACCTGACAATCGCAGGAACCACGCGCGCACGGCAGATACTTCGAGCAACCGGTCTTGGACTAGATTGCTTGGCAAAAAGAAACAGACGCTGACACATTACGCTTACGTTTACCCTCTGGCCAATACCATGGCAATACGAATATTATTTGACAATGCTAAACTGTCACGATTAGGGCCTCTCGATGGTAGTAAACTTCACTTTCTCTCCGACCTTCGCATAGGAGCCGAAACGAAAAATTACTATTGTGTGGTTTGAGCCGCAACTTCAGCACCACTCAGCTGTCGGATCATGATATCGTAAGAAACGGGGTGGGGGTGGGGGGTGGGTGCTGATGAATATTTTTCGCGACGGCATTTAACATTTTTGCTCACCGGAAACCTCCAATTACACCCATCTTGAGACTGTACAAAAATGCACCCCTTCCCTGGGGAGCAAATCCTATCTCAAGATCCCCTACCAAACATTTCCACCCATAAATGCACACCCCTTCCCGACATGTTGGGGTGCTAACCCTATCTCCAGCCCACGCCAAAAAAAATCCCACAAAAATGCACCTCCCTCCCTACATATTGGGGTGCCAATCTTATCGCCAGCTCCCACCGGACGTATCCCCCTCGCCCATCGGTTCCGGCGCAACTGCTTTGTCATTTTGAACAGACAACGCGTATTCCAGCACATGCTCGACGTACGCTGTAATCAACGCGTAACTACGCGAGCGTGTTGAGGTGACAATGTGACGAAGCGCTGTCTTCTAATGCCCGGCGTACACTGGCGATTCGTTTACCATTTTTTAGTAACTCAACTGTCGGAAGATATCGGAAGACACCGTAAGAATTTTGTCGTCAATGTACGCCAGTAACGCAAGTACGATTCCTAGTTGGGCAATTCGTTACGACGCAAATTAAGGGCGTCGTATCGAAATCGAAAAATGAATCGGGAGCACAATGCGTCGTCAGTCTACGCGCCCCAGTAAAGCAACTCAACTGCCAATCGCAAGTGTACGCGCTAATTAAGACGATGTAGCATAAAATCGTGCAGTTGTAAAATAATGCAGTTCCGGCCCTTAATGCGCATATCTGGAAATGGAAGTTTGCTGTGTAAAGAAATATTCTCGTCCGAAACATTAATTATTCTAGCACCAAATATGTGTTTTGGCAGTTTGTGGAAAAGTTGTGCTAAATACAACTTACAACACCTTACTTGCCTAGCCTAAATATTTCCACATATATCCTTCTTCCAAATGTTTTAGATGAGCAACATTCTAATAATTTTACACCCATCCGATCGCCAATAGTCATAAGAACGTTTTGATTCATATTTTGGCCATCTTTTACTTAAATGGCCTACAGTATGGGTAGGTACTCCCCTGGGTTGAAGCATAGGTTTGGGATTTAGGGTCATTAGCACGAACCTAGTTTGGGCCATTTAAGTAAAATAACGCATATTTTTTTAGAATAGGGCAGACTATTCCCTTACACAGCGAACGTATATTTCCGGACATGCCCATTTAAGGGACGGAACTGCAATATTTCACAACTGTAGAATGTTATGCTACAACGCAACTAGGTTCTCCGATTGCGTTGGCCAATAACAACACAGCTTGATGTCGACGTAAGTAATCACCAGAGGAGTAGTTCGCGGTTTAAACACCAGGATGTTGGTAACATAAGTAGTCCGTGTACGCGCCTACTAAGATGCGATTGTCGCAAATGTACGCGGCAATCGTCATAAGAGTACACACTCATTTTTATTACCCCTTATACTGAAAGTAAGACTCGACTGTTGCATGGTAAACTAGTCGTCAGTGTACGCCGGGCATTATATTTGGTAAACATTGCTCACGACTGTCTGAATATGAACTACCAAATTATCCCGTCCGGGGACGGGCAGTTTTGTTAGTTATGTGAATTAAAAAGTGCAATTGTTGAAGAACACGTAAATACATTCTCACCGGATGTATTGACGTGTGTATCGGTGGTGTTATTCTCCTCATGTTGAATCATTGGATATCTTTCGTCGCGGGATTCTCCCATGCATGCAGATTGGCGTCACATTTTGTGTATGATTTATTGCGTCAAACGCGCATTATTAGTCATGTGTACATGCAGGTGCACGTGCAACGTCCTATGTATACTCTTGGATTATATAGACTAGCCCAGTCGTCCATTATACGTAAGACTCACTCAACTGAACACGCTATCTGCTGGTTATTTACGTGTGTCGACAACAAACGACACGCAATCTACTGGATGTTCATGTACGAAGATGTCAACATGTCATGCTAATTACCATTAGTTATTCGATAGGGTTCAACTGTCTGTACTGATCCCTCGCTTAGTACATTACATGTCCCCCACGTATGTCCATAGCTAGCATACATTGTGTGCTCTTATTCCGGCTAAATCCTGCATCCGTTCCTGGATTACTATAGTTTCTCTCCTTAATTTTATTCGAATGTGATATCATTATTGCCTAAAATTATATTGATACGCCACAAATGATGTGCACTATTCATATACGAGTTCAATTGGGGGAATCAGTCATTTAGATTACTTTCTCAATAGTCTTAGAGTTGTGTTGTGTTGTGTTGTGTTGTGTTGTGTTGTGTTGTGTTGTGCTGTGTTGTGTTGTGTTGTGTTGTGTTGTGTTGTGTTGTGTTGTGTTGTGGTGTGTTGTGGTGTGGTGTATTTCGGGTTCTTACTAAAACAACATTAAAGTATGATTATATTTGTAGTTGCTGCACAAATTAACCGCCCGTTATGCGTGCAGCAGAGGTAGTTGTCAAGAACGCGGCGGTGTAAAACTGTGGTGCCATCTGGTGGGCGTTAGTTGCGGTTCCCATGTCATCGTAAGTAGATCATAGTAGGCCTACAATGCGTCTACAACAAGATCTGATCCGATTGTCTGATCCGTCGTCCGATCCGATCTCCTCTGTCTCTCCTCTCTCTCTCCTCTGTCTCGAACTCTCTGTCCGGATCCTCTCCCCCCTCTCTCTCCCTGCCATCCTACATCCCTGAATATTTCGTGTCATGCAATCTAAATCCTATTACATCGCACTGGAATACTCATTGGCAAACAGACACGAGTAGAAAGCAGACGACATTTCCATGTCACAAGGTGTCGAAGTATGCTTCGTTACGCATGGGCTTCTCAACAACCAACTGACCAACGTGATTGATCACTAACCGAAACCAACTAACTGTTGGATCTACTGATGGCAGGTACACGTGTGCACGTGTGTGCGCTCACTTGTGTCGCCATAGAGCGCATGCCTGCCCGGCAATAAACGAGCGGATATAACTGTCGTGGAGTCTGCACGGGAAATTGCACTGGCGACGAGGCACCTGGGTGGCGCTGATCAAAACCGTGCGTTTGGTAATAAGGAAACACATAATTGATCTGCTCATAAAATACTGTCTGACAGCACGGCGAACCAGACAGCATGGCGCACCAGAGAGCACGGTGAACTGGACAGCGAAGTGAAACAGACAGCACGGTGAACCAGACAGCACGGCGCACCAGACAGCATGGAGCACCAGAAAGCACGGTGAACCAGACAGCACGGCCCATGGGACAGCATGGAGCACCAGACAGCATGGTGCACCAGACAGCATGGCGCACCAGAGCACGGTGAACAAGATATCACGGCGCACCAGGTAGCACGGTGAACTGGACAGAAAAGTGAATCAGACTATCAACGTGACTGTATCGTTAAACGAAACCAACTAAGTCTTGGATCTGCTGCTATGGATACCCTTTTACCTAATGTCGGCTAAGCCCTACTAAAATATCCGTGTCATTTCATAAATTTCTAGTGGATAGTTTTGAAAAAACACTTGTTATAACAAATATTGGCTCCTACATCGGATTCATCTCATTTCGCTGACTCTCGCGCAACTTCGTAAACTCGCCGAGAAGATTCTGTCCCCAAGCACCTGGTTTGACAATTGTTCGCGTGAGTAATACAAAATGTATATTGTTGTTTTTGTTTTTTTAAATCATGTTGAAATCTACCACAAAGCTGGCTGACAAATTAATAGCATATCTTTATGTCTGATATTGATCGCTCGATGAGCGAACATTTCAAAAATCGTTACGTAACGTTTATCCAGAGAGCTAGCACCCACCCCAAGCGAAACGTGCTTTACAGATGACTCTTAAAAACAAGAACATGAAAAAGTGCCCTATTTCTTCGATTTCCCGGCCGGAGTGACACCACAAACGGCGAATCGGGAGGTGGCAGGCCTACGGAAATCGAAACGAACTGTGTGCTGCCTGCAAATACCGTTTGATTTTATCGTGTGACTTGTGTCAATATGATATAAGTTTAAAGTTACTTAAAATGCTTAGCAAAAAACTTATGACAACTTTACTCTTATTTGATGAGTTACCCCGAGAGTTAATTTCAGTGGTTGCTTAGATTCAGTGTAACCAATGAAGCGTGACACAGCTGGAATGTCACTTGGGATTTATGCTTTTTTGTGTGCAACGAACAGTGGCGGTTGGATAATCAAGGCTAGGATTTCAGGCCCGTTTGCTTAATTGAGAGAGGGTGTAATTTTTACTTGAGACCGCCAACTGAAACTCCCTCGAGGCTCCCAAGAAACCTCCAGTGGCACCTCCCTTGTGACTCGAGGCTCCCCAAAAGGGAGCGGAAGTCGTCTGTCTCAGGAGGACGGAAGCGTACGCACCCATCGCACTCACATCCCACTTGCCTGTATTTGACCAATTCTTGAGCTGTTTACGTATCATTTATGACACACATTTATATCCATTACATTTGGGGATCTCCCCGTAATATACAACGTATAAATACGAACGAAGTATATTGTATTCAAATATTTGCTAATCTGTACGCTCATGTTTGTGTGCGTGCTTACTGTATTCACCCAGTGATGGATTATCGTGTGATACTCATCGTCCACGGTTGGGTCGATGTCCAAGTGTCAACGGATTAAGCCGATAATCGTCTTATATTTGGGATTTAGAGCTGTTATTATAGTGTTATTAAGAATGTAGGCCCTACGATTATTTATATTCAAGCCGATTGAAAGTTTGACTATTGTGATCAGTGTATTGTTCGGGTGGGCGCGTGTGTACATGCGTGTGGGCCGTAGGAATAACTTTATATTACACGAAAAACACATACTCAAAATGACACTGATGAATCTGACTTTGAGTTTAAACGGGCATGTTGTTCACATAGTTATATTGATCCCTGTTTCGAGAAGAGAAAACATTCGTCAGAACAGTTGTGTCACTTTACATACATGGATCTATATTTACATCGAAGTGGCATCGCTTGAACCATGATCGTATTTTTGGTTAGTTAATAAAACGCAACGAGAGTAGTTTGTTAGCGATATCTAATCACGACGCACCCACGATTATTAGGGCACGATACCACAATGATGCGAATATACACTTTCCCGGCGTTCAGGCACGCCAATTGATATGTTGGCGGTGGGATCTGTGTGGTAGCCCACTTTGCAACAGGTAGCCACAGGCGTACCATAGAAGGCGCGACGTATCTTAATGACATATGCAATACGCCAATAATGCCAACAGTTCTCCTTATTAAGTAATTCAATCTATCAATCGCGCTGGCAATTTCCCTCGTTGATCTAATCAACCAGTCAATAGTTGTCACTGCGCTTTGCCTTCGACGAAATAGCATTGATTTCTTATAAACACCAGAGGACACCGCGCGGCTCAACGTAAATGAATGCGACAGTTGATCGCAAGAGGGCAGTTCTATCGAGTGTAGCTCATTGCGACAAACCGGCAATCAATCTGCGCAGGTCATTTACTGTGTGACGTCAAAACTGTCAACAGCGAGAGAACTGCAAACACTTATTATCTGCCCGTTTTCTCCGTTAATGCACTTCCATCATAGATGTTTTAATACCAATGCTTCCATATCATTTATTAAACTGACGGGCTGGGCATCAGGTAATCGACGGAAGGGGAACGGCTTAACGAAATGATGAAATGATGGAAGAGAAGAGGAAGACCACGACTGCAATGGGAGGAGAGCTTGATGGGAGATTATGCGGGATTGGGAGGGGAGCGAGGAACAAGAACGATAGATGGGTTGAATGGAGCGGGTTGAGGGAAGGGAAAAGGGAAAGAAAAATAGGATAAAAATCGATGCCAGCGTCTTCCCAGACGTCGGGAACAGGGAGGGGAGCAATGGATAGGCCTTTTGCGAATTAAACCAACAAAATCTGATTGCAGACCCATATTGAGGAGTATATAGACGGGTATTGCTGAAATGTTTACCCGTGATTAAGTGACAACTCCCGTCATACATCGCTAAATTTACGCGGTAAACCAGAATGAAATGCTGTTATATGGCAGGTACAAAATTTTAGAGAATATATACGCTAAGTTTAATACAGTTCGTTGTTTCTCCGACACATAACGGTACTCGAAACATCCAGTGTGACGCCATACCGTATATAAAGCTGGTGCTACGCGAACTCAAATCGGGTCGATAGTTCAACGTTACACAAGCCCGCTGTATTTGTCGACAAGTAATAAGTACGCCGATTAGAGCACATGCTGTAGTAATAAACTCGCTCTAGGCTCTGGGTGCACGGTTTGCTATTCAAACACAGATGAATAACTACAATTGATCGAAGTGAAGCAGATTTGCCAGAGTGGCGTAAATTGAACAGCGTGAGCCGACGGACGGACACAATACAACGGGTCGATGGAAGTTCACATCCCAGCTGCGCATACGTGTTCGAACGAGATCGGTACTGGAATATGTTTTCGTCCTACAGCACAACTTGGGGTTTGTCGAGTGTTTTTCCAGCCTATTCCACGACGGGCTTACCCATAAAAACATACATTACGTTGCTACACCTTGCCGTGTGTTATTGATATAGCTGCACTTGCAGTACTTAATCCAGAGAGTAATTACTATACGTTCAAGTGCCAACTCGATGTATGAGAAATGTGACACAGCCACACCCACACCCACCGCACGCACGGCGCTCACACTAGGAGGAAGAGACGACGATGTTGATCATTTGTAACGGTAGCGAAGTAGAGCTGCTGCTACTGCTGCGCGCGTTCTCGCACCCAACCATTCGTACGTATGTACGTACATACATACACACATGCGAGCACACGTACACGTACACGTACACACACGCGCGCACATACACACACACACACACACACAAACACGCGCACGCACGCACACACACACACTCTCTCTCTCTCTCTCTCTCTCTCACACACACACACACACACACACACACACACACACACACACACACACACACACACACACACACACACACACACACACACACACACACACACACACACACACACACACACACACACACACACACAATACTACACACACACACACACACACACACACACACACACACACCACACACACACACACACACACACACACACACACACACACACACACACACACTGTCGCATAAGCTTGCAAAGTCCCAGAATATGTTAAACACTGCATGGGTAGTCGGTACGATGTAACGCGGAAAAAATAAATTGCTAGAGAGGCGCCACCTACCGAGTTACACATGTTTTAAAGCAAATTGACGCTAACAGCGATTTTGTACAGAAAAAATAGTAAGTCCCCCACCACATATGTGGTGGGGGTTTGAACCAATGCTAAACGCAAAATCTTTTTGACTTTGCGAACTCGCGAGTCTGTCCCTTACAGAGAGGCCAATAACCTAGCTGGAGCGAGACCGGAGACTCCGTTATTGACGAGACAAGACGTGACTGCGATATTCCACACGAACTGTCGTGTGTATGCTACGTTCCCTGTGAAATCAACGCAGTGTTTCAAGAACGCGACGGTGCAGTCGATATCGAGCCTACAGGAAGACGTGACAAGATTACGCGAGGTAGCAACAGAATAATATCGTCCGCGTCGCAATCTCTATAACAGGAGGATGCGCCCTACGCTGCGACGCAGATAACTAAATGTCAGTACTAATACATAACTACTACATACGTATCGTTGTGTTAAGACAGTATAAAGTAAGCGGCCTCAAACTTCGCGCGCCGCCACAGTTCCCCCTACGAGTAGGGGTATAACAATACGTCTAACTATCGATGCATCGCGGTAGTGGATGTGGCGAAGCAACATTATCGATAGTAAATTTAACTATCGATAGTTATTGGCGATAGCACTGTAAATTATCAGTAGTGACGATATTGGCCAAACACACCAGCAGGTTTACATGTGTGGCTGTAATATATATGTGATTTTTTATTTTATTATTATTACGTTATTACGTAATACTTCCATGATACCATCGCGATAGTACCGCGATAGTAATTACATCTATTGTAGGTCTAGACTATCCCCAATAGTCACCCCTACTTACGAATGTACGATATTTGGGGCAGCTAATTCTCATGGGCAAAGTCGCGTACACCGGTAGAATGTCAATACAGATATGGACATCCAAGTGCCGTTGACTCTTGCCATAACTACATGTTAATGTGCTCGGTTCTTATAACGTTTACATGTTTAATGAGCAGTCGAACAAAATAGCATCATAATTAATCGTAATGAAAATAACTAGTATGGTTTGTTGTTCGTAGTTTTTTTAATAACATTCGTAGTTTTATCACCAACGATTTCCGTTTGCGTTAGCAGCATGTAGTAGTCGATGGTAATATGTAGTGTAACAGATGGCGATGTTTGGATAGGTTTTTCTTTCCATCAAATAAACAGTTGGAATTCCGGTATTTGTTCAACAAATGTTGTGGACACATTAAACATTGAATAAATAAACGACAAATATGCTGCGCATTTGCTAATCTAAAACTAAGCAGTTTATACATTTTACTTTGAGATTGCCATGGAAACCAACGTGTTTCAGATGGCAAGAGGCCAAGGAGCCCAGTGGTTTATCGAACTTCCAGAAATGTTTCGTTTACGTGTAGTTCGCTCTCAGACACTCTGTCAATTGTCACACTGACTAATACATCATATAATTATATACTTAATTCAATTGTATGTTTTTGTGTGCGTGCGCGCGTGTGTGTGTGTTTCTGTTTCTGTTTCTGTTTTTCCGTGCGTGGATAATGCATGCTTGCGTGCTTGCGCGCGTGCGCGTGTACCCGTGTGAAATTCATGAAAATTATTTGTTAAAAAAAACAAGAATGACGGGTGAATCATAATCGTGGCACGTGTCCTAATCTTCGAGTTGTAAACCGGACGGAGTTGCCAACGGAATACGATCGGTGGCATCCATCCTTCCAACAGCCACATCCGGAACAGCCATGAGTCAGACAAACATCGCCGCGCCGTCTAGAATACATCCCGTTAACAACTTCCTTCAATAGCCTCGTCTCTAAAGACGGACCACAACGAGGTCAGCGTTGGCGAAAGTTGTTATTTCAGCCACAGGAATCGCCTGCGCCGATTTCACTATTTACTTCCGGGTTAGCCTATTTTTATTTACTCATAATAAAGCTCTTGTAAATGTAAATCTAATTAACCGTCACTTGTTATTATTATATCACTGTTCAGTTGTCAAATATAGACTGTTTCCCCCACCCACCCTCATGTTGATCTCACACAACATGCCCCTATACAGATGTCTTATAATCCTAATGAACATCATTGTAATCATCAGATTATAGATGTGTAGTTGACCGGAATGTATTTTATATAACTACCACCTGCATATATCACATTCGTACTAATGTCCTGTTGATTTTGATCTTTGAATTGCACAGTCTGCCCAATATGTAATTTTTAGGAAAAAACAACCAACTTTAACTGGGCAATGTTGTCTCAATCTATCGATTTTGACAAGTATTTGTTCTCAAAAACTTTGCCAGCTATCCTACTTTACGACGATATATAGCATTACTGAATCACAACGTTCTGAGTGTACTATATATTTATGCAAACGGTGATGGTGGCAGAGTTTCACATTTTTAATGGTTATGTCATAAAAGGTAATTTCATGACGTCATTATTCGGTCTACCGAATTTTTTTACACCATGATAACGGTATAAAATACAGGCGGGTCCAATGTGTGGTAATATGTCAACGCACACGATTGTTCATTCTCCAGATATGGACTATTGTATTTCCCCTACCTCTTATTTTTGGTCAATGCAGCGTACTCTGCTCATGTTCATTTTTTTCATGTTACAAAAAAACTGGTTGATATCTCGTGAAGAACTTTTCACCCAAGGTGCCCGGAGATGTGGGCTACCTATTGGTTGCCCCTGCGTTTTGGAACGAAAACCGTTTTCTAGGCACTTTTAAGATACTGGGCGTCCGGCCTATATGTCTTTCCTGATTTCCCGAAAATTGGCGATGAACCGTAGGCCTATCGATTTGATGTCAAAGCTGTGTAAGTCGGTCGTGTTTTGACCGCAAGCGTTATGTCTTTCAGAACAATGATCTCGTGCGAAGAAGTCTGTCGTGTACTCGGATTACACACGCGACGGAGTACATCTCTCAACGTGTCAACGGACGATGATTGCTACTGTCTTACAAATGTAGGTAGTCCAGTAAATATCTACACATGTTCGGGGCTATCCATAACATACGTCACGCTATTAGTTTTTTAGAACTCCCGCCCCTTGCCACGCATTGCAACGTTGTCAGTAGTGGACCGTAGACTCCCCTATCGTTTTGACAAAGATATAAAGCTACATATATAATATTTATTATATTTATTATTTTTGTTGCATAGCCGTACTGATTTTTGTGTACACGTAAACTATACATTGTTTTTCTTCGTTGAAATGTAGTTGAAAACTACCAAAAAACGTTGACTTAAAAGTTAATGCTGTCTGTCTGATATCGACAGATCGACGAACAACGTTTAAAATCATTATGAACGGTTACCCAAATTACCCTATCCCGATGTAACGCTTCGTCACGTTTGTCCACAGAGGCATAGATTCTAAGCGTGACGTATTTTCTGGTTGACCCACGTCTCGCAATTTCAGAATGCATAACATTAGGCCATTTACGGAAACCGCTATGGCGCCATTGAATCCTGAGTTCTGTGGCGAATCAATCCCAAAGGTTTAGGCATCCTCGTAATCGATGTACAATACCAAAGTCGTCAGCAGGCAGATAGACGGATGTGCTTAGGAGACATGGGAGATCATAAATATATAGTTACACACAAACCGATCAACCCAGACGTTCTCAAACGATCGGTTGACCATTCGTTAATGTTGTCACCAACATCCACACCACCGCAGACTGTCCGAGAATCTTAGCCCCAATCCCGTCACTGTCATATAACGACACGTCACAGGTGCGACGATATACGCGAAAAGGTCAACCATTATCTTTTGGGACAGGCGAACCGCTCAGAGATTACGGACCACATCCGGACTGTCACCATAGTGACAACGTATCGATCCGGCGGGTTAGCGCCGAACCCGGGGTCCCTGGGGTAATCACACACTGCCATGAACATGTATTCCGTTAACTACCTCTTCTGTTGCTTATACGTCACGTTGTCTTAACAAAACCAGCTACAGCTTAATAATAATACTAATAAACTTTATTTATACACCACCAAATCCGGGACTAATGACCCCCGTTCACGGATGTTTACAAATTGGCAATCATCTAAGAAGCATAAAAACACATTTAAGAGAAATAAATAAGAAAATAAATAAATATCGACAGATGACAACAAATCAAATCAACGAGCAATCGAAAAGGGGACTTAAAAGCTCATATCCGTTGCATTGATCCGTAGATCAATAACGATTAAACCTGTGGAGGAGTCGATGGCAGGTTACGTAAGATGCTGACCGCTCCGATCAGTAGTGGACAGTCCAGCATTCCTCGCTTCACGGGTGAGTATAGTATTATTTAAATGCACAAAGTGTAATCGTTATTATACATCGTATAATCATGTTATAGTATACATTATTACCCGTATCTATTCTAACGCACTGAGAGCACAAATAGGTTTTAAATAACCATAACATGTTAAATTAAATTGTACCAGAGTCTGATTATCAATATTGACATAGCTGTTCAGTGCCACCATTGCATTCAAGGCCATAATCTTATGCTGACATTTGATGTATCCAGTATGTTGTGGTTTGCCTATGTGACAGTCCATTTTTTGCGCGTGACCTCCGTCAACGTTTGCCTTTGCCAGCAATGTTGATAATGGTTGTATACTTAAATTACATTATCGTTGCTGCATGACATCTCATAAATCAAACATTTCCGCATACAGTTGTCACTTTAAAAAATCAATTTAAAAAGCCATTGTTTTATTCTATGTGTGCTATACAAATATGGTATTCGCCCCGAAACAATCTAACTAAATCGATAACGAACAAACGATATATATCTTTAAATGTGGTTAATTAAAATACATTAATTGTATGCGGCCAGTGCATTGGAATGTCGTACTATACCAACAATCGCACTTGGTGCACATGGCGGGTTGCGAAGTAACGTGTCTTGTTAATGTATGCAACAATCATTGTAAAACAACGGAAACACTCATGTCTGACATTTAAAACATAAACTATAAACTTCAGTTGTCGATATGCGATAGGTTTATATAAACGTGTATGCATAGCAAGAACACGTGCACGAGGAACAATCCGCAGAATGCTTACGTTGTTCCTCGTACCGTACAATAACCAACGTCCAACGTCAATCTGTACTGTCAAATTATCCATACGTTACAAGTTGCATTTGCTGGGACAAAAACGGAGCGATTTTTACAATCGTGCGTAATACTAATCACGTTCGGTGTAATTGGGAGCGGTCGTTCAACAGTTTTATCATTATTAAGGCCAAAGACATCACCTTAGGAAGATTATTAACGGACGAGTTACTCGTCGGACATAAATTTACTAACACGTCGATGCTTTTGCGTCTACGCACGCTCGCACGCATGCGCTTGCTCGCACAGCATGTACCCGAGAACAGACACACGCACACGCCTGCGCACAATCACAGTGGGTCCTAATGGTGTTTGTACACAGACGCATTCAGCAGTCAGACTGAAGCCCCAACCAGCTAGTTCGTTCCTTAAAATTGTAACCAACTGGTAGTTTATAATATCAACTCATCAGTGGTCTTTGTGAGTCCGAACTAGACCTGATGAACCACGGGCTTGTTTGGAACGTGGGGCGCAGTATCTCTTCAACGTCGTATTTTTACAATTAGTATATTCCATAGTCAAATATAAAGGTATGCTGTTCGCGATATTGGAACTAATTTTGATAAAAGAATTGTTGGCATTTTTAGAACATTATTTTGTGTGTGACATTTTGTAAATTATTCGACATAAGTACGTTATATGCTTAATTCGAGAATAAATCTTAAAATGGCTGCCGAACGGACCACGGACTTACTGACCTTTAGCCGTTGGATCAACAATTGTGATGTAGATATTAGGTTGAGCCAGACCGGTTGAGCCTCTAATAACAGGTTACAGGTTAAAGTGGGATTTCTGCAGATTAGCCAGTTGAGCGGATATTATGGCGGCAAATGTGATTCTTCGATTATCTAACAGTGGCAGTCTCATCACGTGCCGTAGCGACATAGTGTGGTGGGTGCTGAACTCGTACAGTGAAGCGAACACAAGTGCACGCGCGCGCGAGAGAGAGCGAGAGAGCGAGAGAGAGAGAGAGAGAGAGAGAGAGAGAGAGAGAGAGAGAGAGAGAGAGAGAGAGAGAGAGAGAGAGAGAGAGAGAGAGAGAGAGAGAGAGAGAGAGAGAGAGAGAGAGAGAGAGAGAGAGAATAATTATACCTAATCACGACCAAGAATGAATGGGCCAATATATGGCATATGGCTTAATGGTACACGAATAATATTCCGAGGATAATCCATCGATGATTATCTGTGTCTGTATTTTATGTCCATATTTCTGTAAGTCAAACTAATTTCTGAGTTAACTATCATAGTCCTATAATAATCTCTCTCTCTCTCTCTCTCTCTCTCTCTCTCTCTCTCTCTCTCTCTCTCTCTCTCTCTCTCCAAATACAAGCATGCATAAATGCATATATATGCATAGTTTGTTTCATCTCAGAGTCACAACAGCCTGTGGTGTAATGCTCCCTCGAGCTCGAGATGTAAAAAGTTCCCCGTCAATTCCTTTCTCCGAGCTGGTTGTGAGCTACGTCTACCTAATCTTAATTAACCGACTCTGGCCCGGCAGCATGACTCCGCCGAGAAAGAGAGTCTGAAGACAGATATCAATATGATGGTTACCGTCAGACGGCGTCACTTAATTACGGCAATGGAGTCTCTGTACAATTTAAGTATAATATATGTATATATATATAATATATATATATATATATATATTATAATATTATAAATGTTAAGATAGTGAAAGTGTCTTAGGTAATGCAATTACATTTCTAGTAGTTTTACAGAAGAAAAAAAACAATGAAAATCAATGTTCGGAAAATCAGTGCCATTGATTATACTGATTTCGGGTATCCAACCATTTTCGTGAAAATCGATAAAGACCCGAGGCTATGCAGGAAGAGATAAACGCCTCATTATTGGAGTCTGAGTAACCGAGGCTAGGTCACACACAATATATTGCACGGGTTTACGTTTATCATGTTTATTCACCGAGCATGCGAACGACAATTTTCATGTTAGCCCACGAAGAGGTTCGATCGAATACATAATGAAATAATATAGCGGACACTTTTGAAAATCCCGAATGACTAAAGATAAGCTCTCATATACGGCGATATGCATTGTTTAGGAGTACTCAAAGCGTTTTACACTCACGTACCGTACTGCAGCGCCGTCAGCAGGTGTCTACGTAATCCGACTGTGTTCACTCTTTTGAAAAATGTTGTTAGGCGAACATCGGGTAAGCAGGATTTTTTAACAAAAATAAGCTTGAACAGCTATGCTATGTTGTCTCGACACATTCAAAAACAAGATTGACGTGTCTAACCGTGCTGCCACCTAGCGGGCATATGACGATGGATTTATTGATAACGCCTTCGGCTTTTATCTCGGCCCGGCTTATACTCTGGCGTGATGGCCTGCCAACTGCAGTCGCCCCCGAGTAACAGAGGTGCGTCTCTGATGTAGCCATCGATTAAGCGATGCGCCATCAAACCAAAGCGCTCTCGCTCCGACGTCGAGCGTCCACGTTCTATCAGACTCTCACTTAAATCGTTGCGATGTAGGTTCAATATACGTCGAACTAAGCTGTTTTGTTTGGCAAGAATTGCTATGGTATCCAGCTGTTACAAATACTGATCGCTCTATAGACTATTATAGCGAACTCAAACAACTTGAACGCTAAGTGAAGTGACTTCCGAAACGAACAACGACTGGTGTAATGTATAATAGCATGGCAATGAGTATGCAAGCCGTGGACATTCTGCCACCGTGCTTTAGCATTATTAATATGCCTAATCATCCTGTTTTTTTGTTTTTTGTTTGTTTTTTTGTTTGTTTTTTTGCTTGTTTTGTTCCTCTGTAACTTGTTGACTAAGCACTCTTTGTCTAGTTTAATGCCAAGGCTTAGGAAGTCGTTAAATAGCATGATCCCTGTTATTTTATTCTTTTGTAACTATCGAAATAACAATGTATCCAAACACATTTTATCTAGATTAACGCAACGGCATAGGCTGTTTTACCAAACGCTATCGTTGAGCTCTTCTGTATCTCTAATGGTCTCCTTAGCATATCTATTTTTAATATATGTTCTCCACCTGCCGATTTTAATTCTTGTGCAAACTGTTACAAATATAATGTTGATGAATGTAAATAGTATCACCACACTTTGTTTATATATATATGCTTGTTCACTTTTATATGCGGTATTTCAACGTATCAAACTGCCTTTTCTATGTTTCCATTATACCTGTTTAGTTTCAGCATTCGGTGATGAGTATATTAATGTGGCGTTATATTTCATAAATAGCGTGCTGCCACTACTATCATCTCCAGATATGGTCATATCACATGTAACATACAGTTGTTTAGTATGTATTTATCAATTGATAACGCATGATCTAATCATATCAAAATGATGTCGATTGACACTGAAGAATTTATAAGATTCAAAGGTGGCATTAATGAAAATGACTTCACAAAAATTATAAACTTGGACCCCGATGAAAGCTCAGTTAGAGCACAGACTCGATATTACAACGTTGAAGACTTGAAGGGTTTCCTGGCTAAAAACAAAAATAAATTAACAGTGCTAAGTCTAAACATAGACTCTTTAAACTCCAAATTTGATGAGTTAAATATCTTAGTTAACACGCTGGCTGATTAAGGTGTATTTATAAATGCCATATGCATACAACAGGCAAGAATAGGGCAGCACACAGACATTGAGCATCTTAAATTAAACAATTATACTATGATAACTCAATCCTGCACTAACAGTTGTTCAAGAAAAGGAGGGCTGGTAACATACATATGAAACAATATTTCTGTAGTCAATTACAAATCGCATAATATCTACTCAACCTGGAAAGGATTGTTTATAAACATTGTTGACGATTCGGGTAAAGACATTACAATATGTAACATATATAGACCTCCAAAAGATAACAATAATCATGCCTCAATAGAATCATTTCTGCAAGATTTCACCCCCATAATCCGGAACTTGTGTAATTCCTCTAAACACATCGTACTAACAGGAGACTTTAATATCGATTTACTAAAGTTAAACTCCAATAATACATTTCAAGAATTTTATTATTCATTGGCAGAATTATATCTACTACCTATCATAACCTTACCAACCAGAATATCAAAAAGAAACGCAACACTAATAGACCATATGTATTGTAAATCTCCAAACCCACTCACAATCTCACAGAGTGGTATACTAGCTATACAAATCTCTGATCACATGGCCATATTTGCTGCTCTAAATTTTAAAGTTAATAAAACATTTAATAAAATAAAAACAATTAACACAAGATCATTTACAGGAAACAAAATGCGGGGTTTTCTTGAAGAACTTGAAAACATACAATGGACCGACATTTTTTATCATAATGTAACAGCAGACCGAACGATAACCTATGATCAACACTTCACTATACAACTTGATGAAATAATAAATAGACACTTTCCATTAAAGTATGTTAAATTCAATAAATACAAACACAAAAAAATCCAAATGGATGAATTGCAATCTCCTCTCAGAAATTAAACAAAGGGACAAACTCTACAGAACAGTCGACATGACAGAACCTGGCACAATGGCATATGCCTCAAAATATGCGGAACTTAAAACCAAGGTTAAACAAGTCAGGAAGCTGAAACGAGATGCCAAAGCAGATTATTACAAGTTAGAATTTAATAAACATAAAGAAGACACTAAAAAAACATGGGAAACTATTGCTGATGTAATGAATAAATCCAGAATACAAAAACAATTACCAACTCACCTTAATAAAAACGGAATCAAGATAACAAACAAAAACAAAGTAGCAAATCAATTCAACACCTTTTTTCTAAACGTTGGTCCAAATCTTGCTAATAAAATCGATACTGAAGGAAAACGTAACTTCAAAACTTATATAGACAAGAAGAAAGTATGTTATAGACAAGAAGAAAGTATGTTATTCTCCTAAACTAGCATTAACTGAAATTGTAGATCGAATATATTTAGATCTTGATGAAAAAAAAAAACCTATATCAATATTCCTAGATTTGTCAAAGGCCTTTGACACTATTGACCATGCAATTCTCATCAGCAAGCTAAAACATTGCGTCATAACAAATGTAGAGTTAGACTGGTTCAGAAGTTACATATACAACAGACAGCAATATGTTGAAGTTAACAACGTTCAATCATCTGCAGAAACAACAATAATCGCAGGAGTCCCTCAAGGACCTCCGCTATTCTTAATATATATAAATGATTTAGCAATGGCTAGTACCAAATTTACACCCATCATGTATGCTGATGACACCACCTTGCTCAGCACGGTGGATAACTTAACAAATAACCATACAACTAACTCAATATATAATCAAATAAATTCGGAATTAACCAAGATAACAGACTGGCTAGCAGTGAACAAGCTCTCACAAAACAAAGATGATGATTTTTCATAGTAAACAAAGAAAATAAAAAAATAGCGACATTCCTAATATTGAGGTAAACAGTATTCCAATTAAACATTTAACACACTTTAAATGTCTTGGTATTCTCATAGACTCAAATCTAATATGGTCTTCTCATCTCAATTACATAGTCAACAAATTGTCAGGGATATGTGGAATTATATCTAGATTAAGACATTATGTTCCAGTGTACTCTTTAAAATAATCTACAATTCACTATTTTTATCACACCTAAATTACGGAATAACAGCATTGGGTCTTAATGTAGGACCACGAATAAGTAAGTTGCAAAAAAGGCTGTCAGAGCAGTATCAAACAGTAAATATAATTCCCATACTGCACCTCTGTTTAAGAATCTTGTATTACTAAAGGTAGAGGACATCTATAAACTATCATGTCTCAAACTTTTTTAAGTATGAAAACGGAAGCCTCCCGGGATACTTCCAAAACATGTTTTAAACACAGGAACATACAATAATAAGATTAAGAAGGACCAGACGGGCACCTCAACGTTTTAATAACATGGAAAACAACCTTCCAAACAACAATAATTATGATATTCAAGTAAAACATACAAATTCAAAGTATTGCCGCCTTTGCATCAGACATGAGATTCCAAAACTAATCCAAGAAAACTTTCTTCCAAAAATTGTACTTGAAAAAATGTAAAGTCATTCATACCAAGGCTTTATAAACTATGCAACAAAATATATAATTAGCAAATATATGTCACAATGTAACATTCAGAATTGCTATATATGCAAGCCAAATGGACCATATCTACAGTAGACATTTTATAATATAAAAATATTGTTATTAGTTATACTCTAGTATGTGTTAGATTATGTTTGTAAATGTAAGTTAGGCTAGTTTTGTTTCAGTTAACATTAACTGACAATAATGATGTCAGTGGGTTTAGAGACAGTAGTGATAATGATTGATATCAATATTTGCAAATTATGGTATTACTTGTTTACTATTTTTCTTGTACTTCAATTAATTTACAGTTACTATTTTTTTTATAACTTATATCTATACATACATATTTATAATATATTCATCATGGTGGCCTGCACGTCAGCGATCTTGTAGGTCTTAGTGCAGGTCTCCATAGATCAATCATCATGTACACTTACAATAATGTATAAACTGTATTATTATGTACAAAATTTATCTGAAATAAATCTATCTGTCTATCTATCTATCTATCTATTATAACACAATAATCTAACACTTTTAATGTGTTTTAATAAATAATACTTTTAGAGTTTCGGTATACATTTGCGTACTTAAGCCGCCTTTACACTATGCAACTGCGTCGACGGTGTCTCATGTTGCTTGCAACGTGTCTCTTGCAGTAGGGAATGCTCTATTCCGTGCAACCGCGTCTCTTGGTTGCATGTAATTTTCCAATCACAACCATAAAATTGCCTCAACCCCATCAATATATTTGTTTTTTACTCAGTGAATTGTCACATCACAGATTAAATGAGCAAAATTGTACAGATTACATTATATTAAATTGACGTCAAAAATTTAAATCACTGAAAGGTCATAAGGTTTAGGATGAAATGGTTTGACTTTTCGTGTTGCATGCAACTACGTTGCATCGTATATGCATGCGACCCTGTTGCTTGCGACGTACGTCGCAAGCAACATCATTCGGCTTTGACCTTTCACAATGACATCAACATCGCCTCGTTGTTTGCAACCGCGTTGCATAGTGTAAAGCCGGCTTTAATTAAATTAAACAAATAACCCTTGGAAAACAATTGATATAATTCTACAGAGAACTGTAGAAAATGTATAGAAATCTATAGAAGGTTTGTAGAATTAAAAATGTATGTGGCCATAACAATTATATAGAATTATATACTAGCTCTGTACTAAATCTGCACCGATTACACCATCAGAGTGCCTCCTTCTACAAAATATTTCTACTATAAAATACAACTCTATTTCTGCTGTGCACCTCGTTCCGTTAGATTTTATAGGCCCACGCATCCGTACTCGAGACAGCGACCCAGACACATAAATCCAAATACAACCATACATAAATGTATACATATGCATACTTTGTTTTATCACAAATAAACAATTTTATAGAATTATATACAATTGGCCACATACATGTTTATATAAGTCTACAGAAATTCTGTTGAATTTTATACTAAAACATACTCTATAGAAAACCTTCCGCAAAAAGTCCTATGGACTATTTTACATATGGGACGTGGTTAGCATGTCAGTTGTTTTTCTAACAAAGCACGAACTATTTGAACCACATCACGTCACGTCACCTGCTTCACAAGAACACTAGTAACCGTATTGATCAGATGTACTTCGAGTGCGTTCTTTTCCTTCAATTAAATTAATCAGGAAGTCACATCCATAGTATTTGATCTGAAAACAAAGTATGCGTTGTACACCCATGCTATGTAAATTGTATTATTGTTTAGGAATGGAAACGCTCAAAAACGCGTTCTTTGTATTAATGGCGTCAGAACTATAGTAATTAAATGAACACATTCCCTACGTCAACACACGCGGGGAACGGCTGTTATGTGTGTGACGTTGAAGTGATAACAACTCTAGGAAATAAAATGTGTTTGCTCAGATGTGGTGAGCGTACGGTTGCAGAGCGCATCAAACAAACCACATCCTTCCCACAAACATAAACGTAAAAACACCGCAATGAGACACGTTAGATCGATTCCTCCGGGCCGTGTTACAAGAACATAATATCAACATACCATCCCGAAACGCTGCATAGACGTCTTTCTGTGACAATTCAAACAAAACACGCATCATGATCATCGTGTGCAGATCGACTAGTCGCAATAGAACGTTCTGTGCAATTGAGTTTCGATTATAACTTATAGTATTACACCCACCTATGGAGTAACAAACCACGCGTTTACGGTGGCGTCATCCGGAGAATTGACAAGTTAGGAGAAAGCCTTCGAGAAAAGCACAGCATACGAACAACACGTCGATAAACAGCTCACAATATCCATCATTGTCTCTAGTGCATCGAATGATCCAAAGTCAGCGTATTAATTAATATAGATTATATCCTATATCACCTATCGAACACGTCGCCATTCGCACACATTTTGTCGATTGTTTTACCGATTATTTATGTTTGTATGTATGATTTATACAATTCCAAATAAAGCCTACCTACCTACCTACCTACCTACGTTCAAGAGGCAGGAAGCGTGTAGGTTTAGCAATGTTGATGTGAGCAACAGGTCCATATTGAACGTTCGCTGCGCAAGGCCAGTTGTTGCACCAGCAGGATTAGCTTGGCGCCCTCAAACCAAAACTACAACGGATTGGTTGTCTGGAAACTGGCATGCCACTTGACAATACATGACAAGCCAAAATACTCGTCCTGGTGAACACAGACCACTATTGACGTTCCCATTGGTCGCCACGTTAACGTTTTGTCAGATTATAAGAAAACTGTACCATCCAAAAATCTGACATTTCTACACAGCCACTGTCATCATGTAGTTGATGTCGTGCTGATCAAATTTCGTCAAAATCGCATACCTCAAGGTCTTTTAAAATACATCCATGCGCGGTGCCCTTCAATTTTAGCCATATTTTTCTGCAACCATGTGTGCTATGTGAAACAAAATGGCAAAAAATCGCTACAACTACTACTACACTCTTCCAAATATGTGTAATTTCACTGCCAATACATGCTAGCGCTCAACCTGTTAGTGTGCCTGGTCTACTGCACTCTTTTCCCATACACAAAGTTTCTTTCAAATTTCGGACCACCCTCCTCTTTAACCAGTCACTAAACACAGGGGAAATACCATTTGACTGGAAAAAGGCAGATGTTATGCCAATACATAAGAAAGGCAATGTCCACTATGCGTCCAACTACGGGCTTATATCATTAACATGTGTAGCGTGTAAACTACTCGAACATATCATCTGCTCACATGTCTGTAAACATCTTGATGAGTATGACATTTTAACTCCTGTCCAACAAGGTTTTAGAAAGCAGCATTCATGCGAGTCACAGCTAGTAACAACTCTTCAAGATCTGCAAAATATCAGGGATAGTAAGATCCAAGTGAACCTTGCTATCCTCGATTTCACTAAAGCTTTCGACACTGAACCCCACAACAAACTTCTTTGTAAACTCAGTCAATGTGGCATAAATGGTAAGATACATTGCTGGATAGCTAACATTCTTAAACACCGTACCCAGAGAGTCCTTGTAGAAAGGAGTTTCTCGGATAATGTCAATGTCGACCCAGGCGTGCCTCAGGGTACTGTTTTAGCCCAAATGTAATTTTTACTACATATAAATGATCTACTCATGCAAGTGACTTCCAGTGTCGTCTGTTTGCAGACGATTGTATGTTATACAGACCCGTCCTTACACATGACGGACCAGGTGGCCTTTCAAACCGATTAAAACACTCTCAATAAATAGGGAAAAGATTGGAGTATGCACTTTAACAAAGTGCAATGTAATGCGAATCGCCAGAACTCCAAATTCAAATACATTATCCAGATTATACTCACTTGGCAATCATATACTAAAACAAGTTGACACAGAAAATATCTTGGGGTACTGGTCACAGACAACCTATCCTGGTCAACTCATATCTCCCAAACTTGCAACAAAGCCAATGCCACTATATCATTCTTAAGGAGAAATCTGAAATCGTGTCCGAAGGTACTAAAAGAAAGAGCTTATATTACCCCTGTTCGCCCCATTCTAGAATACGGCTGCACAGTATGGGGCCCACACTTACACACAAATATAAAGCCACTCGAGAAATTACAAAGAAGAGCAGCCCACTTCGTAAACGGCGACTACAGTTACAACAGCAGAGTAACTAATATGATAACAGATTTAGGTTGGTCAAATCTCGAGGAGAGGAGAAGGAACCTCCGATTATTACTCATGTTCAAAATCGTCCACAATTAAATTGCTGTCCCGTCCAGAAAATGTTAGTACTTGCAGTCGGACGCACACGCTCAAATCACCTTTACAAAACATAAACACATCAGAGCCAACACTGAACACTGAAGAATATAGAAACTCATTTTCTCCCGCACTTTAACTGTATGGAATATCCTAGAAGCGTCATTAGTTAATGCAAATGACGTCCCACAATGTAATGCTCACAGAGCAACCAACATCATTGGCGCGATACCCAGCGGGGATTTGCCGATTATTAAATTGAAATAGAATCGCGCAAAGCTTCATTTGACGTCACAACGGAAATAGGTCGAATTACACGAGATCCGCTCAACGCTAATTACTCTGCAGCGTTGAAGGCGCGTCACGAATCAGCGGAGAATAGACACAATCCCGCGAGATCTATCGACAAGTCAGCAACATGTTTAAGCGTCGTTCGACGCCTGGTTTACGAGGTGTGTGTATCGCTTGACGGGCGCGCTGCTCGCTGTGAGACGCTTTAACGAGATTGCTTCGTCATTGTCTATGTATGACAAAGGCGTTTAACGTAACAACGCAAAATGCTTGTTTGGTGATTTATAGACGCCTCCTGAATTCGAATTTTGTCGTCTCATTTCAAATTCATTTTACGAGAAAGCAAATTTACTTAGTATACTCTACAACATGCTACCTTGCTTGTGTAATTTTAGTAGTTTTTACAAAATCACCAGATAAAATATTAACCGTGTTTTCCCAAGCTTTGATTGAGGTGATTCTCGAAATTTGAATATTCACGTGAATTTCTTTCGACCAACAAAAAGTAAGCACTTTTTTATTAAACTGACTGCGGATATTACCTAAACTGTTGTCAGACGACTTATCTGGACGTCAAAGAACCCGATTCGCGATGGGCTAAACCAGTTGAGGAGGCCGCTTTAACAGGAGTCACGTTAACTACATAACACGGGTCTAGTGGCGTACCGCGTGTCATGTGACGTGTCACGTGACGTGTCATGTGAATTGTCAGGGTCGTCGGTGTCATTGTCGTGTTCTTAGTCTCATGTATTTTAAGAGTCACCAGGGTCCACGCCACTACGCTAATGAACTCATCTTCAACGACACCATGGTTCAGAAGCCATCTAAAAGGTGCATCCCTTGTAATAAGATATCATATTTACCGTAATAAAAGTCATCTTAATCTAGACACCTTACCCTGATGTATCAGAAAGGAGATGTACGTTAACGAAATTCTTTAGCAATACACAATGTCAAATCAACTCGAAAAGACGTAGTCAAACGGAGTAAAAACCATTGTGCAGAAAGATATATAATATATAAAAAGACACTTATATAGCGCCATAAATCTAGATAAATCCATTCGAGGCGCTTAGAATACATAATTATTCATATATATATATATATATATATGCAGAACACTAATAAGTGACATAAAATTAATAATATTAAATTAGTTAAAATAAATGACAATATATAAATACATTAAAAAGAAGTTTAAAAACATGTACAAAATAATAAATAATAAAAAAATAAAAATAAACAGACTAAACTGACTGGTAGCGCCTATGTTGCGTAAGCAACCCAGAAAATTGAATTCCCAGTCATGGAGTAGATACCGAGAAAGTTCTGCTGCCGTATCGGCTGCGAGATGGTGGCACGTACAAGTCATTGTTTGTAGTTGAACGCAACACTCGAGTAGCTCTTTGTTCGTGAAGTAGGTCGGTGATGTAAGCTGGTGCCAGTCCGTGTTGAACACGAAACGCCAGTAGCAGAATTCCGTAATGAATGCGTTGCTTCACGGGAAGCAAGTGCAGATTCTTATCAATTTGTATTTAAATTAGAATACATTAATACATATACGCCATTGCACGGGCGTGGTACATGCTATTAGTACAACACTGATAGTGTTACACGATATCCTACTATTACGTACGCGTGGTCGATCATTCGCCTCGACTGTTCGAAGATTAATTCGTTGTTGTTGGGTGAAAATCTGGACCATGATGACAGTCATAATGGGGCCGTTTACAACTGTCGACATTTCCCTACTCGTTCGGAGCGTACGGAAGGGCGAGGGATGAAGGCCTAATTATACAAACATCGGTCGTCTGCGACCTGCCTGACCATAGTGATTGAAAATTAACAATTGTAAACATGAATATGCTCAGCTACAGGTTGCCTGAAATCTAAAGAAGGAAACATAATAATGGACAAAGACAAAATACTCGTGATATGGTCAGAATATATTGGTGAACTGTACGATGATGAACGGGGTGAAAAACCATCAATTAAGAAGAATTTTGATGGTCCTCCTATATTGAAGGACGAGGTTCGAAAAGCCATAAGATCAATGAAAAAGGGGAAAGCTGCTGGACCAGATAATATTACCATTGAAATGATTGAATGTTTAGATGAATTTGGTATTGATGTAGTAACAGACTTCTTGAACCAAGTATATGATAGCGGAAGAATCCCAATTGATTTATCAAGATCCATTTTTGTAGCAATACCAAAGAAACCAGGCGCAATTGAATGTGAACTACACCGTACAATTAGTCTCATGAGTCACTTCACCAAGATGTTGCTTAAAATTATTATGACCAGGATGAGAAACAAAATAAAGTCGGAAATTGCTGAAGAACAATGTGGATTTGTAGAAGATAAAGGTACAAGTAATGCAATATACATCCTACGAACACTGATTGAGAGAGCATTGGAAGTGCAGAAAGATCTGTATGTATGTTTTATTGATTACACAAAGGCATTTGACAGAGTTCGTCATGAAGAAATAATATCAATGCTGGAGAGTTTGAACATTGATGGGAAAGATCTGAGAGTTGTGAGAAATTTGTACTGGGAACAAACAGCAGCAATACGAATAGAAAATGACATCAGTAAATGTCAAGAAATAAATCGTGGTGTAAGATCTCTTTTCACTATACAGTGAGATCATCTTACGTACATTAGAGGATATGCCAGGTATTCAAGTAGGGGGATACAACATGAATCATTTACGATATGCAGACGACACGGTACTGATTGCTGAGAATGAAATAGATCTACAACAGATGCTAGATACAGTAATAAGGGAATGTGAGAAAAAGGTCTGTCTCTGAACAAAAAGAAAAGAGAAACCATGGTCATCTCAAAGAAAAATTACACTCCAACATGCAACGTGGTAGCATATGGCACTGTTTTGAAGCAAGTCCGAATGTTTAACTATTTGGGATCACTAATAACATCCAACGGTCGATGCAACGATGAGATCAAGAGACGAATTGCACAAGCCAAAACAGCTTTTCACAACATGAAACAAAATTAACAAACAAAAATATATCAATTGAAGTGAAAAAACGTGTACTGCAATGCTACATAGAGCCGATACTGCTATATGGATGTGAATCCTGGACAATAACCAAAGGTTCACAAAAAACCATAGAAGCCACTGAAATGTTGTTCTTAAGAAGAATGCTGCGAGTGGACTGCAAAACAAAGCAAGCAATGTAATCATCCTTAGGACTGCCAAACCAAAACGAAAGATCATCAACAAAGTTAGAACACAACAAGCACTACTTATAGGCCATGTTGTGAGAAAGAAAAAATCTGAACATGTAGTAACAACAGGAAAGATAGAAGGAAAACGATCCATAGGACGACAGAGAATAAAAATAATAGATAGTCTCTCAACTGGTGTGGAAGGAGCACAACAGAACCTCTGCAAACTACAAACGACCGTGCGGTTTGGAGGGCCATGATCGCCAATGTCTGTGACAGACATGGCACATGGAAGAAGAAGAAGAAACATGATAATGATGGTTGTTAGTATATGTTTTTTGCACGTACCATGTCATGACACTGTAACAATGTATACCTACATGTGACATAGGTACATGTGACATACTAAATCTCAGAACCCCTCCCCTGACTTAATATCCTAAATGTCGATAATTGTCCAAATTGAAAGTGATATGTAAATATATATATATATATATATATATATATACATGTATATATACATATCACTTTTAATTTGGACAATTATCGACATTTAGGATATTAAGTCAGGGGAGGGGTTCTGAGATTTAGTATGTCACATGTACCTATGTCACATGTACTTATGTCACATGTATATATACATGTATATATATATATATATATACATATCACTTCTGAGAATCAGTACGCTCTGTACGAACAGGGAAATGTTGACAAATGTGAACGACCCCATACATAATAGATGTAAACTGACGTAATTACACACGCGACATCCAGCAATGTCGTGTTGACATCGTTGATTTGTCTCGTTCACACACCCGCGGCCAACTGATGGAACACAGTTCATTGTACAGCATAACTGATCGTCTTTAGCGTTAGCATGGTTTGCCTCCTGGGCTGAGTGGAACTATAAATATGATATTGCTCATTTTATTAGCAACTCTCTCTTTATACAGTTAGTATAAAAGTATATAATATAATAGGCATGCGTACATTATTTATAATAATAGTAATACAACCTATATTGTACCCTGCGTACTTGTTGCTAGCAGCGCATAACCACATGGTATTATAAGATTCATATATAGACTACCCCCTCTTTCGTTCAAAGTGTACATACCAAGATAACAGAGTATGTATTTGCGTATGTGCCGGACAGTCGGGCCATGCGTATGCCAGTCCTTTGCCACAATATTGTAAACTCGACTTCGATCACGTGTTAACTGCTGCGCAATCCCCCGATGCACTGTGACGTCGGCGTCGCGGTTCATTCCTACACAAAGCATTACACACGGACAACGAACGTGGTAATAAATCTATTTTGCGGATCATTCTCTAGAGCAAAGTTTATTATGAATTAACCCATGCATATGGGTGTTAAGCGCGTGCCTAATGTTGTTCGCCGTTGCTGCGTCAGCGAATCCTATCACGAGCGACCCCCTTTGAGTGTGCGATAACAAAGATCGTAACTGAATTAAGTTGCCACGTATTTGCTCTGGGAGCAAAATAGTCTTGAGCAGCACGACGCCCATCGTTCGGCCTAAATCCGTGTCCTTATCGCCGTAAACTAATGAGTCTCGCCAGAATTCCGCCCACCGAAACTCATCAATAATCCAGCTGCCAACCTGCAATGTCCATTAACCATGTATTTTGCTAAGCTGCTCACAAAACTATCTCGTATTTTAGGTAAACCACGACCGCTAACAATGCACAGTTGTGGGCGTGTGCGTCAGTGACCACAGTCGCTCCCATGTCTCATGGTAGCTGGATGACCCCATCAAATATCGATCGCTGAACGTGATATGACCTCAGCCCTTTGTAAAGAAACGATAAAAACACACACACACACACACACACACACACACACACACACACACACACACACACACACACACACACACACACACACACACACACACACACACACACACACAAACAGGCCTTCAGGTGCTTAATTACTCTCCCAGAGTGTATGACGTCGCTGTCAATAATATACAGTTGGCGCCAAATTGTTCTGGACGCACATTTATATAAGCTGCCACCTTCGAGTAATAGTGACGTGTTTTGTATTCGTTGCGTACGATTATTCTCCGATCGTCTGAATCGTCTACTAAGCAATGGATTGTGTGACTTCTGATTGACACGCTTTTGTGGACGCTTAGATGGCGGTTTCTGAACCATTTATGTTATCGCCCGATGTCATGGCAACCGACAATGTTGTCGTAATCAACGAACTATTAGGCTTTCATATAAATCAAACGAATGTCTAGCCGCGACCTAAACTAAATCGCGTAGTTTCGAAGAATCCCACAAACGGCTCTCGCTGATTCACTGTTTGCATTATCTGCAGACAATTAAACTCTGACGTCATCGTTGTAACATTCCTTGCCATAATATGATGACAAATATCTTGCTTGTTGTGACAACTTACACAAACGTATTGTGCTCGTCTGCATATGTTTTTCTCAACCCTTGGCCGAGACGGTCTTTGAGGTTAACGTCTCGTATCTTCGTCACTATCTCTCACCGTCGGTGTATAACGTGGTTTGCCTCGAGGAGGTCTTTGAATGGCAACTCAGTCCATTCTTTCTCACTGTCACACGACCTCTTCGTTGGTCTTCTCCGTTTTCTACTCGTCTTCAAACCGCCCTTAGAATTTTGTTGGCGGTGTTGTTGTTTTTGTATATGTGCATCTAAATCTAGATTCAAGTTTACTCCGGCATGATTGAACACCTGCTGAACAGTTTTTACATGGTCTAATGTAGAGTCAATTTGTTATAAAATAATCGTGATAAATATTTGTGTACAGCGGTCGCCATGAAATGCATATGTGAACGATTACCAACGTGACACAACTCGTGTTTATTATTCTGGCTGCATATGGACATTCCTAGACCCATCTCGCTCTATGAAGCTAATCTCTTAGCAACGTTCTCTTTGTCTTCCTGTCTAGATCGTTGAGAATTGGTCGTGCATAACAGTTGAAAAACAACTGGAATTATTGATTGATAAGTATTATTCTTCCCTTAATAGTATTCATAAAGTAGCAGTAGGCATATGTTGAGTAACGTGTGTGCTTAAAGTTAGTCAGATAAAGTATTTTAGAACACTTTAGTCTAGTGAGTAATAATAGGGTAACTTAGGCTTTGATAAGTTTTCAAACAAACATTAACAAACCTGATTATGTGATAGAATATGTAGGAGATAAAGTAACAAACATAAAACTACTTACATAAGGTAATATCTAAGTAAGCCAGAACCTGCTAGATACTTTGATTAGCAATCATATAAATAAGACAGTCTAGCGTAAAGTAACTGATTGTATTTAAATTAGGTTACTAGTGACACTACCGGTAACGTTAGCGTTTGTGATACGGTATATAGTCAGCTGTGTAATTAAAATCTGTTGTAACATAAAGTGAGGTGTAGTACACAGGAAACAGTCTTTCTAAAGACTATCTTAGTTTTAATTTCTTAATTTATACCTTGGATGAACTGTAAAACTACACAAAGCCAAGGCGCCGTGCAAACGGCAATTAAAGGCTAGTCGACATCCGACATGTTCAAAATGCGATAATTGGGTAGATTTTGCAAAGTCGGGTTGTGAGAATTCATGGAAGGAGATGCAGATAGAGGGTTTTCACTTTGAGCATCGAGGTTGTAAGAGGTTGGAGTGTTGGAGAGACAGGAACGGGTGACTTGAACAAGGTCCACCCAGATGGTGAGACTAGAGAGATCAGTGAGAACCGAGACAAGGATGGTGGTGTTAAGGAGAAAGAAGCCAAGGAGACTATTGAAGGGGGAAGACAGCAGACAGGATTGAAGGAGACAGAAGGAAAAGGGACAAAGAAGAAGGTGACAGAAGGCAAAGGAACAAAGAAGGTGACAGGAGGGAAAGTGACAACAGGGGGGAAGAAGACAGGAGTTAAGGTGGGAGTGAAGGCGCCAGTGGGAGATGACAGCGACGAGACAGACAGAAACCAACGAAGGAGCTACTCCAAGGCAGTGATAGTAGGGGTGAAGAGAAAAGCGAAGACAGTAGTTTGCTTACCAGGGGCCAAGATAGAGCTTGTAAGAGAAAGGGTAGATAAAGTGATGGACGGGAAGGGAGGGACCATCCTAGTACATATAGGGACAAATAATGCAGAGAGGGAGGGGACAACCGGAATAGTCCAGAAATACAGACTGTTAGTCAGGAAGTTAAAGCAGACAAGGGTAAAACAGATTGTTCTCTCAGGAATGTTGCCAGTAATGGGAGGAAGGGGGCAAATATATAGAAACTGCAAGAGGATGACAATCAATGAAATAAGTGTTTAAAATATTGAATGGTTATGAAAATATTGATATCAATATTTTTTCTCAGTTAAGTAAGATAGAAGGACTATGGGACATAAATTACATTACTAAAGGAACGGTGTAGATTAGATATAAGTTCTAACTTCCACAAAGGACTGTAAATGATTGGAACAGATTATCTGTTGTGATTGTGTGAGTGATAGTAGCGTGTATATGTTTAAACATAAAATTGACACATACCTCAGAAGTGCGGGATACACATAGATAAAAAGGGCTGGATTCTCGGTAAGCCAAAAGGCTTTCTTGTCCACCTGCCACCTAGAGTTAATTCTCTGGATGTCAATCTTGTTAAAATATTCAATCAATTCACTGTAGATTCAACAAACTATTTGCTTTTTATCGCCCGGTCCATTTATTGACTTGTTGATTGATGATCACGAGAAACGACTTCGGAAACAAAACAATGCCAACTCTAACTCCATTTGTACTTCTTCATGCCCATATACCACGTCGGAGTATTGACAATGCTCGTCAAGATCAAGACATTTTAGATAAATATCAGGCTATGTATACGCAATTCTTTTGAATCAGGCCAACACATTCGTCATATGTGATTTTAATGACCAAGCCCAGTCGTTTGATTTGATTTTTCAATACCCTTTTGCTGTTAATGCACCTTACTCGAAGTGACAGCTTCGTACTCAGTTCTGGCTCAATGTGCTGGCTGGACCAGTCTTCAACACTAACACCAGTAACGTATCAAATCAATCTATAACAAGGACGTTACGCATTATTACTATTTACTATTGAGTATTATTATTATTACGATACATCTGTAAAGCC
>CM034540.1:42849435-42874435 GCA_020002185.1 Paraescarpia echinospica | reverse complement strand
TCCCGCACCATGGCATCGAGACTGCTCCCGAGGGCACAGGCCGCCTTCGCGTGCGACAGGTGAAGTCGCTGGCGAAGTTTATCCATACGGCAATGCATCGCGTTCTGCTCTCCGCACGGAAGCTGCTACAATTGTTTGGCGCGTTCGCCGTCGCGTCGAATAATCCAGTTTCGGTTTGGCACCCTGGCTGATGTCCACCGCTGCGCTGTTAACTCCGGCCCGCTTTGACAGGTGAGGTCGCACGGCGGAAATTAACACTTTTGTTTGCCTTAGTTCTGCGGCTTTGCATCACCCATCGCAATTAGGCAACTGGCTGTCGGGGCGTTCGTATTCTGTACAGGAAACAATAGATATAGACGGTTACAGGAATGCTTCAGTTAAGATGTCACGCGAAACAGAGCGAATGAGGATGCCACTACGGTGGAAAACTGAATCGTCAAAAACTGTGTCAACCGTGGCTCTGGTGATATTGTCCAAAGCAGACATTCCATCCAAACCTTCTACTCTCGGGGCAAATTACTGGGTTCGTCCTCAGTTTAGATTATCACGATCATTTTTACAGTCATAAAACAGTTGGGGTCAAATGGACGTGCTCTTAAATTTGCTTGGATTGGCGGCAATTTGACTGCATAATACTACACAGTTTCACTTGTCATAGTAGTAAGGAAACAAGTACCCCTCAAATCAAGTTGGCTAACTACTGCCTGGTCTCCGACTCCGAACTACAACTTCCTTGAAATGCATACACGAATGGACATGATGTACACGCGTTTATTATTGATATGTTTATGTTTTTACTAATATATTGCATAGTTTCTAAATGTTAATCGTTAGAAAATCCATTCCAGCCAATCCACACAACATTTACCTGGCAATAGTCCCTAAATGTTCGTTGGGAGTTGATTTATCGAGATTTTAAGCAACATTATTATGGTGAAAGCCCATTAAGCTTATTAACGAGGAGTGCACAGAAGCCATTAAAGTGTCCGTGCGATCGTTTACATTGTAACGGCGTCATGCATCACACGCTCGCACGCCAGACTGCACACGAACGCACACGCACGCACACGCGCATACACGCACGCACGCACGCACGCACGAACACACACACGCACACACGCACACACGCACACACGCACACGCACACGCACACACACACACACGCACAAGCCTCGACAATATCTGTCTCGGACTTACCATAAATGGCGTACTCTGCCGGATGGCCGCTGCCGTCTTTGCTGCTCGCCGATGTTTACCGGGCGTTTTGTATTACCGACGTCCGCAAGATACGTGCATGCCGCGCGCGTACGGCGATCAGCCACATCTATCGCATGCTCCTTCCGCGTCGAACGAGAGTGTTATGTCTGCTACCGCTCAGCTAATCTCGCTAACGCCGCGTCAGTTGTGTCGCTGACGACTGCAATCGATGAGGTCGGTCGACAGCGCGCCAAACATTGCATGCGACACCACCACAAGCAGCCATCGAAAGTTGCAGCACGAATGGCGTCACAAGTTAATTACGTTGTAGCAAAAAATCCTACCGCTGTAAAATATTGCTGTACCCACCCTTAACGCGCGTGTCTGGAAGAAGAAGAAGTTCGCTGTGTAAGGACATATTTGCCCTATTCTAAATATATTAATCTAATCGCGGTCTTCAAGCTTTATTATGAATATTGGTGATGGGATGGGTGTAAAATTATTAGAATGTTGTTCATCTGAGACATTTGGAACAAGGATATAATATTATAGTACAGCGGTTAAGGGACATGATTGTACACTTTTTGACAAAAGCATGGAAATTGGCATACGTGTAGATTATGATATATAGAATCATTTCAAGCTAGGTACTCATCGCTATCGACAAGGTACCTAGAAGCCATTTTGATTTTTAATATGGCCTCCACGAAAATCCATTATCCAGTTATATCTGCTTTTAAGCAACATAAAATCATGTTCTTGGTGTCTAACCCAACATTTCCAGAGTCAAGGAATCCAAATTCAAGATGGCTGCCCTGCGTATGCATTTTACGAACATAATTTTAGCGCCTCTTGAAGTTGTGGAATCCATATGTGGTTCATACATGAATACGTATATATTCACGAGTGTGTAATTTTTTGTTTCTGAGCTATATTTTTTGGTTCAGAAACCACATGTGTTCTCAACAATAACACTAGGCCGATGTAAAGATCAAGTCAGTCACCCACAAAGAATGACAGTTGTGCTGTAAGTTTAATAGAAGTCCGTAATCCTGGGAGAGGTGGATGGTGACAGGGCCAGATATCTAGATGGAGTTGTAAGGTAGTGTTTAAACTGCCAATTAAAAACTCAACAAGGCATAAATGTACTATAGCCTGGCATACAAAACAACTTTGCTAAATTGCAGACCTCGACACAAATGTGTGAGCAGTGCATGTAGTGCAATGTGGATGATGCCCAGCAATAATGTATCGTGTACATTACATCCCAGTTGGCGACTATCGGAAGAGTATATATTGATGTAGTAGGTATTTTGCTGACATCCTCAAGCAACCAATAAGGGAATGCATAATATATAGCCGAACCACTCAGAAGTTGTTTCATCATTTGCTACAATGTACAAGGTCATTCGTTTCCGGTGGATAGGTAATCATCAGCACCGAAGATCAGATAGTTGTGACCACAGTCCATAAAGCCACCAACGACCTGCAGTACCTTCAGCCATGAACACAAGAGGAGGCGGACATTGGCAGCATATTACTGTACATAGCACAATGTGTTCACCAAGGATTTTCCAAAGTGGATATCCGGTAGTGTTTACAGATGTGGTTATTTTGGCCGTAAGGCATTCCTTGCTGTTGAAATAAATGAACGTTTGGCGATTGAAACCCACTTTTGTCCCATTGCAACCCATGCCATTGTCAACGAACTCTGATATCGGAAACATTAATGCTATGCTTTGTCCTGAGTTGATTTGTTACATAGTCTCCAGTTTCCTTGATCGAGGGAAGAAGTTGGATTGGTTAGCATGAACTCCATTCCCCGCTGTTACAGATGTCTTACTCGCCCTGTCATCACAATCATAAGAAGTCGACTCATGTACATTAAAAGAGATACAGAGGTTAATCATCGAATTTACATTAAGACTTTTGCATTTAGTAGGATGTTGTGAGGTATATTATGGATGAAAATATAACTGAGTTACATTTTGCAACAGCCTGAAAGGTTGTAATCGTGAAGACGTGTACCATAAACCAGGTATGAATTCTTAAACCCAACACACGTTGATATCATGTTCATAGAACTTATATATGCATGGTAGTCATCTTGATATTATGTGTGAGTATCATTTGATGGTTGTAGTCTATTTATAGTTATTTACACCTGTAGTACCAAATTAAACACAAATAGTCTGTTTTGTGTTGCACGTAAGCTGAATTAAACCAACATATATGATTATTTGGATGTCGGTCATCTGGAATTTCAATATGTCTGTCATCTGGGGATACAAAATATGGAAGAAATGGATTAATTAACCCTGAATATGCTGGTATAGACACCAATGTTATGTTTCTAAGTTGTTTAGAAGCTGAGATATTCGGACAGATGATTTCCATGGCAGCCATTTTGTTTTTCAACATGGCCGTCATCTGAGAATTATGCAAGTGGCACGACTGAATCACCTATGGATTCGTCATATGGAGTCCTCAATATCAAGAGGCACTTAAATTATTTCAATATGGCCGTCATCAGAGGATATAGCATATGGCAGAAATGGATTCCTTGACCATGAATATGTTGGTTTAGACACAAAGAACATGTTTTTTATGTTGCTTAGAAACTGAGATATCTGGATAATGGATGTCCATGGCGGCCATCTTGAATTTCAAAATAGCCGTCATCCTTGGATATTGCACTTGACAAAAATGGATTCCTTGATCCTGGATTTGTTGGTTTGGACACCAAGATCATGTTTCTATATTGTTTAGAAGCTGATATACGGCATATGGCGGCCATTTTAAAAATCATGATGGCGTCTAAGTACCATGTCGATAGCGATGGGTACCTAGCTTTATATGATTCTACATATCATAAACTTCATATGTGCCAATTTTCATGCTTTTGTGCACTTTTTGTGCACAATTCGTCAAATTTCTGGCTCTTAACCGCTGTACTAATGTGTGAAAATATTTATAAATGGTAGCCAAACTAACATGTTGTAAGTTGTATTCAGCACAAATAATTTACAAACTGCCAAAACACATATTTGGTGCTAAAATAATTGAGTTTTTTTTAAATTAGTTAAACAATATTTAAAAAAAATAATAAGTGTGTTCTTGTAGATGTATAACATAATGTATACTGAATATAACCCTGCAAGAATTGTGATACATTCGTTCACTCACGTACCCATTTGGCATGTTTACTGCTGAGCTCGACTCCACTGAGGTTTTTG
Source organism: Paraescarpia echinospica (assembly GCA_020002185.1). Lineage (NCBI taxonomy): Eukaryota > Metazoa > Annelida > Polychaeta > Sabellida > Siboglinidae > Paraescarpia > Paraescarpia echinospica. The sequence continues at coordinate 42,870,002 of CM034540.1, read as the reverse complement.
TTTACAATTCGTATGCCCATGTAGACATTCAGAAATGTACACATGCATACTTAGCTATAATCAAATATATAAATGTCATATGGCAATTGGGATGCACTTTGCTCAGTTCGTAAAGTGAAAGAGACTCAGCATGCTGCATAATGGTAATGCCCATTTATTCAATAAAACATTTGAAAACGTGAATGAAATATACACGAATTAATGTAGTGTCTGTGGATTGCATACTTGGATAGTGTATAAGTAATTATGTCTACAGTATATTTCATTACTAGCATCAAACCAACTACATAAAGGACTATACACATTTCAATTAGTGTGCATAGTGTACATTATATCTTGCGTGACAACGACACGAATAAAATAATGTTACTCTTATTGTTATGGGAATATGCAAAATATGACTACATAATGATATATATATATATATATACAAAATTGTGTGGTGTACAATGTACATGCAACATTCCTCAATGTACAGGCGCACACATCATTAGATTACTAGTATAAAACGCATCACCATCACAACAAGAGGAGTCGCCAAATTACTTCACGAGTTTAAAACAAACAAAATCAACAGGACCCGACCAGGTGCCAGCCAGAATCCTACAACTTGACTTAACTTGACTTAACTTGACTTAAGTGCCATGCTCAGATTCGAACGTGGGTAGTTCTCAGACTCACGTTCTGCAACTGGAGCGGTTCTGGCAGTTCTGGGTGGCGGTGGTAATGTTAATGCCAGCAGCGACCAGGTCATGGAAGATTGAATCGGATCACCGGGTCTTGGGCCGTCCTCTCGATGTCCATACAAGCGGAGACTGCGTTGACGTAGGAGGGATGATGCAGTGGGTTGGCCGGTTCTATCACGTATAGAGCAGTTGGTGATGTGCTGTTACCAGGAGATACGTAATAAACGACGCTGGCAGCGCATATCGAACATGTCGAGGCGACGGCGATCAACGAGAGTTGTCGCCCAAGATTCAGCGCCATACAGAAGAACGGAAATAATCAGTGCACGGTACATATTTATCTTGATTTTGATGCTGATGCGTCGTTTGCGGAAAAAGAGGGTTCGATAGGCAGCACATGGCACCGGCAGCTTTGGAGACGCGTAATGTAATGTATTTGGCTGATGATCCATTGTTTGATAGAACAGTTACTAAATAGGTGAAATAGTCCACAAATTCAACATGTTCGTTTAGGATATGCAGCGGTGGTGGAGTTGTCGGATCGGGAGTGACAGCCATGAGTTTGGTCTTTGTCCAGCTTATGGTCATGCCCACATGGTTTGCTTCTTCCTTGTCAAGGCCTGTTGTAGTCAGTCCATCGATGGTGGAGGTAGATGTGGCGATGGCGTTGGTGTAATCGAGATCAGTCAGGGTATAATTATCAAACTTGACTCCAATGTCGCGTCGATTATCGGGAGCCGGAACATATCCTTGTTTCACACCAGATTCGACTGCGATCTCTTTCGATAGAGAGGAGGCGAGGCGCACGGATGAACGTGTGTCGGTATACAGTGTGCGGACGAGATCTCTGAGTTTCTCAGGGACACCAACAAATTGTAGGATTTTCCACAGTGCCTCGCGGGACACTGAATCAAAGGTAGCTTTGACGTCAACAAAGGCAATAAAGGCAGATTGATTAAATATTTTTTTTAACTAGGTGTCTGATGGCGAATATTTAGTCAGTTACGCTGCGGTACGCAGTGAAGCCCGCTAGTTCATCTTCTCTGTAATGTCGTAGAGCTGGTCGAATGCGGTCAAGTTGTATCAGGGCGAAGAGCTGGCCATGTGCGGAAAGATGTGTGATGCCGCGGTGGTTGCTGCAGACTTCCTTGTTGCCGTTGTTTCTCCAGAATGACAAGATTATTCCCTTGCTCCAGTCGTCGGGAATCGTCTTTTTGACCCACACGATGTTGATGATGTCAGTTAGCCAGGTTATCAAATTTGTCTCCACCACTTTTTAGAAGTTCGCTTGTGATAGAGCAGATTCGTGGGGCCCGTTTGTTCTTTAGACGCTTGAGGATGGCAGCAACCTCTTGTCTCATTACTGGGTCGATGTTGCAGCTGTCATCACAAGGGACACGTTCGGCGTCAGCTGTGAGGATGAGATCTGGTGGGTGGCATGATTTATTCAGCAGGTCATCGACATGTTCTTTCCATTGGCCTAAGCAGTCACTGATGTTTGTGAGTTTAGTTCCATCGAGCGCTTGCACATAGATAGGTTTGTGAGTCATAATCGGCATGTCTTCAACTCACGATATATCGTGTGGTGGTCTTGATTAGCAGCGGCTCTCTCAATTTTTTTTCAGATTTTTTGTCCCAATAGCGAGCTTGATCTTGGCCAAGGGCATGATTTCTTTCACGAGTAAGTCGTTTCAGCTCATCTCTGTCTCCTCTCAGTCTGGCAGATCTGCATGCCGCGATGATAGCAAGTGTTGTGGCAGTTATCCAGGGTTTCTTTGCCACACGTGGTCGTCCCAGTACTTTGGTGGCAGCAGAGTGCACGGCCGATTTGAATGCAACCCATGTGTCGTCAATGTTGGCGTCTTCTGGAAGATCTGGTTGTCGTTGCGATAACACGGAGTAGCAATTTAAGATCTCAATGCGGAATTTGTTAACTACGGCGACGTTTTGGAGAGCATCGATAGCGATGGGTTTTGATGTTGGTTCATGGCGACAGGCTTCCGTGCACAGGCGGAGAGTGAAAGCAAGGAGTCTGCGATCAGTCGACCCAATTTCGGCACTTCTGTAGACTCTGCAGGACTGCATGCTGGAGAACCAGCGGCGGGAAATCAGTACATGGTCAAGAACTTTACATGTGATACCATCATTGCCGCACCATGTTAGCTGATAGATTATTTTACGAGGGAACCAGGAGCTGCTAATGCGTAGATCGGACGAAGCACAGAAGTCAAGAAGACGTGAACCATTATCGTTAGCTGTTCCAGAGCAGACAACTTGCCGCCAATGAATTGGCTCAGGCCCTCAGAGTAATCTCCCAAAAATCAATAATCACAAGAGAACTTTCCCTCTCCTGGTTATATGTGCCAACATCACTCCAATCTTCAAAAAGATAGACCGGTCCTTTGCATCAAAGTATCGTCCCATCTCTCAAACTTCAATATGTTGCAAAATCTTCGAACACATTGTCTACTCCAACATTATGGTCCATTTTGAGCGATGTGCAGTCCTAACAAACATACAACACAATAAACACATACGTATATTTTAAACATTTATAATAGTAATACATAATTGTTATGGGTAATTTATGTATAACTTATCTTATGGGAAACATGTTCATACTGCTATAATCATTACATAAATTAATTTCAATAGGTGTGTATACCTCACATGGATGTAATTACATTTGTGCATTATATTTGAATACACAATTTGTTCATCATAGGCCTACTTAGTGATTGCCTTCAATATATCTTCCACTGGATGACTGACAGCAAGTTGAAATTAAATGCAAATAAACTGAATTGATCACTATTGATACTCCAATGCAGCCTTGTAAACTGGATGGTTTTTTCCCTACACGTATTTTGAATCAGTATACCACGCCAGCAACATCGGTGCGGAATCTAGGAGTGACCTTTGATAGTAACTTCAATTTCCGACAAAACATATCTCAAACATGTCGCTGCTGTTTTGATCATATTTGTGATCTTCGCGGTATTCGCCGGTATATGACATTTTCTGTTGCTAAAACTATTGCAACAGCGCTTGTTAGCAGCAGGCTTGACTATTGCAATTCCATCCTTTATAATATCACTAGCAAGTATATCACAGCGTGTCCAAAATTGTCTAGCAAGAGTAGTTACAAGATCTCCTCGTTTTTCTCGCTCTGTACCACTTTTGAAGTATTTGCATTGGCTTCTTGTACGATATCGTATAATATTTAAGATCTGTACCGTTACATACCAGGCACTGTCCAGTAAGCAACCATCTTATTTGCATTCACTGCTTACTCCTGTAAAAAAAACAATTCCAGCTTCGACCATGTAGTTCTGATCTAATTTTTATTCCTTGAGTCAACACTAACATTGAAACAACGGCTTTTTTGTTGCTGCACCAACTCTTTGGAATATGCTCCCTCTTAGTGTTAGATCAGTTGAAAATATTACAAAATTCCGTCGTCATTTAAAAACTTATTTTTACAACCTTGCTTATCCACCGTAGCTCCCTAGCGCCGTGATCCATCTGTTGACAACTGGAATACTGCTTATGGATTTTGAGATTGACCAATCCTTTTGTTTTGATGCGCCTCTGAGCTTGGTTTCCAAGGATTTAGGCGCAATAGAAGTTATGTTATTATTATTATTACTGAGCAACATAATTGCATGTGATTGCATGTGTACATGATATTTTCAACTACACTGCATTAACTGTTCTTTCATCAAGTCCAAGTTTTTGCAGAGCTTGTCCTAACAGGAATGGTTCGACAGCAGGCCTCTTGTATGACGCGCTGCAATAAAAGGAATGACACGTGTTTATTCTCATTCTTTCTGTTAAAGATAATGTACGTGTAACAAATATGTGATATTAAAAAAATACACTTTTTTTCTCGTAATTTCTTATTAACATAGATATAAGCACTTTTATATAATACATATGTACATAATGTATAATAGGCTAATTACTCCTCAAATAAAACAGAATGTGGTCCAACCTTGATGAATCAGCGTTTAGATTCATTTCTGTCCATTCGAGTCTGAAATATAACGAGGCCTGCAAATTCGGGGTAGAATAGTCGGTGCGGCAGTATTTTACAGCGGCAGGATTTTTCGCTACAACGTGTCAAGCGTCGCCGATGTAGAAAGAAAAATAACCAAGATGGTATTGTCATCGGTGTTATTCTGGTTGTTTTGTAAACCCGTAGCGTTTGATGGGGTTACTGCTGAACCGAGAAAAGACGCGGTGCGTGGAAGGAAGGGAATTATTTTAATATGTTCATGTCATCTGTGCATGGGCGGATACAGAGAAGATAGCCCCAAAACCTCCACAGGCGGCCGACGCAAATTCATATTCGGTGGTCTGAGCCGGACCTTCAGCACGACTCGCTGTCTGTTCATTCATTTCATTGGAAGACGGGGGGGAGGCGGGGGTGCTGTTTTTCGCCGCCGCGTCGTCGTAACTTCATACTTATTGTAACTTAAACCGGGGCACATTCCAAAGGTCTAGGGGGCACGGTAACGGGGGTCCATTAAAAAAGGTCTGGGCACGCCAAATTCCAAAGGTCTATGGCGGAACCCCCGGATCCGCCTACGTTGCGCGTTTTATAGCTTTGTTTGATTGGTCAGTTTTTACCATTTACATATACTGAACATAATTCCTATTATTGGTATGGTACGTCGAACTGGTTTCCCGTTTGAAACGTAATCGTATAATATGGACTTACAGTGTGTGCTTTCTGGCACTCAGCCAGTGCTCTACCCTGATAATTACATACTTCTCTATGTCACCTTTCACTTGAGCAATACTCTTAAATAAATCTAAGTACAGTAGGTAACATAATATTCTTGACATTTGGTCAACGAACATAGTCGTGTACTCATCAACAAAAACAACATAGTATATGTGTTTGACATTTTGTTTGCTTTTATTAATCTAATCGCTCATATTTATAGTGACAAGTGAAACGCCGTTGTGCGCGATATAGTATTTCGATTTGTCGTTTATATTTCCCATGCACTCCACTCAACTACGGATGAGTTATTATTCTTCATCGTTTTAATAACATTAATTTAATCGAATGTGATATCCAGTGCCAATGCTTGGCGCGAGAACGAAATTAATACTTGGTGTGGGGTTGAGCCGCAGTTCCAGCACTACTCCGCTGTCTCGGACCGTGACATCGGAAGACGACGGGTGTGGGGCTGTTGAATGTTTTTCGCGGCGATGTTCAACATTTTTGAAACTCACCAGAAGCTTCCAAATGTTCCCCGCTGAAGCTCGCCAAAAAAACCTATCTTGGGGATCTCCGAAAACCTCGATTTGCACCCCCCTTGAGGCTCGTCAAAATATAAACACCTTCAGGCTTATATTTAATGGGGAAGGGAACAACTGAATGTCAGCCCCCAGCGAAATTCCTGGAGGGCAGCTGCCCCCTCCTTGCCCTCTCGTTTCCGCGCCTTGTACCTGTACTGATCAATAATATTTATATGCGCAACCGTTAATCCTAATTTGAGATTTTTTAATTAAACTCTTATTGTTTTTTACAACAACAGTCTTCTAATACAGGTTCGAAGTTACTCAACCGTTTTGGTAAAAGCCTCTTCCTCATTTCACGTTTGTCTCGACTTATTTTTGTAAAAGTAAACGTAGGCCTACGACACGCTAGCTCGTCTGTGCATCCTTTTGTAGGCGTAAGATTTCATTAATTTGGTAGAATCGTCAGACTAATTATTAACTTGTTTAATTCTTGCCCCATAATTAGTTCAAGTGATTCTCAAAATTGTAATTATACAGTTGAGTGTGCGGCACGATTATGCACGTGTTTACGTGTTGACGCTGTCGACTTTCATAACACTTTCAAAATTCAGCGGATTGAAGGCAACATGACTTCGACGGAGGACGTTTACACTGTTTGTACGTTACATATTTGGACCTGAAGAACCGTATTTCTGATGGGCTAAACCAGTTGATAGGCCGCTTTAAAATGAGATTACTCTATCTGATGCCTCGTTACAGATACGTCACAACTGTTTACATTGTGCAATATCACCAATTGCCTAAAAAACTTCCTTCCCTGTTTTTTTTTACAGGAACATGTTTATAAATAGAGTGGTCTTACTCTTCAGTGAATTATTCTATTCCATTTTCTACACAAAGTACTGCTTCATATCGTGTTTTAATAACCGTTGTGGAAATAAACTTTTTGCATACCTGTATTTGTTTCCTGGATTTACGTTAAAGTCGTTCGTCCTTTTTGTTCACCTTTCTAAGGGTGTATCATTGGTTTTGATCATCTATTGTTCTGCGTCGTCTTCTTCCTCCATTTTAACGATGATTGTTCTCCGACAATGGCTAACAACATAGCGTTCCCATTAACTATATTGCACCGATCTAAACATTACGTCTCAATCAGTTCCCTTTTAACGTTTTTAAGATCTTCTTTTTATAAAGTTATACAAAATTACTTCATTTTCCTGCCTTTCCTCGTCTGTCATATGCATTGCATGCCATTTCGGTATCAAATCAATGTCTTTTTAGCGGAAGTTTCATTAATACCTGTAGTTATACTGGAATCAATATCTCTCACTGCGATGTTCAACTCGGTGAGTTTATTTACAACGTTCCTAATATCTTATTCCAGATTAATGCATGTTTTATTTTCATTAACTTCGTTGGTCCTTGACCTTTTATCCACTCTGAGACAGCAATCCTCTAGTCCGCTGTACAATAAAGTTTAAATATTTAATGCTTCCACCCACTATTCTGCGTATTTAATATAGTTAGACACCTGCGGTAGCGTTGTTGGTACGATTAAGCCGAATCACGTATATAAATAAATGGCGGCAATACCCCGGTGGTTGGAAGTTCAATGCCACTAGCTGACGTACTTCGAAGCTCGGACAATTATACAATTGTTTTTCAAAAAATGCACAGAAGATACATTTACACTTACACCTATCCAATAGGTGAAGGCAATTTAAAGCCCATGTCATTCCCTAGACGATATACGTATTGCTAACTGCACGAACTAAAACCAGTGAAACATCGTGGAGATGTTATTTGTAATCAGTTCATGAGATCAGGTAAACATTTCGAAACGAAGACACTGATATTGTTTAGATACATCTTCACACAGCTTCGAGCTTGTTTATACTACTCACAATCAACTGGCGTTCGTTAATAAGGAAACAATAATCAAACAAAGTTTATATTGAATAATGGATATATTAAATGCATATATGACAGCGTACGGTGCAGTGGGCGTGTTTGTAAGAATACGTTTCACGCAGAAACTGCAGCGTGGCTTATTGTTCCTGATGAAACCGATTCGGTATAGGAATAAACAGTTTCTCAGTAAATAACGCGTAGAACGGCTTGACTTGCAATAAAAAAACATGATAGATGATGCACGTGATTGCCATCTTGATAACAACGACATATCGCTGTTGCGCTGAGATTTATCAGAGCTACGACGCACTCGGGAATATACAATTGTAATTACGTCTCGTAGCCGTGGTTCAGAACATAATTCTTGTTTATCCATAGTTTGAACCATGTACGCTGTTGATGGATTGCAGTTCTTTCTCACATTCTCATAATCGTTTCGTGTGTCCAGTCTGACGTACTGAGACTAGGAAAGCATTTCGTTATTTCCTGCAAACGCGAAATTTGCTCAACGTGTGTCTACCAATTGACATTAAACATTGATCCGATTGAATTGTACACATTGCAGTACGTGAAGATAGAGCACTATGGACAATAATACTCTATCCAAGAATCTGCGAATGTTGGTTGCGGCGCAGAACTTTGAACATCTTTGGAGCATTGCATTGGAAAACGTTGTTCCGTGAAAGGAGATAATGACGTGTCTGGAGCGTCTATTATTCAACAACAACATCATCATCTTTTTTCAAAACTATGAATGTAACCGAGTCCTGAAGCAATTTACATGCTAAAACATCATCATCGTCATTGGTCGGAGGGGCCGGAGCACTAGTCCAGTCAATCTATGGTTCAACCTCAAACAAATTGCAATAGTACGTTTTGTGGCATTTTTAGATTTGTTTTTGTTCCCAGAAAAAATCCACCAAAATATATTTGGTGGAACATTATCATTTTCACATATTGCCAAGTGGTCGTAGGTCTCACTGAAATTTAGGGGGGCACACGTAATTCATGTTGTATAATTTATTTTCTGCTAGAATATTATAAAGATGATGTATATCGTTGGAAAGGCAATACAATTTTCTGTGAAATGAGATATAACAAGTGTCATTGTAATGGATATTAAGGTCAGAATCGTATTCTAAACATATTTACAAATTATCACAATTTACATGTATCCCGATTTTCGGCTTAGTCCAGTCAATCTATGGTTTAGCCACACACACATTGTAATAGCAATCATTATGGCGTTTTTAGTTAGCACTGTATGTCTGCATTATTAGATAAAAAGTCCACAGATATTCACGTGGTGAAACATTTTAATTTCTGAAGATAATTACAAGTGGTCGAAAGTTGCTGCCGGTCACTTTTGTCATAGTAAAATCTAGGGAAAGGACTTATTTAAGCTGAGTAATATAAATTCTGTACACCATTGGAAGTGGTATGGATATATTAATACAGCGATATACATCAAGTGTAATTCCATTTAGTAACAACATGAAAATAATTTTTAAACACAGTGAAACCCGAATTTTGGGGAGTAGCTTTGCGATCAACCGAATTTTGCTTACCTATATAGTTATAAACTAGTTTATTTCAACATAGTTTATGTCCTTAGCTACTGTTTCTAAATATTAACACCGTTTTCATGAATATGTTAGTATGCCTTATATTTGGTTGATATTTTAATTCAGGTACTCATTCCAATATCAGTTATCTTCACCAAAACCATACGCTATAAAAATTGCAGTGAGGTGTGTGCGTACATCCGTATTATTGCTTAACAAGTAGTGTTAACATGTATGTGTTACACGTTCAAACACTGCTGTCGTTGAGAACTTCCACGGAGATGTTAGTTGCAATTTGACACACCGCGCACACCCAGAAGTACATTAAAATCCGTTGTTTCCGCAACTACATCCCAACGGATTGTAGTTTGTCTTTGCCAACAGTTCACTCGGTCGCCTGCTGAAATGTATACGTATGGCAGAATCACTCGCTGCGTTTGTCAACAAAGATACCAGTATACAAGGTTGTCGTCGTCACTCATCACTCCCCTTTTGAATAGGGCAGAGGCGTGGTTCCTCTACTGAAACAAGCTTGAACTGTTCCACCAGCGATGTCGTCGTTCCATCACGGGACTGCATTGGCAGGACTATGTCTCCAACAAAGAGGTCCCGGAAAAGGCAAACCTCCGGAGCATCGAAACCATGTTGATGCTCAGACAGCTCCGCTGGGCCACGTCTCGCAAATGGATGACATCAGAATGCCATAAGTTGTATTGTCAGGGCAACCGAGACAGAAGCCCCCCCCCACAGGCGCTAGAAGGATCAGCTGAAACGGCAACGCACGCTGGCAAGACCACAAAGGTTGGCAGCAGACAGAAACAACTACAAAGCGACTACCACGATAGCTGCCCAGGATTTTGAGCATTCCAGAAGAAAAGCAGACGGAGAGAAGCGTAGGCGGAGGAAAGAATCTGCGTCTCAGGCACCTTCAGGCCAAGTAAACGTTTGCCCAACCTGCTCTAGAGCTTGCAAATCCAGGATGTGCCTCTGCAACCACCAGAATGCGTGCTGCTGGGAGATCAGTCATCTTTGGAATATGGTACTTGTATTTGACAATCCAGCTCTAGTCCGTGGCTTTTAGAGGTTTCTTGGATCCTTTCCATTGTTGGTTCTGAGAATTGATCCTGCGGCTGTGATAGTGGGCAGCAGTTGAAGTACGGGGTATATTTATCCATGGGCGTAAGCTGCGCTTGATGCTACATTTTCATTGAAGTGCTTGTGCAGCAAACCATTAAAAAAATTTCCACTGTTCCCACATTGGAAGCACACAATAGCCTGGTTTCCTGCAGTAGCCAATTCTTTAACTGTTGCTGTGATATCATACCTTAACCAACAGCTGGGTGCAGATATTATGTGAGAGCTCTGATGTACCAGATCGTTATTTACCTGTTGTGCTATGCTTTGTTTAGGTTCTGGCATTAAGAATACACCAAAGAGCTCCTGTTGAAAGTGAGTAAAACAACAGTACTAGCAAATCGGTATCATCACCAATGAGGATAGTGTTGATTTTGTCTGATGAGTTTAGTGCTGTCTAACGATCATTACTTTAGCGTCCTCTGCATGAGTCCTCTGCATGAAAACAATAGCACCCAACTTTCTCATGGAAAAAAATTGCTTTTGGCAAGCAAATTGCACGGGAAGACATGGTACACCGCACTATATTGAGAATTTGAATAGACACGTGTATGCATGCAACCACTGTCAACTATGTGAATTGATAACTATTTATCATGTGTTGTGCAACAATATTACAACGAGATTCAATGTGTTTTCTGTTGTTGATTGTGCTATTGTTATTATAGGGGCATAGACAATAGATGCGAATCGAAGTCATTGGAGATATGATTAAAAATTGCATTGGAGATAAGCATGTAAGAAGATCCAACATGGCCGATTCTGAAAGTTTTATGAAATGACAAACATGTAGCGGTTACACACATCTAGTGTTTATTGTAAGCGTTGACCATGAAAACATGAAAATGTTGGTCTTGACACCACTTTTGTGACATTATCATGCATAATTGCAAAGCTATTGAAGAACATAGGTATTTCAATAATGAAGGCCCTAATTTGCATGTTTGAAAAAAAAATGCCCTAGTTTGTTCCGAGGATAACCAAGCTGAATAGCTTCAGGGACCCCATGGGATAGAAAATCCATAGATCATCCATTTATTCAATTGTAAATGGACTAAGTCAACGTTAGATCGCAACGCTACTCCCCCATAGCGGATAAAAATCGGGGTTGACTGTGTTTAAAAACGATTGTTCACTTTATTTTATGTATTTAACGAATTTATATTTATTATATATCGCTGGGTCGATTAATCCATTATCTTGTCAATGGTTTGCAAAATGTGTATGAAATATACAAAGAAAATATATATCACAGCCTAAATAACGCCTACCCCTACATTTCAGTAAACAAAAACGTCACTGGCAGCGACTTTTGACCACTTGTCATTACCGTCAAAAATGACAATGTTCCACCACGTGAATTTCGGTGGACTTTTTTCTGGTAATGTACACACCCAGTACTAACTAAAACACTATCATAATTACTATTGCAATTTGTTTGAGGTTGCCCCTCTTTTAGGAATATATTGACTGGACTACACGGACGAGCCGATTTTTCACAGATCTATGTAGTCGAAGTTTTCATATTTTTCTTTTTATAGCAGTGAACAGTTAATTGGTGGCGCCCCATGTGAATCTTGTTTGTGAATGTCTCTACATCCCCACCAATTTTTTCGTTGTCTGCCTATTGTTCCAGTGGACATCAAGTCAATTCCTTAGCATTCTGATTTAACTCACGTCCTGCTGTCTTTCCAGTTTTTGTGTGTGAGTCGTATAATAACACTGCGTAGATCAGCACCATAGTCACGCCACGGGTTCGCAGAATTGTCGCAAACCAGCGATGTTCACGCTCCGTGTAATGCCGGAAAACCCATGCATGTATACTCGCCTAGACGACCTTACGTCAAGTGGGTGACGAACTTCGCGCATTGCAGCCGATGGTTGTGATATCAGTCAACGTATTTTTTTCAAAATTGAAATATTATCCAAAGGGCAGCGTGACATCGAGTCGTTAGATCTCATCATAAGTCGTCTGCCAAGCGAAGCAGACAGTCTGTGGTGTGGCTCACCATCCGCTCACAGATTTGTTTAAAAAAAAAAAAAAATAGTTATAAAAATATAATAAATATTTAAATAAATATTAAATTAAATGTCTTTTCATTATATAAACTGGATATAAAATCACCATAGTATAGTCAAAAGTGTTTTCCCGTCTATACCATATGGTTCCATTAACTATGTAGAATTGCTCAAACATGTTGCCAATGTCATACAAAACATGTTTTTAAACCGTATAGTATATATTGTTGAGGAATAGAGAATCAAAAATTTTTCACGGAATTATTAACAAACATACTTTTTGCACTGCGAAGTTTGTTGTATCCAACAATCCTCGCATTGCGTTCTTAGTCGGGGAAGCCGGGGTAAAGTGAACCACCGAGACAAAATTAACCACCGGAGCAAAGTGAAACATCTACTCGTGCAGTTGCACACCAGTAGCCCACTAGTATAACTGATTTGGACGCATGTGTCTCTTTCCTCCAGATGTATCTACTTTCTAGACAAAACAAAGCATGTTTCACTTTCCTCTGTAGTTCACTTTACCCCAGCCTGGGTTGAAGATGCGTTGTTTGCAATCCTGAGGCAAACGAGTTCCATTTGACCAGATTAAAAACTATGTCAACAAACATGTTAAATATTGATCCCGATACCGCTCACTTGCCAATCGAGCGTTCTACCAATACAACTATTTGTCTTTTAAAATCTTGTTATTTTCAATTTAACATTTTGGATACCATATATATACATACATTGGTGAGACGCTATATATATATATATATATTATATATATATATATATTATATATATATTGGTGAGTAGCCGGTTGGCATGGGCAGGCCACTTGGTAAGAACAAAGAAATCAGAGGCAACTGAGCACCGTGAATTACAAGCTCAAAGAGGGTACGCATATAGAGAGCTGACGACCTGTGGAAAAAATATGGGGGCTGGAGTTCACATATTTTTGTCACAGGTCGTCAGCTCTCTATATGCGTACCCTCTTTGAGCCTGTAACTCCAGCCCCCATCTAAAATATTGGGGGGCTCAGCACCCAAGCCCCACTCCGGGTTCCGACGCCTATGATGTTATGTATATAGGACAATGATGTCTAAAACAGTCAGACGCGTTACTGAGAAATGTCAAGCGTACCGGTCATCCCTCGCCATCAGTTTCAGGGATTTAATAAAGCATCTACAGCATCCACAGACACTCCATGTGGAAAAACTGGAAAAATACGGAATCTCACAAAAGATTTTATATTATTAGCAATCGAGAAGATATATGCAAACACGAGGTGTATAAAAAAAACAGATGACGGCTACAGCGACGCTTCCGTGAGGTGACTGGTGTCAGACAAGGCTGCATTAATTCCGCCTTTAGTTCGCTGTCACTGGGTCATGCGGCTGTCAACCAGAAGCAATGAAGGGGTTGTGTGGGCTGACAAGAGGCAATTGATATACCTGGACTTTGCTGATGACATTGCCGCCCTCTCAGACACCACCCAGGGTCTGCAACGTTTCGTGGAATCAGTCAGCAGATACGCTGATGGTTTGGGATTTGTAATTAATGAAAAGAAGACAACACATTGCTGACAGGAGAACATCAACTATCCAAAGACGTTTCGGTTAACCAGAACAAAATAGAAACAGTCGAAAACGTCACCTACTTTGGCAGTTCCATCAACAACCAATGAATCAACGATCACGAACTAGACATCCGGATATAATCTGGACAACCTCTGCCATCATCAAGTATACGTAACATACGAATGAGCTGGCTCGGCCATGTCACAAGGCTCCCACCTACTAGACCTGCACAACAAGTAGTACGGTGGACACCTGCTGGTCGGAGAAGGAAAGGACAAGAATGAACTGGCGCCTGCAGCTGGTCAACAAACGATGGAGCGAAATCAAGATGCTAGCGTGACACAGATCTGGGTGGAGTGCTTTGATTGCTTCATGCGTCTGTAGAGGCGGGAGCCGCTTAGTCTAAGTAAGTCTCAATGAAACCTGGTTATATGGGCTTTTTCATTAGCGTATCCATCCATTTGTTGACGACTTTCGCCTAGCACACGAGTACGAGAATGCTTAATACTTCGGGTTTGTTGCGCCACTTAGCTCGGATTCTCTGAGGATATTGGCGCTGAAGAAATAATTTATTATTATTATTATTATAAATACTAACGTCTCAAAATGTAACATATGACATAAATATAGAACACATCACCAAAACGTTGATATGCAGTCGCGAAACTAAAAATTACAACTGGTGGAATGCGATTACTACGCGCTCACCGCAGTGATAATCCCACGTTCCTGCCATCTAGCGTAGACAATAGAGGCACCGTGACAACTACCCGTGTAAGAAACAACTTCCCTACACAAGGCCCTTTGACATTGTATTTTGGCTGCCACGTATCGGTTGTCCGCTCGTCGAGCTAGACAACGAATACAAGTCACTCAGTTGAATTATAGAGTGTAATTATTGTCTTGTGTATGTATTTCGTTAATTCATTATGTTGTTTCCGTTTGAGTACATACAAAATGGGGCCAAGAACCCTAAAACAGCACATCCTTCCAAAACGTTGCCGTAAGTCCGTATGCCCTGCGTTCAACGCCACCGCAGCATTGAGGTGATCTGCGGATCTATCGTGATCAAACAGCCAACTACTTGCATGGGTCCCGTGATAGAACCCGCCATGGGTAAACTGCGTTTGCCATGAGTTTTTACAAACATAGCAGAAGGAAATTGGCCATTGAATCTACAGGCCTAACATCGGTAACCTCGAGTTTCACTCGGATAATTATCGGGAAGTTCTCCTTTCCTCTGTGCACAGAGTAGGCCTATACGTACAATCCCTCCACTGCATGCTACCGACGCAAAATATTTTGACCGTAGGTACTGTATGATAACACCAATGCAATGATTGCTAATTTCAAATCGATTGGTCCAACCGTGGCAATATTCGGTCCCGGGTCACTGCATTACAACCTGATCAGGCCATTTCTCGGACATCGTCGTGTTGGAGACAACATGCAGTAGGTACAGGGATTTCACGATGGATAATCACACTGCACAGAGCCTACACATCCCAACGAACAGAATGTTAGCACGACTCCTTTAATATTACAGGGAAATGTATATCGTGTTCGGCGCGGTGCATTTCGGGAATTGTTAACAACGAACAGAGTATGTATGTATGTTATATAGCATACACTCCGTTGTATTGATGTTGCCACGGCGACGTCACTAGCTGCGATTGTGTCTATTATCAACCATTCCTTTGACTGAACAACTGGGTGATGCAAACAGTTCAATATTTCGTTGGTTTTCAGTTTTATTTTTACAAAATGGTACATCGAATGACGGAAAAGGCACCGTCAACAATCAACCAGTCATTTATTTAGATAAAAAACAATATCCGGTTAAAATGACTGACAATTGAAGACGGCGGGTAAGCCATGGAAATAATCTGCAAGCCGACCACCCAACCTCAAACCTCTGTCGGGGAGGAGCAGGTGTGATTTTCAGGGTGAAAGGAGTTTACTCTCCTCTGAACCATGGTTACCCAAAATAAATTACAGCAACCCAAACCTTGTATATATAAAACACCTTAATACTTAAAGTCCGATAGTTATGAATAACGTAACAGTCCATAGGGCTATGCAGCCGCTCAGTCAACTTGAACGGTATCTGACGTCTCGTTTCTTTCAGTGGAAGTTCGCGAACAATGTTTCCTCAAGTTCCTATCGTCATATCACACGCTTTGTAGAGCTTGTAGTCCACACCTCGAAGTCATCGTGGCCCCTTTCGTATATGCGTCCGCCTCTTACGTATAACTGGTTGTCATGTGAGAAAAAAAAACATAATCACCAGTTGTTGATGCAGGTCTACGTCATTCCGCAGCTGCATAGTGTGATCTGCGCAACTTCCTGGCAGTGTCGTGGCTGTGTACGCGTGCGCCAATTCCATGTTGCAAGTTCACGACAAGCGACCATCACGGCGCGCCGTATACCGCCAGTGGCCCATAGGGGCAACTAGGGCACGTGCCCATGGCCCCGATCTCCCGGGTCTCCTCCACTCAAGTGAGAACAAATTCAGGTCCTAGAGCTCCCGGGGCCGCACGCAAGTGAGGATAAAATTCCAGGGCCCCTTGTTCCCAGGGGCCCCATTCAAGGAGACAGACAATCATGCCAAGGCACTGAGCTCCAAGGAGCCCCACTCAAGGGAGAAGAAACATTTACAGTGCCCAAAGCTCCCTTTGCCCCACTTAAGTGACCAACAAATTACTACGACAAATTGAGTGAAATTGATACAAGACAATTTTAATTAACATGTCCATGACAAACACAGACCCCTATGCCTAGTTACTGAGTCTCTAAAAGGTTACCACATTTACCCCCTACATTTACCCCCTGCATGGGATATTTCACTTCTCCTGGCAACATTGACAATTCCGAAAGACACAGGCAACGTGAGATGAACGAAATTGCCCAAATTTGTTTGTGTTGTTGTTGAATAAAATTTCCATCAGTCATCGCCAGATGATTATCACAATAATGACAACGACAGATTGAGCGCTAAACAAAAAACTTGCAAAGAAGCAACACAGTGTCCATGTACATCCGTAATATCCGTAAGACATCAAAAGACAATTTTCAACCAAGAACAATCGGAAATATTAAAACCCATTTCGATTAATCCGATCATGGTGAAATCGGATTTTTTTTAAATAAATATAACACGGGTTACGTACACTGTTTATTTGTACACAACGCAGTATCCAGTGCGTGAGAGAACGATGTAATAACCGACTCAAGAAAATTGTCCTTGATTGAATGAAAATGTATTCAACAACAACATAATACATGCACAGTATGGTGTGCTGGTGCTGCTGAACAGACATAGCTGAAGTCTTAGACTTATATGTTGCAATACCCGTCTCAAACTAAAAAATTGTAATAAATACAACACGAATTATAAATAAATTACAAAGTAATATTCACAATTCATATATAAACTTGTTACCACAGTGCCTGTGTTACTAGTACATGGGTTTAACTAAACATCATCTCCAATTAATAATTCACAAATATGTAGAAAGTAATGACAACTGGAGTGTTTTTTTTAATTGTGTTAATCTAGGAAGCTGAGTCAATTTATTTGGTAAATTGTTCCACGTTTTTATACCCTTGACGGTGAATGACAGCAGTCGGAGGGTGGTGTTTGTCTTTTTAACATAGAACAGTTTGTTTTGTCTGGAACCATGTATGTGTATAGCTGCGGTTGGTTGAAATAATGCTTGAACACGACCATTTAAAGAATGGTTGTTTGTTTTATAAAATATAATCTTTGTCTTGTATTTAACTAAATCATGACATTTAAGCATGTTTGCGATATGGAAAAATACAGATGTATGATCATGGTAATTAAGGTTATAAATAATCCGAATAGCTTTTTTCTATAACACAGACATATTTCTGACTCTTAGATTGTTAAGTATTTCCCCAGATCTCACAGCAACATGACATAAGTGGTTCAACAAGTGAATTATATAATGTGTGTAATTCTTGACAATCAAGTACATGCATAGTTTAGTACAAAACTGCTTTGCTTTGTGATACTTTTGATTCAATCATTTTTATGTGTTCTCGCCATGTTAAGTTTTCATCAATGGTCACTCCTAGGGATGTTGTATATGATACCTGCTCAATGTTTGTCCCATTCAAACCTATATTCGCATCTGTTCTACGTTGTTTTTTATTGTTTTGTTCACATTAAGCGATATTTTGTTCGCTCGGAACCACAGGTCTAGTTTTTTAGTTCGTTGTTAACAACAGTGCTTGCATCATCTGTGTTACTAGCGGAATAAAAAATTGTTGTATCATCAGCAAACAGAATAATATCAAGCAATTTTGAGACTTCACAGATGTCATCACAGAATAAATAATAATGGGCTAAGGATGAACCTTGCGGGACTCCACACTTGATTTCCTTTTGTTCTGAGTTACTGTTGTTATAACATACATATTGTCTACGGTTGGTTAAGTAGCTTTTTATCCAGTCCAGGGCCAGACCCCTTATTCCGTAGCAATGCAATTTACTTAGCAGTATGTTGTGGTCAACAGTATCAAAGGCTTTTTTAGGCCGATAAAAACATCAATCGTGCTTTGGCATTTATCTATTGCGGAAGTAACCTTTTCGACAAATTTTTTTTCTGTCAATACGCGTTGTGTTTCAATGAAAGAGGTTAGCATTTTGTTGAATTGTTTTTCACGTATTTTTAGGAAATTGGGATAAGAGAGATATAGGTATATAATTAGAAAATTGAAAACGATCTCCCGATTTAAATATAGGAATTACTTTTTTTAATTTCATATAATTTGGAAATGATCAAAGATTTTTAAAAAATGTGGGTTACCAGTTGTACAATTTTCTTTATTACATGCCTAACTGTTTTCATGCTGATTTCATCGTGTCCGTATGAAGTTTTACTTTTGCACCCAGACACAATGTCGAGTACTTCTTGGTCAATATCGGGGGACATATACATTGATTGTGATACAGTATGTTTTACAAAGTCAGTTGGCCTTTTTCCCGGGCAGGGTTGTATGAGGTTGGATAATTTGTTACCTATGTCAACGAAGAAATTGTTAAAATGGTTAGCTATTTCTGTATTTTCTAATACTACTAGATTTTCACCAACATGAGACTTGTTCAAATGTGTGGTATCAGTGTTTATTTTACCTATTATGCTGTTAAGAGTTTTCCAAGTTTCTCTTAAATTAGTCTAACAATCGTGAAGTTTTTCTGTAATAGTTTTTCTTTTCTCGACGTAATGATTTTGTTAACTTATTTTTGTAATGTTTGTAGCGGCTTTCTGTTAATTATGTCCTGTTTTTTAGAAACGGTAAGTACAGGTTATTCTTCTTCATGCAAGCGTTTTAAGCCCTATTGATAACCAAGGTATATAATAATTTTTTTGTCTGTGCTGAATACGTTGTCATTTGACAGGACAGGCATCGTTATAAGTGTTACTTAGTATTTGCATAAAGCAACGTTGAATCAGGGTTTGATTCGTTCATTACAGCGTCCCAGTTTGCATAATTTAAATCGTGCTCACATTTGCTTAATGAGTCCTCATTTAACGTTCTGTTATATTTATATGTTGGATCATCGTTAATAACCGCATAAATGATGTTGTCACACAGGACGAAAATTGGGATATGATCTGTAGCATAGGTCTATATTGTAATCACCACATATATAAACAATTTTGCTGGTGATATTTCCTTAAAGCGAAGTTGTCTGTTCCGTTACCTGGAATCAGCCTGGGGTAGTAATGCAGGAAAGTCACTAAATCAGTTGAATCTAATGTGGGATTAACTTTCGGTTAACCCAACCGGTGCCCGCAATATATCCAATAAAGCACGTTCATAATCTGATTATTTTATTTACAATTGGAACGTTTTGCAATCAAAATATTCAAATTGCGAACACAGTTTCGCGTTGTTTAAGCAAATTTTGGCTATAAACATATATCTAACATATGCTTCATTGCATTGTATTAAAAGAAGGAAGAGAGAACCTCGGTTTAATACTGCAGTCAGACATTACATGTTTATATTTAGGAAGGCGGCAAGAGTAACCAATAGGAGAGGCCAGTAGATTATTATAAAGTTTAATATAATTCAATTTCAAAAATCTTGTTGCCAGTTCCTATGTCATGAGGTGATGCTTGTGCTATTGCTTCACGCAGGTAAACTGCCGAGTGAACGAAAAGGTAAAGTAACATTTGTATATAGCGCGGTTGTTCAACGCTTTACATTTTACCTCCGGCAGATCTGTTCATTTGAACATGCCTCGCACGCTTGATCTCTCCTGGTTAGCTGAACTGCCAGTGAGACTGATCTGTCTTCAGAAACTGCTTGTCATTGCAAAGGGGAAATACCAAACTCTTTCAGATCTCTCTTTTTATTACATTCTTATATATAAATTTAGGTCTGCCTACCAGCCG
>CM034540.1:42706935-42844435 GCA_020002185.1 Paraescarpia echinospica | reverse complement strand
AGTTTGGTGTGATATACTGCTGTATGGTTGACTGGATGTAATATGTTGCTGTGTGCTGTTGATTTGGTGTGATATACTGCTGTATGGTTGACTGGATGTAATATGTTGCTGTGTGCTGTTGATTTGGTGTGATATACTGCTGTATGGTTGACTGGATGTAATATGTTGCTGTGTGCTGTTGATTTGGTGTGATATACTGCTGTATGGTTGACTGGATGTAATATGTTGCTGTGTGCTGTTGATTTGGTGTGATATACTGCTGTATGGTTGACTGGATGTAATATGTTGCTGTGTGCTGTTGATTTGGTGTGATATACTGCTGTATGGTTGACTGGATGTAATATGTTGCTGTGTGCTGTTGATTTGGTGTGATATACTGCTGTATGGTTGACTGGATGTAATATGTTGCTGTGTGCTGTTGATTTGGTGTGATATACTGCTGTATGGTTGACTGGATGTAATATGTTGCTGTGTGCTGTTGATTTGGTGTGATATACTGCTGTATGGTTGACTGGATGTAATATGTTGCTGTGTGCTGTTGATTTGGTGTGATATACTGCTGCATTGGTTGATTGGGTGTATTAGTTAGCTCAGGTATCACGCGCGTACGGGCGTTCATTCGTATGTGCGCATGTGTGTATTTACCTGTAAAATGGTCCGTCCAATTTAGCCTTTTCACGGAATGATTTCATCCCTTTTACATATGAGATTACGTTACGTAATGAAGCTGTCTTGACTTGCGGCATTCTCGAAATGTTCCGTATGCATTCGGTGTAAGCGGTCTCACCACGAACTAGCAGCAATCCCAGCAGTGACTCGTCACTGTAAAACTCGAAATATCGTCTCATATAAACTCTCTCGGAATTGTTAGCTTTATTGTATTTATCGTACAGTTTAGCACAGAATGCCTTCAACAAAGGCTCCGATGCGGCTTTGTGAATCCACGTACAGTGCAACTGTTCAAAACGAATTATATTGGTCCATACTCTTTGCCTAATGTCTTGTATTTTCGAATGGGTGATTTTATAATATTCAAACAGTTCCGTTATTTTGTTCGACGTCAGGTCCTTGGCGAGATCTAGTTTGTCGGGTCTATTGAATTTCATTTTGGACAAGGATTCGTTAATTATTCTGATAAGTTTAGTCCTCCAATTTACCGTTCCCAATCTAATATTGTAGTCATTAAGATACTTCTTATTACGCTTATACCGCCAGTGTAGATTTTTTAATTTCCATACATTCGCTCTGAATTTCTTCACGGTAATGCGTATCTGATCTATGTTACTGTGATAACCAGATACTAGGTTAACGTCACCCACTTCATAGCAGTTTGACCTTGCTCGTATAACACGTTGCTCTGGTTGGTGTATAACAAGCGACTCGTAAAGCCGTACTCAACAGAAGCTTGCCAAAACCCTTTATTGTAATTATAAAAATGTCCTTCTATTTCCATAGCCTGATCACTGTCGGTATAGATGCGAAACAACCCATCGATGTTTTCTATATACTTCTTAATTAGTCCTCTGAGTCGAAAGTAGGTCACATTTATTTTCTGGTTTGGTTTGAACAGTTCTCCGGTTAGATAGAACGAATTGTATATATTATTCCGTGTAGTTGTGTAGTTTACCAACGGGCTAGCCGTACAGTACGCTCTGTGCACTCTATCTAGGTTGTATAAGGCTCTCTTCGCAGCGATTAGCTTTCCTTCCAGTAGGGCAGCTCGCCAAGTTTCTCTGTCAATCATGTCTACTGCATCTTTGAATATTTCATAGAGCTCGACAGAATCAGACATAATCTCATAAAAATTCATTTGACGCCAACCGACAATAAATCCACTGTGCAAGACGTCCTGCATTTGATGAAATCCCAATGTCATTATAAAATTGTGGTTTTTCTTAAAGTTTTGTTTTAGTATGGCACCAGTTGTTACAACATCGGAACTGTGTTTTTTCAACTTGTATATCTTGAGACTTTTGCTACGTAGATCATCAATAGCTCCTTCAGCCTCCTCTATGTTAGCTGCCTTCCTGTCCGGCATTATGTACTCTTTGGTGTTTAGCGAGTTACTCACGTTCGTCCCAGTTCTGTTAAGGAATTCTTGAGACAAATCGAGTTTATTTGTGCTGTCCCGGTCGGCGGTAGCGTAACTCATGGATGACTTGAAATGCACAATGTCACATGCTTTTGGGCACGCACACGCGGCGTGCAATGTTGTGTTGGATGCTGAAAAAGTAAACAATGCTTTAAACAAAAATGTAGTTCTAAAACATAAGTAGGAGAAACGCATTGAAAGATATTTGTGTCGATGACGGCGATATGAAACTATAGTTCCTGTTTATTTAAAGGGAGACAGTCCGTCCCTCTACCCGGAAACAGCCAAAGTAATAATGTGTAATAAAAAGTCTGCTGTGTTGAATGTCTGAAAATAGGAAATCGTTGTACAACAAAGGTATTGCGGTTAACTCACCCGCCTCGAAATTATTTCCAATAAAAGTTGTTTTGAAACTGCATGTTTTGTTTACCATTTAAACATGCTACATGTCGTAACTTTCAAATTGCGAATATTGTAACTATTTGGCAGGTAGTACTCCTTTAACACACGCACACACAAGCGCGCGCACACACCACACACGCACACACACACGCACACACGCGCACACATACACACTATAGTCTTAATAACATTATATTAATTATTAATTAATCAATGAAAACAACTAGGAACATACTGCCCCCTTTTATCACTGACGGCATGAATTCTACAAAGTTCGTGCGGCAACAGAGAAGGCTCGAATTCCGTAGTATGTCAATACAGTTTGGCAGGCAGTGTACCTTTAACACACACGCACACGCACGCACGCACGCACACACGCGCACGCACACACATCCACACACGCACACACGCGCACGCACACACATCCACACACGCACACACGCACAAACACACACACTGTTGTCTTAAGAGCATTATATTAGTTATTAATTAATAAATTAAAACAACTAGGAACAGACTGCCCCCTTTTATCACTGTCGGCATGAATTCTACAAAGTTCGTGCGGTAACAGAGAAGGCTCGAATTACGTAGAATGTCAATACAATTTGGCAGGTAGTGTACCTTTAGCACACACGCACGCGCGCTCGCGCGCGCACACACACACACACACACACACACACACACACACACACACACACACACACACACACACACACACACACACACACACACACACACACACACAACCACGCACACACGCACACACGCACACACGCACACACGCACACACGCACACACGCACACACGCACACACGCACACACGCACACACGCACACACGCACACACGCACACACGCACACACGCACACACGCATACACACTGTAGTCTTAAGAACAGTATATTAATTATTAATTAATAATTTAAAACAACTAGGAACAGACTGCCCCCTTTTATCACTGCCGAGATGAATTCTACAAAGTTCGTGGGGCAACAGAGAAGGCTCGAATTGCAATTGCGCTCGAATTCCGGAGTATGTTTTAATTCTGGTGCTAGAAAGTAAAATAGAACCAGATGACCGAAGCTGTCTGGGTTGTCTTCCTGGATAAATAGGAACTGTCACATATGATATAAAATGTTTCAGTCATGGACTACACGTTCACAATTAACATATAGCATAAACAACTGGAACATGCAATAATACAGAACTGTTACACGTGACTTAGTAAATTTCTGCTCTCAAATATTTGCTGACTACTGATATGTCACAAAAACATTGGATCAAACAATAATAATCTCTATTGCTTTACACACAACACATCATGATTGCTAACTTGTGTGACGTGTTGCTGGTATTATAAACTTTAATATGATTAAAATGAGACGCTGTGGAATTAGCTTTGCCAATGGATTTAGTCTACCAAATAATATGTATAATAGCAAACATGGCAGCCATTTTAAAAAATAGCGGCCATTTTGAAAAATGGTCGCTATTATGGAAAGCGAATGTCGGCCAAGGTCAAAAGTGGCTTATCCGAAATAGTCACACTCAGAAACCTACATTTTGACACCACAGTTACGTCTTCTTAAGATATAGGGAAAATTGGCTATGAAGAACTCCATACGTAAAAATGGTCGACAAGAATGTTGGCAAAGGTAAAATAAGTTAAATGTTGCAAATTGCTGACCTTATATACATTGTCATAATAATTATTATGCAATGGTGTATATGTATATAATGTGAATGTCGGGGAATTTCACAAGTACAAAATTGTTGAACCAAAAAAACAATGTTGTTAGCACAAAAACATATTGCTCTATACCACACAGTTATTAAGGTATGGGGGAAATAGGTTTACGGTGGCCATTAAAAAAAATGGCCGCCAGCGCCTTCCTGGACGCGAAATCTGAGATGACACAATAGCCATGCATTTTAACTAACTGTGAGCCAGTTCTTGCTTGTATCACAAAATGCACAAATCATACACATATATCAGCTGGTCTATTTGACCGCTGGGATTTTGTCCAACGGGTGTACGGTCCAGGAGCACTTTGCCTGTGGATTATATGTAAACATACAAATAGTCTGGATACAGTGTTAGCTATAATACAGCCGATGCACTGGTTGTGCGAATGACTATGTGATTTCAATATGCACTTACCTATCGCTGGCAGGAGGCAGCTTATATATTGGGAGACGTTACATACGGGCGGTTTACCTGTAATCAATAAAGTAACATATCGTTTTTGATAAATGTGAAAAGGTGGCCCGCAGCAAACTTCTGCCATTTTGAATGAGTATCAAAAGCAATGTTCATCTCGTGGATGTTGTCCTTCTGATGGAGACATAATTTTATGTTGATAAAATACATTTTATTAGTCTTTCGCCTACTATAAATCTGGCTCGAGTGGTCGACTGTTATTATCTGTAAGTATGTTTAGAAGACGTACTGCAGCTACGTTTATTATGGTTCTCTTTGTGGTCGTATCAAACACCTTACAAGTGATGTAGACCAGTTATATGAAATTATAGTTAAATGTCCTAAATGACGCCTACCCCCATATTTAACTGTGAAAACGTTGCTTGTGGTGACCTTCCACCATTTTTATCCTATTAACAACAAAACGCAATGTTTATAACGTGGATTTTGGTGGTCTATACATGTAGTACTAATCAAAACTGGCATCACAATTACGATTAAAATTACAATTGATTTATGGTTTAAAAAACATCTTCGAACAAACAAATACGGCTCAACGATCAATTGCTATATGGGGAGGGTGGGATATAATTTATGTAGGTCAACAAATTGTTGGACTCTCGATAAGCCAAAAGCTTCCTTGTCCGCATGCTTCTGGAGCTTGTAGCCCTGGACGTTAAATCTTGTTAAATTGTGATTACTGGCTAATATTTTAGAAGACGATGTTCACCATACTCTTCATTGCAGTTACATATGGGTTTTTTGTAAGACAAACCAATACCTTGACAAGTGATGTTACTCATGTGTATGAATTGGGCATTTAACAAATTGAGGCGTTTCCCTATAATACTTATTTGGAAAAGTGGCCCGCACCGATATTCCGCAACTTTTAGTTCTGATAAAAATAATGTTCATCGCATGGATTGGGATGGACTTTTGGTTTTAGTGATGCAGACATGTCGTACACATTAAAAATGTATCTTAATTAACAAAATTATGTACTAATGATAAGGAATGTGGACAATTTTTATACATACAAAATTATCGAGATATCCATATGGAGAAAAGAAATAGCAGTGTTAACCTGTGTTTAAATGAGGCATATAGTAATATCGGCAGCCGCAGGCCGCGACAACGAAGTTAGTGATGCATTCCCTGTAGCAGGCCGCCAGCGAATAATGACCGAAGTAGCGCAGCTTTCCATGTTTCACACAATCACCGTGTGGTGGCGGCAGGTTTCTTTCCTGCAATATCGAAATAGAACACACGGATAGCTAAGAGGACCAAAGCAAATTCTACAAATGAACGTGTTTTGCCTTTTTATGGTCTGTGCCTTTTTGGACATATCAAAAGAAACTATTAAAAGAACACATTAATAAAAACAAACGATTTGTAAGTGAGCAGCGAACTATGACAGGTATTGGTCGTTGACGCCGATGGTGTTACTCAGTGTGTTTAAATTTAAAAGAACTGTGTGATCAATCGTATCAAATGGTGCGCTCAGGTCTGTTAGCAGCAAAGCCACACAATTGCTTTTGTTCATGCTCTGAATTACATTCTCACGCACATGCAGGAGCGATGGTGATGGTGACGATAAAGATGACTATTAAGATGATGGTGGTGATTAAGATGAAAGGATGTCGAAGATCACGATGGTGATAATACAAATGATGATGTTGAAGATGATGGTGAAGATGTGGATGAAGATGAAGACGACAATTGTGAGGAAAGAATGATGACGAAGATTTTAATGAATACAATGATGATTGTGATGACCAAGGTGGTTATTATGGTGGGAAGGAGGGTAGGGTTAATAATATAACACCATTGCGGCATAAATCATTGCACTTTTCTAACAGTACTAAAATAATATGTGCCGTTTAGCGTTTGTTCTTTGTTATATACATTCCAGTCCGTTATTGCTTAGAAGATAAACTATATATGATACTTACTTTCGACACTGTTACAGCAACAAATGTGTGAATTCCTGCAGGGACGTTATCGCCAAAATCTTGCACCTGCGGTACGTCATCTTGATGGTGCAGAAGAAGCTTCAGTCCGACTGCATTCTGTGGACCTTTCATGTACTCGTACTGTTCCACGTTCACCACGAGTTGCAGTCCTATCTTGACTCCTAAAGAATACCGACCGTTTACGAAGTGTGTGTAGGCCCTAACTGTTCATAACAACCACTTGAACACAATAGGACATAGTTCCATTGTTGATTACTGTATACGTGGAGTAATCTTGTTAAAATATTAATTAATGTAATCAAATTAATTATTCGGAAAAAATAAGCGTACAAAACAAGAGTGCAACGGGTATCATTGCTGACAGATAATGTGTGTGTGTGTGTGTGTGTGTGTGAGAGAGAGAGAGAGAGAGAGAGAGAGAGTGAGAGAGGGAGAAGAGAGAAAGTGTGTGAGAGAGCCTGAGTGCATGTGTATTGTGTGTGTGTGTGTGTGTGTGTGTGTGTGTGTGTATGTGTGTGTGCGTGTGTGTGTGTGTGTGTGTGTGTGTGTGTGTGTGTGTGTGTGTGTGTGTGTGTGTGTGTGTGTGTGTGTGTGTGTGTGTGTGTGTGGAGAGAGAGAGAGAGAGAGAGAGAGAGAGAGAGAGAGTGAGAGACAGACAGACAGACAGAGAGACAGAGAGACAGAGAGACAGAGCGACAGAGCGACATAGCGACAGAGAGACAGAAAGACAGAGAGACAGAGAGAGGACGGGGAGGGGGAGGAGAGACAGATAGAGAGCGAGAGAGAGGAGAGTATTTACCAGTTGCGTTGACCGTTGAGTTGGCGCTAATTCTCTTGTTGAATGTATAACATATTCCAGCATCAGTTACAGTCAATTGGAAATCTTTAGGGTAGCACCGTATCCCATTCCACCGGCATCTAAGGTGACAGTAATGTGTAGATAGAGGTGAGTATGGAACGACAAAAAAATATTGCACTAATGTGTCGTCACACTTATGATACTTAGTGAGTGATATTGACTTGCGTAATGCAATAACCTTTGTTTACGCTATCTGCTGTAAATGAAATATGTGGGGTTGGGGCAGCACCCTTCTTTTCCGCTCTCCTGAGTCAACCTGAAACTATCGGGTTAGTCCTATGGCATTGCAATCCTAGCGTAATTAAAGCACTAACATCACAATTATTTTCGTCATCAACATTACCACACTAAGTAGTGTACTATATGAGCCGTCAGGTTGTCAAGACACTTACGAAGCAATCATGTCTTCCTTCAGGTGCGCATGCTTCATGTAGACGTCATACATCGAAATATTCCCCACGTCATATTCCGTGTATTTGAACTCTGAGATGTTTACCCGATTGTACATACTGTTCAACCAATGATAAGACTGGCTGTCAGCAGCAGCAACTAGTCTACAACAATCGTCGTCAATTACTCCTGTACTACATAAAAGAACCATTCAGAAACCATTAAGGCAAATCATATCTGACACAGTATTTCACATAGCTTTCAACGTAAGTAGCGTTAGATGAGCAGAGCAATATAACACAGGTCTGTTTTCACCATGCTTATCCTCCTTAGGTTCGCAAAGAATTTATATATCTAGTAACAAATATAACATGTTAAAATGTTGATTTGAGGCTGGCTAGCTCCTTTTCAATCCTTCGTTATCTCTGCAGGCTCGCATGCAAGAGGTGATGCATGGATTGATACGACAATAGGCAAATGTAGTGCATAACGCAATGAGTATTGTTATAACAATGTATACACCTTTAATGGAACGCAATGGCATCGGACTCTCAATGCAGAGCACCCGATTTCGATTATAATAATAATAATATATATTATTTAATATAGATCCAATTATAAATTGTTCGTGGCACTTTACAACATGTAGAACCTAGATAGAGGTAATAATGATGGCTAAACAAACATGCATTTCTAAAAGAAATTCTTATAATAAAATTAATATTAATAAAATGCAAATAAATACAGTAATTAAATAAATATACTAAAATAATGATCTTCGCTATAGTTCTATGTAGAAATAAGACACTGCCAATTCATTTAATTGAACTAATGTACACGTAGGTATAATATAAATAGGTTAATTAATACATAAGATATATACAACTAATCAATACAGATACTAAATTATGCCACATTGGACAAGAACTAGAGTCGAGAAAAATGAGTCTTTAAGCGTGCCTTGAAAATAGAGAGACAATCAGACGTTTTAATGTCATTAGGCAAAGTGTTCCGCAAACGAACTGTGTCCAGCTTTGACATAAGTCCGGTTTGTATGGGTATACAAGGTCGAGTAAATATTTCGGGGCATCGCCATGCACAGCTTTATATGTAAACACTAATAGCTTATAGTCGATTTTGTGTGCTACAGGCAACCAGCGAAGAATGCACAACAGAGGTGCTGTCACTCCGTGGGCGGCATAGGATCAACCTAGCAGCAGAGTCGTGCATTCTCTGCAGTCAGCGATGTTGTTTACAGAAGTGCCGTATAGAAGTGAATTACAGTAATCAAGCCGTGATGTAATAATCGCGTTGACGACACGTTCCTTTGTCGTTGTTGGGAGATGACGACTCATCTGGTTAATATGGCGCAGGTGAAATGAGCACACACTGACGATGCTTCAAACTTGCTCCTTAAGATAGAGTTGGACATCCAACATTGTGTTGGCAATAATTTATTATGTCCCATACCCATAACATCAATGTTTCAATTATGTTTCATGAATATTAGAGTATACGTCATATATTATCATGCGTTTTCGACCTCGTAAATAGCATGGCTGACGCCGTCGTTTCAGATAAAATCATACGACTGCTATCGTAACATCGATGGCAATTGTTGCAACTTGTTTATCACTACAAAGCAATCATCATTGTTTTATTTGTTTACCTAAGTATCTTCTGATTTGCAAAGATGTATATAAATACATATCAAAAACTAGATAAAATACCTAAAAGCGTTTTGGTTGCAAATGGTGACAGCGGGAAAGACGACTGGTTCTTGTGACATCGATAACGTCATCCTGACAGGCCAGCGGAAGTAGTCTCACCAAATTTTGACATTGGTAAACGAATATCAAGCTGCTGAGTAGCACGACTGAGGCCCAAAGAAACCTGCAACAAAAGAAGTGTTCTAGTACACCCAGAACCATCGCTCGCTACCAACGGCGCTTCTGCAGTCAGATTAACAGGGCCGTGGCTAGCTTAAAACAACTGGGAGCATTAAAACATACGGTAAAGCATAGAAATTAACGCGGATGTTCTCTCCCAGAAAATTTTGAAAATGTACCTCCTTTTGGTACAATTTAGCGTACATTCTGGAGTGTTTCGCCCATGTTTCAAATATTGTTTCCGTGTCGGTCGCATGCTGCGTAGGAATGAAAAAATACAGGAAAAGAAATAATTAATATCAAATGACAACACACTTATCAAAATCGTCAGCAATATTTCATATACGGAATATCGGTCGAACAGTTACACCCGTCTGAAAGTGTTTTAATAGATCACTTCCTCTCGCCGTCCGGTGCAATGGTTCGCCAGTTGGCGTTATATATACACAAGTAAACCTCATCGGGGTGAGGTAGGTTGATTTTCTATGGACACACAACATCCCGAGGCCACTGTGCTATCTTTCTGTCATTGTTGACCGACTCCACACTTGAGGCGTCACAGGCAGAAAAGGACCTCTCGCAAGCAGCGCTTACGACTGGTGTAGTGAGGAAGATGTTTACGATCTTGCTGATGACTGCAAATCTTTGACCACACGCCGAAATCAGTTCACTTGAAAACGACGGTCGTGGAACTTAAGAGTCATCATGTACCTCTTTCGCCACTTTGCGATTTCCACAGGAACCTCGTTTTGTTCAGCCGAACTAGGATACCTACTGTAGTACTGACTTAGTGCTGTGTCATCTATTTTCTGTAGATTGGATGGCTCGAGGTCTTGAGCTGTATTGATTCCATTGTGGTCATTCGAAAATCGTTCAGCCAACTCATTAAGGACGCGACCAATAAATTGTTAAAATATATTGATGCAGTAGTGGTCAGCTGTTGATTAATTCGTGTCCCCAGTATTGGCGCGATGGCGCTGAAGCTGCGCCGTTCTGTGTTTACGAATCTCAAAAATTCTAGAGTTGGCCACCAGCCCAAAACGACGCCACATTTCATCCCACCCTGATGGGATGGCCCTGCAGTCCCGGATGTATTTACTCGCCAACGAATTTTCTTCGTATGCATCGCCCAGATTGCACTGTCTTGGCTTGGAGGTTCTTGGTCACGGACCCAACAATAACGATCATCTTCTGGGCCACCACCGATGAATTGTGAATCTTCTAGAAGACGGCCGTACGCGACTGCATCATTTCTTTCGTGCGTCACCGGCTCGTTCGATGCCGTCCAGCGCATCCAATGCAGTTTTGTATTTTGAGGTGAGTGCTAACAGGGTTTCTAGTCTCGCCGACGAAATTGCCCTTTTAAGAAAAGGTGCCCCTTTTCATATTGGGAAAAGATCACGTAAAATACGGTGTATCACTCAAAGGCAGTATTGCTGTGCTTGAAGGAACTACCCGCACCCTTCACTCTAGCCTAAGCACGATCGTTTTCAGGCATGGATCCAGGATTTCGGAAGATATAGTGCAGTCCAGTTTCTGAAAATGTGACCAATAAGTGGGCATGGATCACAAAAACAGCATTGACATCAGTAATATAGCCTACACAAAAGGGCACTTTTAAACTAACAGGGCAGTTTTTGTGTTTTTGGGGTGACAACTGCTCCTCTGCCCCCTCCCCCTCTGGCTACGGCCCTGCTATTAAAAATCTACCAAAATATACGGAATGGGAAAGGATGAAATTCAAGAAAAACTGAGAAACAGATGGGTCAAAGCTGGATATACGAAACGCTATTAGTAAAAATGGATTATGAAACCAGATTGCAAGTCGTTCCTTACCTGCGAGCGACTTTGCTTGTCGACACACTGACGTTTCTTAGTCCGTGAAATGTGGTCGTTTCGCAGAAGGTGTTGAATGTGCGACCCCACTGCTTAATCGGCTCGTTCGTCTCGTCTGCGGCACCACCGTGATGCAGCAACGTCGCTACCGGTGGGCTCTCTGGCCTCTGGTATTCTTGCATCTGCTTTGCAGATCTGGCGTCTTCCATGTCAACAAGAAACTATACTGTGTTACGAGTTAGTCGAAGTGATGTTGTGTGAAAACAGGGAGTTTATCGTGCATGACCCAGATCAGGATGCAGACAACCTGCATACGCCATCTTGATCAGCTATCTTAATTAATGCTTGGAGAAAGGTAGAGGTCGATAGTCAAGAAGGATAGAAATATTTGGAAAAGCGCAATGGGAAAGTTCTGAGAGCGTGTGACACCAGCATGTATATACGGTCTGAAAACAATGGCGATGATAGAACAAAAGAATGTGCACGTTTATGAGACGAACTGCATTAGAAGAATCACAAGAACAAAGACGGTGGACCGAAGAATGATGAATGACCTTGAAAAGAGGTTGAGACGCAGTGCAGCCTAACGGAAAGACTGGTGAGCTAGTTAATATAAGTAGTAAAATGCGGATGGCGCTATACATGTAAGCAGCATTAAGACGGCTTACTGGAGTATTCGTCCTATGACGAAATTCGCAACACAAATTACGTCAGACCGCGGGCCATTCGTGTGGCTCGGAACAGTAATACAAACCATGCGTAACATCGCTAACAATCGATTTACATCCGTCTAATGTCAGTGTGAACCATCCTCGCAAACCACGGCTGTTTGCCATGCAAAACTAACCCTGGCAGATCTCCTACGCGAAGTTAGGAAGTTAGCTGAGTCAAACTAGTAATTGACTTCACCAGTTGCGACTGCATCACCCGTGAGAACAGCGCAAATACCCGCCCCAAATTGAAGACGGATAAACGACTTCTGGGAATCCCAATATATAATTACCCGTTCACCCATTAGCACGAGTAGCTGAGCGGTATTGCGTATTCGAATAATTGCTTCTACTTCTTAAACATTACATGTAAAACGAGTCACGATTGGTTGAAATTAATTTTATTATGACCACCTGACCTGCCGCCAACCACTGATCTAGTGAGCAATTTCATAAGCTGAGCTTCAATTCAGAGTTTTGCAAAGCGATCAGCCAGGGGGTACTTCTCACTTACCTCTATGGGTAACTAGAAATAATTAAATAATTTTGCCGTTGATTTCACCAATACTAAATAATATATGTTCAATAATGAGCTACTATAAATTATTATTGGGAAAACTAATATTTTTTTTTTTTTTTTTAATAATATTACCGAACTGTCGTGTCACTTCACTGCCGGTCAGATTTGTAAATTTAAAGTAGCAGTGTGAGTTTAAGTACGATAATTATTGTTAATTAGTTTAATGAAAGTGAATGTACAACATCAACTCTATTAAATTGCTAACGTAACGTGTCATTTTGAAATTTGATATTTATTCGATAAATTACGTGTTTTTGCCAGAATAACCGATCGTATGTCCAGCGGATATATAGCACGCGGATAAAAATATTAATTGTTCATCTTTGGCGCCGTTTTAATTAATAACATTGTATACCACGAAAATTTGAGTTTAGTTAATTTAATAATCGAAACCTTTCATAAAGCAACAGCGCCGAAACGACCAATATTCGCCCGAGCTTGTTGCGTCGGCAAGGATGCCACTTCGGCGACGATGCAATTTCAGGGAATTTCTTTTCAAAATGTCGCCAGTGCGACCGAATTGTCCCACCGAAGCCACCAACTTTAGCCACCTAGCCGAGGCGGTAGGGTAGCCGAAGCTCCCAAAGCGTTTTTCTAACATGTATTAGAAATAACGCGAATAAAGATTGTATTCGTTTTTCGTACTTCAAATATGAAAACGAAAAACGAACATTGTTTGCTGTTTTCCCTTTTCGTTCGCCAATTTCAAAACGAAAAAGGAAAATACGGTATATACACACATATATATATGTTTTTTTTCATTATTGTAAATGTATTAACCATGACTAAATTACGTTAAAAATCAGAATAAATAACCTGGAAAACCCATTGGGAAAATAGAACGTCCTTTAGACTCACGTAACCTGCAATAGGTGTCTTTTATTTTTGGAGTTTGCCGTTTGCAATTGTTATGTATTACAAAAAAAGTGAAAGAAGATTTAAATAACACACATTACCTGCATCGGAGGGACGTTGACTGCATGGTGGTGCACCGTCGTTTGACATCGCCTGTATCTCATTTATATCACGCTTCAGCTGCTCGATGTCTGTCTGTAATATCTTCCGTATGTCCGTATGTTCTCCTCTGAGCTGTTCGACGTCTGTGCGTAGCATCTCCCTTAACTTATCGACATCACGATCCCCTCTCTCCTACTACACGTAACAGTCCCTTGTCCCACTACATGTAACAGCCCCACCAGAGGGAACTGCCTCCTCTCCTACTGCAAGAAGACATTTAAGCAGTTATCCTGCCACGTCTGTACTGACGATAGTGTGCTCAAGGTATATGAACAGTTACCCTGTCACGTCTGTACTGATGATGTGTGTGGTAAATTTATAATATTAACAGTTATTCAGTCGTGAGTGTATGTACTGATAAACAGAGTGAACTGTTATCCTGTTGCGTCGGTTGAAAGTGTTGGTGATATATAAGTTAATTTGTTATGTCGCAATTATATTGTTATCACAGCTGTTCTAAACGACGCCATCTACCGGAAAGGTGTTTGCGCGAATAAATACAGTTTCGTCAATCTTTGGAGGTTGCTGTCAGAGGGATTCCACCATTTAAAGTTGCTGGCATAGGTCATTCCGTACTCGGGGAACATCAGAGAAACTTTTGAAACTGTTTTAGCTTTGGCGCCATTCACCCAAATAAAGGTACTTTTTGACACACTTTGGGGGCTGCTGTCAGGGGGGTTCTACTCCGTAAAGTTGCTATCATTGGTCAGTCCGTACTCTGGGAACACCAGGGAACTTTTGAAACTGTATTTAACCTTGGCGCTGTTCACATAAATGGAGGTACTTTTTTGCCCACTTCATAGGGTGATTTAGGGGGAATTCCGCCACCCAAGACGCGGCAGCAACTCATTCTTGTGATGATGGGGGATGGTTCCTCCAACACCTGGGGTCAAACACTTTGGCCCTTTTTACATAGATAAAAGTGCTGGGCTCCGCTCCATGTAGGCCCTTGTGTAATTTCATGCAGCATGTTTATTAAACACAAACGTTCACTTGATGACTATTTATGTTATAACTAGCTGAGTTAAGCTGCGTTGCCCGGGGAAACAGGCAGTCATATGTATTTTCTAAATTAACTGTTTGAAATTAAATGTAGACTGCGCAGTTTACACGGGGAAATTGTCGTATTCTGAGTTGCCAATATAACCTTTCATACTCACCTTTTTCGAAGCAGGATAAGTTTACAAAATGCAACATAGCCGACCACTATGCAAATTGTGCCAATTTTCCATTAAAATGTTATTTAAAATAATTCCTTACATGTTTATACTGGTGTTTTACACTTTTCTTTTACCAGTGGTTCCTTGTATCCTCAAAGTATTCTTTCATTTGGAAAGGCTTTCAAATAGTTTGGCCGCCAGCATGAAAATTACCTTTCATCACTGAATAGTTGACTCTAAAGTTTTCTGTATTCTGAGACCGTTCGTCTCTTAAATACAAAAGTCCAGTGAATCAACATGCTACACATAATACCCAACTTCATATACACTTTGTTTCAATAATTATTGGTTTCACGCAATTTTATAATAAAACGACGCAAAAGACGACATATTATACCCGCGAGCCATACATTTATTATTCCGCGGGCCAGACCTGGAGACCGGTAATTTTGCAAACGCATAATGTGTCAAATAAGATCAAATGCCAGTAAGTAATTCCCCTTATTTTTCTTTTGTGTCACCGCCATTTTGAAATTTAAGATGGCGGACCTCCACAAGTATCTAAGACACACCTGTAATAAATATAAATGTCTATTGTCAATAATAAGAAACCACTAGTGTGATACCAACGTTTATACGAATAAAACAACAAAATCCCGACTCACTCATTAATTTAAAATTGAAATAATAAACTCAAATATTTATGATAAACTTAACACAGATACTCATGCGGATCCGAATTAAAACTACAATATCCTCGATGAAATTGTTACTGCAGCTATGGATACATTTATACCTATTAAAGTAATTAAATTTAACAAACATAAACTTATGAAAACTCATTGGATTACCGAGATCATTATTATGTCGATAAAGTTTAGAAACAAATTGTATTTGAGAATGAAACAGACTCCCGTAAATACAGAGCATTATAATAAACTTAAAACTTGCATACTTATAATAAACTTAAAACTTGCATACTTATAATAAAATTCTTAAAAATAATATTAGATTAGCTAAGCAAAGTTAAAAAGACGTAGTGTTTAATTAAAGAAATTATTCAGAAAAGTCAAAAAAAGAACAATTTCCAGATTTGTTCAAAGTCGATGGGGAAATGATTAGCGACAAATGCAATACTGCAAACAGATTTAACTCGTTTTTTTATACTAATTCTGGTCCTACTCTAGCCTCTAAAACAACTATAAGTGGAGGTAAATCATACAAAGATTATCTGAAAAACCCGATATTTCACATCTTCAGCTTTAACCCAATTGACATGGAAACTACTGATAATATAATTGATCGTTTACCTCTAAAATCAAGTTGTGGAATAGACGGTATATCAACAGAGCTACTAAAATTGATTAAAAAATTATATCAGCAATTCAGTCACTCTAATTATTAATCAATCAATAATAACTCGTATATTTCCAGACAAATTGAAAATTGCAAAAGTTATACCCCTTTTCAAAAAAGGTGATGTTTTTGACTTTAACAATTATCGTCCTATTTCTATCCTGGCAGTGATTTCAAAACAATTTAAAAGGGTAATGTTTGATCAAATACATGAGTTTATTCAATTATAAAGCATTATACTACAATAGCCAATATGGGTTTAGAAATAAACATTCTACTTAGCTTGTTAC
The DNA here is from genome assembly GCA_020002185.1 of Paraescarpia echinospica. Classification (NCBI taxonomy): domain Eukaryota; kingdom Metazoa; phylum Annelida; class Polychaeta; order Sabellida; family Siboglinidae; genus Paraescarpia; species Paraescarpia echinospica. Next base: position 42,827,683 of record CM034540.1, on the reverse strand, counting down.
ACTCGAAATTATATACAGAATTATACAAGAACATCATAAATCGATTACTCCAATAAATATATACCTTAATTTATCAAAAGCATTTAACACAATTGATCACAATATATTGGTACAGAAGGTAAATTACTACGGATTAAATAGCAAGGCTCTGGACCTTTGCATAACGTAATGCGAAGTCAAAATATTAACAAAGAACTAACAAAGATTAGCAATTGGTTAAAAACTAATAAACTGTCACTAAATGCCAAAAAGACTAAATTCATGATTCATTTTCATATGCCTCAAAAGAAGGTAGAATACCCTGTGTTACAAATAGATGGGGCGTACATTGAATGTGTAATTATTTCAATTTTTTAGGCATCACAATAAATAACCATTTAAACTGGCAGAGTACAAACAAAATAACAAATAAAATATATAAAACAATAGGCATATTAAATAAACTTAATCACGTTTTATCACTTAATGCATTATATATTATATACAAAGCTCTTATTCTCCCTCATATTAATTATGGCTTACTTTTATGGGGTCATCAGACACATCGAATTTTTCAAATTACAGAAAAAAGCAATACGAATAATATCCTTAAGTAAATATAATGCTCACACATGTCCTATTTTTAAAAGACTTCTAAAGTTGGACGACATTGATAAAATCCAAAATGTTGCAATTTTACTATAAATTAATTAACAATCTTTTACCCTTCTACTTCAATGTTTTCCAAACACACACATCTATGATATTCATCAGCACTGGACACGTGAAAGAAATAATCTTTTGCCCAATGATCTTTGTATGTTGCGCCTCTGAGCTCAGTTTCCTGGGGATTTAGGCGCTATAGAAGTTTGTCATTATTATTATTACAGTATATGTCCAGATTAAAACAAGAATTTTTGTAATGTATATGTATCGTATTAATAGGTCAAATAAATTGATTCTGATTTCTGATAAGCGCTCCAGACATCGTTATAGACATGTAGGAAATTGTTTAAAACGTTATATTTAAAAATTAATGCAATTTGCATGGTAGACGTATCCTGCTTAGACAAATTGCCACCCTAATTTGTTAGACCTATACTACCCAAAGATGCAAAATGAAGTGAAAGTTTGCTTTTAATAATAACGAAGCATTGTTTGTGATCTAGTGGCCTACACTAGCTCTTCCCTCTTGTCCTTCATGCTCAAGCTCCCCTTTCTCGCTGCTTGAACTGTCATGCACCACCAGCTCTGGCAAGTCCGCTGCCACCTAGCGAATCACAAATAGGTAAACAGTCATTTGGAAATCTTATCAGTCAGGCAGGAAATGTGATTCATGCATTTCCTTGACCTTGTGGTCAAAACAAATAATGTTTGTTATCCTTGCTATAAATGTTATCCATTGGTAAATTTTCAACTAAAATCTAGCGTAAATTTAAATGGGAATTGGGAATTAATACAGGTATCTTTATTCATTCAGAAAAGAAAAAAATGAAAATTATATATATATTATATATATATATATATTTGTATATATATATATATATTGCAATAAACGATCAATAAAAATAACTGTTTCTACCTAATAAACGCGTGAAGTACACTCGGTCGTGGAAGCGTCTTCAAACTTAGCAGAAACTATATTACGGCTACTTATAATGTAATTCGTTAATTGTTGAGATACGTTGGAAGTAAAAAACATAGCTGAAACATGTCTATTACTTTGAATTGTGCACATAATATATATGTATTTACCTTAATATCTTTCCGTTTTGAATACAATTTCAAAACTTCCCCCGTGTCGCGAAACATATCTTCGCTGGCTACATCTGCTTCTATAACAGAGGAACAAATTTGCATTACATATTGGAAGAATTACTTCAAACTTTATGCTAAACTCGCAGGCGTGGTTGAAATACCCTCGCAAGCCAGGGGTGTAACTACGTTCACTTCCCCTGACAGATCTCCTACACATTGTATGGAAGTTAGCTGAATCAAGTTCGAAATTGATTTCGCCGTACCACCCGTGTGAACAGTGCAGACACCAGTCCGACTCGCGCACCAATTCAAAGACAAAACCCACGAGTTCCAAGAATCCCACTATAATTATCGCTTCTCACGAGCCGATGAGCTTTATGAGCATGACGTGGACAGTCACAGCAATCTCCTAATTCAGAAATGTTATTGGTCTCTGGGACCCCAGTAATCCCCTTGAGCATCATGACGAATCCCTGGGAGGGTATTTAGTGTGGGGGGTAAACATGTCACCAAATGTATGTTTTTGTAACGTGAAGAGTGTATGAATGCAGAAAACTCCCAACTGCTGCATCACGTACATATATCATTACACTTATTACACGTTTACATTGTTGCTATCATTACACTTATTACACGTTCACATACATATATCATTACATTATTAAACGCGCACATGCATGGATATTGTTGCTATCGTTTCCTATTAGTTTTACAAAACATATATTTTTTGTAAATAACGAATCGATACATCTATGCTACGAATATAATAATTTTATAGATGTATCCTTTTTTAAGTGTTAATTTCAAGTCAATATATTACTATTCATTTAACGTTCATTTATGATCTGACTCAGTGTCCGTTTGTGTAAGAACGTTATACTCACTAGTGATGCATTGTTCTGACGACGGTTTTTGTTCTTTGTGCTTGTGTCTGGCTGCACAGCCAGAACGTTTACCTAAAGGAAGAGAAGACAAAACACGCAACTTGGATATTCATTGGCAATACATATTTCCTTTTCCATAAAGCACCAGGTACAAGATTTTTTTATATATTGGTATAAACTACACTATTATATTAGTAGGGGACGCGGTAGTATGATCTTAAGTACTTTTTTGCAGTTCAGTATTTTCATATGAAATACTAAAAAGTTTAATGACGTTTAAATTTACATATGCAAAACCTTAATTGAAGAGCCGAATTCCAAAATGCACTAAGTCCATTTTTTACATTTTGAGTAAACAGCAAAAGAAAAATAGCATAAATTATGTATATTTTTAAAATATTTAAACATATATATATGTGCATGTAAGGATTCTTTATTATATATATGATGGTAACAAATCCTATTGTAAAATTAAGTTAATTGGGACATATTTTTAACGAACAGTTTTTTCTAAACGAGCTAAATCCAAGGACTTAGCTCATTTTGAAGTAATGAATATATTTCTTTTATAGTCCAGGTTAACATTATATGTTTATATTAGCAGATTCTCTAGTAAATACAACCGGGACGTGATCGACAACTTGAAAACAAGCGGTAATGGTGGACGATAACAGATGCCAAACCTGTGAGACTATGTTAAAATAGCGCCTAAGTGACTGTGCGTGTGCATGCTTCCCTTGGATGTCATCTTCCGCAGCGCAGCATATGTTGGTGTCATGAATGCAAGCCTTTGATGCACGTTTCCCCTCTGCCTGATATTTCCTGCTTTTACACTGATGTTTTTTTTCCACTTGAGTGGGTGCTCTTTGGCTTTCTGGAATGTTCATTTTCAGAAGCCGGCGAGTTGTCCTCTATTATTATTTGATTATCCGCCATTTGCATTTATGTGAATGACATCACTGGATTGACTATGTTTTGAAAAATTGGCCTCGCTAGATTGAACTCGTTTTGAGAAAATTGGCAATCTTTGCCGGCCTCATCTGCAGGGACTAAGCTCGTTTCGGATAAGCTGTTTTGGTAGCATTAAGTTACAAAACATACCTAATGAAGGCCAGGACAACATCAAACAAATTCCACTTGAACAACATTTCGCCAGAAGACTTGGGAAAACTTTTCAGGGGCCTCAAGACTAGCAAGGCGACTGGTCTGGATAACATCCCAGCCAGGATACTGAAGATAGCTGCACCAGCCATAAGTGACAGTATAGCGTATCTGTTCAACCTATCCCTCACATCTGGAAGGGTACTATCTGACTGGACACGTGCTAAGGTGTCAGCTATATTCAAATAAGGGTCTAAGCTGGACATTGGTAACTATAGGCGTATTTCTGTGCTCCCTGTCATCAGTAAACTGTTAGAGAAACTTATTCATCAACAGCTGTATACATTTCTTGCCGATAATAACATTCTCTGTTCCGACCAATCCGGATTCCGACAACGTCACTCGACTCAAACCAGTCTTCACAACATCATGGAGGATATTTACCAATCAACAAACTGTAGTGGTCTAGTTGGACTGATTGCTTTAGATCTAAGGAAAGCATTTGACACTGTGAATCACAATATACTCATGGACAAATTATCATACTAATGAATTAATTCTGATTGGTTTAAATCATTTCTTACAAACAGAACTCAAAGTGCCACCATAAATGGGCAGTCTTCAGAATATCTATATGTTGATCCAGGTGTACCTCAGGGTTCTATCATTGGACCCTTGTTATTTCTTGTATATCTAAATGATCTACCAGTATTTCTAGATCACTGTAGACTAAACATCTATGCTGACGATACTGCATTCTATACCCCAGATAATCTTGCTAACAACATTCATGATATCACCCATATTCTTCAAACAGATCTATGCAATGTTAGTAACTGGTTAGATGCCAACAAACTCACTCTTCACATTGGTGAAACCTCATGTATGCTACTGTGTTCAAGACAAAACGTAAACATCTAAATGCTCAAACTCTAGATCTATCTCTACAAAGTCAAAAAATTGAACAGGCTGAATCCTATAAATATATTGGTGTCACTATTGATCAGGATCTCACATTTAACACACATACACACGTACAACAGTGTAAATGGCAAAACTCCAAAATATCTTTAAAAGGTAACTCCTGGTATTTCTCACAGTTATTGTACAAGATCTAAATCATCCAATAATATCTTCCAAACACACAGTCACCAAAAGTCTCTAAAATATACTCGCACATCATTGTGGAACAACCTACCATCTAAAGTAAAAAATGTAAAAACTTTTGCCAGTTTCAAAAATCAATGTGTTCTGTATATCATCGGTAAACTATAAGTATCAGGTATTAATGCCTGTCTTTCATATTGTAAATAAGTTCGTTTTAAATTGTATATCATACCACATTCTCATAACTTGATTACGTATTGTGTCTTCATCACTTTGGGGGTCTATTTAACATCAATAAAATGCTCCCCCTGGGTGCTGATACCACAACTACACAATTATTCTTCAGTATTATATTTCCATCCAGTATACCTGCTCACTTACTTTTATATACATAATTTATTATATTGTTTACATATGTTAAGTATGCATTCTGTTTTTATCATACTGTATGCATGTCACCACTACCAAAACAGTTGTAACTGGATGTAGTCTGTGAATAAATATCTTGTATATTGTACTCGTGCGCTTAATTTGAGCCGCACACTACCGTCAGGGTTTACGCAAGACAGTTACGCCATGACTACAAATAACAGAGGTGGGCGTTGTTGTTGTCGAATACTCAACTACTTCCATGCGACTGAAAAGTTCTAGAACAGCAATGCCCCCGAGCCGTAGAGTAATGTCACGCAGTTTGCGCACACTGAAGAGCCTCATGGGATTTAATTAAACATTGACTCGGTTTATATTCGGATTATATTTACTATATAACACTGACCAAATGGTGCAACCCGGTGAGCATACGCCGTCTAATAGACGTCTTTTAGCAGTCGTGTTTTTGTTTTGCGGTCGACGTACGTCTCAAAATGACGTAAAACGATGTCGAATTATTAGACTTCTTTTTGCAGTCTTTTTAGTCATGCTGGCAACGTCTCGAAATGACGAAAACGACGTTTATTAAATGTCTTTTTATGACGCTAAAAGATTTCTAAATATTTACATAAAAATATTAAGACGCATGCAATTCAGACTTTCACTAGCAACCTAAATTTGATGTCAAAAAGACGTCTTGTAAACGTAAAATATCACATTTTTGCCCACTAGGAAATACAGTCGCAACTACATAGCTGTACATACACCTTTCCCTGTGAGTGCGTGTGTGCGTACGTACGTGTGTGTGTGTCTTTCCTCCCCCTCTCTCCGATCTCTTTTTTGTCTAATTATCACGCTACTATCTCTCTCTCTCTCTCCCCCTCTCCGTCTCGATCTTTCCCTCTCCTCCCCCGCTCTCTTCCCCATCTCCCTCTCCCTCCCTGCTTCACACTCCTTCCTCTCACTCTCTATCCTCTCTCCCTCTGTTTCCGCTTGTTCCCTCCTTCACCCCCTCTTTTCCTCTATTTTGCCATAGCAGCCATGCCGTCTCTGCTCCCCCTGTGTCTCACAGGCTTCCCTTCACTGCCCTTTCCCTTGCTCATTTACTAGTTCACTGGTTCTCTCCCTTTTATCTCTTTTCCTACCCCACCTCTCTCCCGCCGACCGTCCGTCCTTCCCTCCTTCCTTCCGTCCGTCCGTCCGTCCATCTGTCCGTCCCTCCCTCCCTCCATCCCTCCGTCCGGCTTTGTTTCTTTATCTCAAACCCTCACTCTCCCTTCGCTCTCCACCCCCCCCCTCTCTCTCTCACACACACACGCTCTCCACCCGCCTGCACGTGGTGCAGATTTAGATAGTTAAAATGATAGTTGGGGTAAGACCACATTAAGGATTCGTCCGCCATTACCGACCGAAAGAGTGCCCTTGACAATACCGTTTTGGTGTGATGTGTGATTTTTTTTCGAGCACTTTGACATGGCACATGTTAGTCCAGTGAATACTGAATGTACTACTGCATTAGATCTTTCACGAGGTAGCAATAAATATACGCTAGTCGCTCGCGTATTCGCGCAGTGGCTATTTTGCAGCACGCACTAATATTTCAAAATCCGTCACCAGATTGTGCGAAATTGAGGGGTGTCAGGTTTGGGTGGATTTTTCTGAAAAAAAATGAGGTATGAGAATTACACGAGTTTTCCACAGCACTTGTGTCAATGGAGGTTAAATATGCTGTGAAATTTTCAAGAAAATCCTAAGACATCCGGGAATGTCGGTGCGCATGCGTAATAATACAAAACAAGTTCTCAACATCGGCTCTAAAACTTTATTCGAAATTCAAAATTACGTTCTCGATCAAATACTATAGACTCCAGCATACGATACTAAAGTCTCACCAAATCTAAATAGGCATAAATTACCAACGTAAAATGTATGTTAGATTCAAAATAAACAACTTTAAACAAGTGGTCACCTCCGCAGACTTCCCGCCAAAACACGCCATCTTAGATTACAAATCAACACCGAAGAAGCCACGAACCGGTCTACTAAACAGCTAAGTGCCACTAAATCCCACCAAGCACGCTCAAGATAGTCACTTTCAAACCATATTTTAAACTAAACATTAATTCTAAGCAATAAATATAACCAAGTCGCCCACAGTCGGCCAACAAGCACTACGTATGTAATCTCGTCCCCTAGCAACGATAACGCTACGCCTACGGCCTACGCCTACGGGCCCACTACGGCTACGCTACCACGACTATTCCCATATCAACATAACGTAAACCGTAATCGTTCCATCGTACGCAATTGTAGAGATCCACTTTGATCAGAGGCTGCCATTATTAACAGAAGGAAAACAGTGCCCACAACAATAAACGTCCTACCAACAGGCTCTCCGTCAAGACGTCTTCCCAGTATCGCCCTGGGGCCCAGCTAGGGCGAAGACCTACATTTTCATTCGCACCACACCAACGTCTTGATACTCATGCACTCTTAAAATTACTAGTAATTTTGAAACAGCGCCGCAGCCTATTCAACTTGGATCTTTAGCACACCACTTCAATCTTATTTCCAATTATTATCAGTCACTATATACTGACACTGGTTATACCACTCTTTTGACACTCACCTGCTGCCAATCACAATCACAACAATGTTCCAAGGGTCCCTGTTCGTGCTCTTATTCATATTAGCCACAAATCGATTCCTTACACAATCCTTCGATGTTTCTGAAACTGACTCAATAAACGGAATATATGCGTTCTCACGCCATTCCTTCAACTTATCCCATCTGATGTGGCCCAAACCAAAAAGTAACAAGACGCTGACAATACTCGCCCTCTTCCTCTCAGGCGACATACAAACAAACCCAGGCCCAAGACAACTCCCCATATATCCCTGCGGCATCTGTGAGTTTGCTGTGTCATGGTCACCCAATGAAGAAGCTGTATGCTGCGATGAATGCAGCATATGGTACCACCGGTCATGCCTAGAAATGTGCACTAAAGACTACAGCCTGTTACAACGCTCAAACGTACAGTGGTTATGTTGTAAGTGTCAAACACTTACTGTATCAAGCTTCACATTCAGAAGCTTCGAAATTTCCCCAAGTTTCTATGAACCCATTGCAAATGAGAATATTACCCTTGAATCGCTCTCCCCGACCTTCAACCCCCTCTTCACCAGCAGCCCCAAGTCGAACCAACAAATATCCGACAAAGCAGCAAGAAGACCAAATAGCTCCTCACACTCTTCAAAAAAAGCAAAATCGACAAATTCCAGAGGAAGTTCATCAGTATTTGATCTTCCACAGAAAAAAAAAACCTACGTGTCATGATCATAGACTGTCGTAGCATAATTAACAAAAGAGCCGACCTGGAAGCATCCATAACTTACATAAAACCAGACGTTATCTGTGGCTGTGAGTCCTGGCTTAGTAACAACATAAAGTCCAATGAAATGTTCCCAGATAACTACACCACCTACAGGAAAGACCGCAACGCAGTAGGAGGCGGTGTCTTTGTGCTAGTACGAAAAGACCTCATATCCTTTACTGAACTAGACCTGAATAGCGACTGCGAAATCATGTGGGTCAAAGTACAACTCCAAAACAAAAAGAACCTACTAATAGGCTCATTCTACATGCCGCAACGCTGCGACAAAACCATACATGAACTAAATAAATCCCTGACAAAGTTCACAACAAACTCGAAGCAAAAACAAATAATCCTCTGTGGAGATTTCAACTGTCCCGATGTACTATGGGAAACAAGCACTGTGAAAACGTGCGCCCCAGAGCGATCCGTCCAACAAGCCCTCATTGACACAACAGAAAGTGCGCAGCTTACAAAATCCACACTAGCTCAACTAGAGAGGGCAAGCTACTAGACCTAATCTTTACAACTAATCCCACTGTAGTGACAAACTCTGCTTCTGTGCCAGGGATATCAGACCACGACATCATCGTCACAGACTTTGATATAAGAGTCCAACACCAAAACAAACAACGAAGACAAATTCACCAATTTACTCGTGGTGACTGGGACAATCTAAATGCTGATTTCATCACCCTGTCTAATGAAATAAAGACTCAATACACATTAGGTGCGTGCACAGAAACTCTTTGGACAATCTTCAAAAACGCACTAGCGAAATCTATCAACAAACATATCCCATCAAAGCTCAGCTCCAGTCGGTGCAATCTCCCATGGCTAAACAGAAAGCTACAAAGACTACTAAAGTGAAAGAGAAGACTGTACAATAAAGCTAAGAAAACAAACAACTGGGAAAATTACAAATTCATACAGAAAACATGTAGACGAAGTTTGCGTAAAGCAGAATGGGACTTTATTAATAACACCATCACCACAGGCCTCCAAACAAACAACTCAAAGCCATTCTGGCGCTATATCAAAAGTAGAAAACAAGACAACATCGGAGTAGCTCCCCTGAAAAAGAATGGATCACTGGTGTGTAACAGTAAGGAAAAGGCTGAGATCCTCTTGGACCAGTTCCAGAGTGTCTTCACGAAAGAAGACAGATCCGCGCCCCCACACCTTGATCCCCCACAACACCCCAATATATGTGGCATTAAAATAGACACCACCGGAGTATGTAAATTACTCAAGTCCATTAAACCACATAAAGCATGTGGCCCTGACCAGATCCCCAAAGCTGTCCTTAAGAACTGTACCGACACCCTATCCCCTGCACTCCGAGACATCTTCCAGAGATCCATAGACACAGGCAACCTACCGTCAGACTGGCGCAAAGCAAATGTGTCACCTGTATTTAAAAAAGGAGATAAGCACCTACCAGAAAACAACCGCCCCATCTCCCTGACATCTCTAACACATAATCTACCGCCATATCATGACCTACCTAGAAGAGTACAACATCCTAACACACCTCAACCACGGCTTCAGAGCAGGCTTCTCCTGCGAAACACAACTCCTAACCACCACGCATGACCTATTCTGTTCTTTCGACTCTGGAACTCAAGTAGACATAGCAATATTATACTTTTGCAAGGCTTTCGACACAGTCCCCCACACAAAACTCCTCCATAAACTATCCCACTATGGCATAACCGGAACCACGTTCAAGTGGTTAGAAAATTTCCTCAGTGACAGATCTATGAAAGTTGTTCTAGACGGCGAAACCTCGAGAGAAGTACCCGTCAAATCCGGCGTCCCACAAGGCACTGTACTTGCCCCCTACTATTCCTCTGTCATATAAACGACCTACCAGCATCAGTAAAATCTAAAGTCCGCCTATTTGCAGATGACTGCCTACTATGTAGAGAAATCAAAACATTCAACGATCACATTGCACTACAACACGACCTAAAACAACTCCAAACATGGGCAAAGGACTGGGGTATGAACTTCAATACAAACAAATGCTACATCCTCAGTGTAAAACATAAAACTGACTATTTCTACACCTTAAATAACATCACCCTAGAACGTGTAAACTGCAATCCCTATCTTGGTATCTCTATCTCTGACGACCTTAAATTGCACTCCCACATCGCAACAGCAACTAAAAAAGCAAACTCAACACTTGGTTTCCTAAGACGTAACATACGACACTGTCCCATAAACAACAAACGGACGGCATATATTGCCCTTGTGCGCGCTGCTTTAGAGTACGGAGCCATAGTGTGGGACCCATACCATCAGGGGGACATAGATAAAATAGAACGTATACAACACCGTGCTGCTCGCTTCATTACCGGCGACTACCACTCCAGACATGAAGGATCAATGACAAACATACTAATAGACCAAAAACTCAATACCCTACAAAGCAGACGTCGGGATCTACGACTCAAATACATGTACAAAATAGCTGAGGGATCTATCCCAGCCATCCCCGCAGAAACATACTTTCGGCCCAAACAAATAAATAAAAGACGCATCCAACCCAAACATTTTCCAGATCACGTATCATCAAACTTTGTACAACACCTAACAACCAAAACACCGAGTGCTATATAGTACCTGCATCCCACACCGACCAATTCAAAAACTCATACTTTGTAAAGACAATAGTAGACTGGAATAAACTAAACGAGTCGCAGGTCCAGGCTGAGACCATAAACGATTTCAGTCTCCTATCCTGCGGCTCAAACACTCAATAACACCAGGGGTGAGACCACATTAGATTTCTCCGTAGGCGGCCATTATAACGTTTCCTTCATTTCCTGTAAATTTTACCCAACAGTTTTCTTTAAATTTCTACACCATATTTACCCTCTATTCATACACATGCTGTGCAAAATTCGTAAAATTCTCATACCTCAATTTTCCATAAACCACTTTCAAACCTGACACCCCTTCATTTCTGCTAGAACCAGACAGTGATTTGCCCTAATGACATCATATAGCCAAATGACACCTGTGTCTATACGCAGAAAAGCACAATTTGACAACTGTTATAAGTTGACAGCTCTGGTACCACGCTGCAGAAAAACATAATTTCTACTCAATCAACACTATACAAGTACTCTCAGAAATTCACACAACCTGCATAATGCCATTTCTATTGGGAACTCTCTCGGGTAATGGCGGACGAATCTTTAATGTGGTCTTACCCCACCATACGCACCCACCCCGTCGTAAACCATAGCCAACAGTGGCTCCTTACGACGTAAATAATTAGAATTAGAATTAGACACATTTTGCACCTATGTAAAATTTAAATATGGTCTTACCCCAGTTGGTACCCTCCCCTCCTTGCTGTGTACATGTGGTGACGTCTGGTGACTATAAATTAATCTACATTGTACTTGTAGTCCACAATGGAGGGTCATTATGACCACGCCATACTAAACGGGTAGGTACTGTAATGCACTTGCTAGTTTTTGTTTCCAAAGTAACATAAAAGACTGAACAGTATATACGTTATCAGAACTAACAATGTATATAGTCATGCGTTCATTCATACGGTTGAGTGAACTAAGGCAACGTAGTGGTACGAAATAAATAATTACATCCCCGGGTTTAGCTTCGAACTTCGGGCTTTGCCTGTGAAATGAAAATTAAACAAAGTCCAGAATTTTAATGACTGTTTTTTCTAGCGGAAAAACGGCCTATGTTCACGTAAAGCGTATTATGTGATACACCAGCGCGTAGTTTCATCTATTAATTACCACGAACAACTAACATTATGGAGAATTAAGTGCCTGTCGTTCGGCTAACAAAGGTACCCGACTCGTGGACTCTATGTAGGCGGACTCGTTTTGAACCTCCCCGTGAAATGAGTTGGAAACGATAAACAACATGGTCGCCGATAGCTTGTCGTCGATCGTGCGAACGTATAAAATGAGCATAACTACTTTAACTTTGTTCAGAGGGGGTCATGTCACGATGCGGTGAAATAAGGACGAAAGATGACTCTAAACTGGACTTCGAAAGAATACTTTTCGACACTTATCTGCCGCGATGACAGGGCAAACGCTGCACTGGAAATGCTCGTCGACGATTTGCATGCAGCCAAAGACCGCACGATTCGCGCCTTCCTATGTCACTCTGGGTCCGAGGACTTCTTGTGGGGGCTTGTCCGACTGCTGGGAAGCGGAAATACAAGGTTAGTTTCTGCTACAAGTGTTCTCCACACCATACCCTGTATCAGTTAGCAGTTAAACACCCGCCCTAATATAACGTAAATTAACACGTCATGCTAGGCCCATGGCAATGGACATGGTGAACCAATTGTTTAAAACGACTCGATCGTTACCTACTTTTTAACTTAAGATTATCATTAAGATAATACTAACTTTTGGACTTGTCTTGACTTGTGAATTGACACTGACAGCAGTATTTTATAGGCGTAACCAGTGCATTCCCTAATATTTGGAGTAGCAGCTAGGTTTAAAAAATTTAGTAGCCAGCTACTGAAACAGAGCATTGTGGATGAATGCGGTGGCAAAGCCGCTGCTGAGCGACGTGGTCGCGCCAACACTAGAGTGGAATTTTTTTTATAAAATGATGCTATTTGATGGCTTCTGGTGCATTCTAATCATTTAATTTTTAAGTGTTGCTTCAGTAAAAAAAAATTATACCCATTTTGCTATGAATGTAATCTCGATCAATATCCCAGATAAGCTCATTTTTTAAAGGACAACACATTAATTTGGTACTCTTTTTAAAATTTCATTTACTCTTCATTATTTTGCAGTCTACAAGTAACAACCAGTCTTTTATGCAAGTTAAGTTATGAAATGTGGTTCTTAAGAAGAATGCTGCGAGTGCCATGGACTGCAAAGCAAAGCAATGAAGTCATCCTTAGGACAGCCAAATCAAAAAGAAAGATCATCAACAAAGTTAGAACACAACAAGCAGTAACAACAGGAAAGATAGAAGGAAAAAGATCCAGAGGACACCAGAGAATAAAAATAATAGATAGTCTCTCAAGATGGTGTGGAAGGAGCACAACAAAACTGCTACAAACTACAAACGACCGTGTGGTTTGGAGGGCCATGATCGCCAACGCCTGTGACAGACATGGCACATAGAAGAAGAAAGAAGTTATGGTTAATAATGCAGCCAGCTACTACATTCTCATGATGAAGATACTCCATGTCTTTGCCATCCTCATCATCTCAGCTCATATCAACTCAAATTATCTTCAATAAACCAACATAAGGGAAACGTTGTCATAACAAAAAATATTAACGTCCCAAGCCTCCCATACATGAACAGGAACTGACTGTCCATTGACAATACAGCAGTGTTGCCACCGAGTGGTTAATATTGAAAACTAATGGGTGTTGACATTGGCAACAGGACTGCCGACCGCGGCTGTTTTTTCGCACCGCACTTGGGGAGGTTGCGTATTTTGTAGACACACACAATTACTTGGCTTCTACTTTTAAAATTTGGGTCCTAAAAAATGTAGGTAGGAGCCAGTTGGCTCCTAGACAAAAAAGTTAACTTAGAGGGCTGTGTGTGCGTATGTATGTAATTGTGTTTTCAGTGCTAATTTAATCCAAATTAAACACAGATGTCCGTTTGAAATATAAATAAATTAAAAACGTATGAATATGTGGCCAGATACTAACTTTAGGCATTATAACATGGTACATTGGCAAATTAATAACAGTCATATGTGGAATCCTTGAAATTATCAATAATTAACAATAAATATACGTATGTATATATTGTATAGGGACACTGATTTTACGTTTCAAAAAAGGCAAATTCTGTTTCAATTTCACTTCAAAATTCTGTTTCAGAAAAAGGCAAATTATGTGTCAAATGACGCATTTTCCATGTCAAATTACGCATTTCCCGTTTACAGTGAAAAAGAAGCCCATTTCTTTTCAGAAAAGTAATATTTTATTTCAATGTTAACTTTGAGAAATAATACATTCTATCAAATATTTAAAATATCACAATGTTCTGATCCATACATTTATATAATACTGTTTTATTGGGTGGTTAATTTTTCTAACAACATTTATTTGTGCAATATTTGCACCACAGTAACAACCACACATAATCAATTTAGGTAATAAAATAATTCCTCTCACACAATAACATAAATGACTTATTGTTTCTAATGCAGTAGTGCTAAATATATAAGTTAGCAAATGTAAATTACATAAGCAGTCATATTAACAGTTTAAATCACTGATGCTGTTTCACAGACAATTTTGTTCAACTATTATGACGCCATCCAACGGAATTTGTCAGAAGTACGAAACGCGGAGTATATCACTTTGAGCCAGCGTAACCTAGGCTGTTGTTATTCCTTTGAGTTTTGTATTCGAAACCGGAATATGTACACTTATGTGTGTTCTAACGATGTGACAACTATATTTAATTAGCAACATATCTTCAGTGCGCTTAGCGGACAGCCAGACAACGATCGCAAAATGGTTTACGTTAGCACCTTCTGCTCCTGTCCCCGTTTACGTCGGTTGACACGAAGTATCATGGGCGTCATGACACTTCGTAGCAATTTACCTTGCGCGTTTAAAAAATCCTGTCATAAATCCACCAAAATAAACAAATACCGTTGCTGAGTAATCATGTTTATTTCAGAATATCGCCAATAAAGTCAGTGTTGTTTACGGTGTTTCCGAGAAACGACAACACGTGGTTTATGAAACGGCAAATGACAACGCATGATCTGTTATTACAGACTCATGGTCGCCAGTGGGTGACCGTACAGAATGTGTCAGTCGTCAAACAGAAAAAATAATTGTATATTTGACCAATTCAGTCGCAATTTAGAGGGCTGGAATAAGCTTGTCCGATTTTTTTTGTCAGTTTTTGTCACTGCCGTATTATTTACAGCCCAGCCGTAACGCCATATTAACAGATGCCTAAGCGTAACAAATACGGCGAAACTGTAACAGTTGGCAAGTCTGCACAAGCTGTCAATCACATTTTCATTCACAAAATGCACACATACTTTTCGTGCTGTTAAATTGAAAGCTGAAGAGTGTCTTCTGCTGTCCATCCTTGACAAGTTTTCTTTTTTGAGGCATACTTGTTCATTAAAGAACCTGCGAAAATGATAAAAAAAGTTATTGTCGCAAACTCAATGCGGTGGTGCCTGTGGAAATCAATGCAAACCGTTCGTAACATGCAGTTGGTGGGAGTGTACTTTCAACCATCTCCGGCGGTGGTCGGGCGTGCTCGGGTTGTCAATATCCGGACCGGCTTAGTTTTTTGCGGATTTTGTCAAATTGAGCCATTCTTTTGCCTAAAAACGTGAGAAAATAATTATATGGGGTTGATTCGGTAGTCGGTGGTCCAATTAGCGTTTGTCGGCGATCCCGCCGGCTGCCGAGGCTTCGGTAACACGCTTGTAGGTACTCCCATGGCCTGGAACTGGTCGAGGGATAGTGTATCAAGAATTTTATTGAACTGAAGTTTTTCTTGCAACATGTAAAGCTTTGCTTACAGTTAATACGTCAGCTATAGATGTGACAGAAAGATGAGCGGAATCATTTTGGTTGCTGCTCATCTTTCTGTCATGCATGTCTCAGAGTCAGAGTGACCTGTCAGGCTTTGACATTAAGGTTTTGAATCCACCGCCCAGGGGGCCAGTAGATTTGAAAAGTTAGTGGCCCGTCTGTGAAAGTTACTGGCCCGGATTTTGTGTTACCGTCAAAAATACGCTGATACTGAGGTGCAAAACATTATTAGTCTTTTTTATAATTTTACCAACAAAGTCAAAGTTGTTAGAAATTACTATACAATTGTTGATTGTTCAAAGTGAGATGTCCAAAGCTAACAATAGTGTTCAAGTGTTTACTAAGATGCATATATACAGTATTTGACAAGTCTAAATAAAGTGTGGCCAGCGTGACGACAGCTAGTCAGTCGGTAGTTGAGTTGACGCTGCTTTCATGTACAGGTCATTCACGGCATTATACTATTTCACGGTTAATTCGCTAGGTGGCACCACCCAAATTAGGTAACCTTCACCTTGCCCTTGCTGACGCAACGTTACATTTGGTTTCTGTCATTTTAGCCACTAGTTAAATTTGGATTTAAGTTGTATTCCTTTCATATATCTCAAGAAGAAAAAGCGTGCATAATTCTAAAGTTGAGGCAGCTTCCAACCACCGTACAAAGTGTGTCTAAGGGCCTTGGCGGGACTTAAAAAATTGCGTCTCTCATCATAAAAACCTGCGCTGCCAGTGGTTAGAAAATTTATTCGATGGCTTTGCACGCCGTCGTCCGCATGATAAGTGTTGGAGTTTGGACTCATTATTGATCAAAATTAGTATCTAAGTTATGTTTACAATGTCCTATAACTGAGTCGGGTCTAAGAATTCTGACGAACTGCATCTGATATTGATAACCGATGCGGTCGTGCCGTGACCGCCATTTTGTCTCGGCGGCGTTCGAGAACCGGAAACCAGTAGCCCGTCGGGCCAGTCAAATATAAGAACTGGTGGCTCGAACTGGCCTGACAGCTTAAAAAAAGGTATCGGGCCAGTGTTAATGTCAAGGCCTGCCTGTGCTGAGTGACAGATAAAACTGCAACCAAGATCTTGACTTGCGCCACTCCCAATTTGACCTTTGGTGAAAGGTCAGCTGTCACCAGTGTCAGTCATTGCTTCAAAATGTTCAACAATTCAAGATTTTACAGACAAAAACTTCTTCTTATTTTTTGTATGTATTTAAATTTGTTCACACATTGTATGTGTTGGGGGAGGCTAGATTAGTGGCTTGGCGGACTTCATTAATATCCATGAAGTAATGACGCATAACTTCGCACGTGCTCCGTCGGCGATGCATAGTGGTCATTATGTAGGTGGGCATTTCCCCACAAAACTCAAATATAAATGTGACAATACGAGACGATTCAGATTTCAACACTTTATTCAGCAAACAAGACCCTTTAGCAATAACATATGTTACGGTAGACAAACTCATGTATATATATATATACAACAAAACACGTGCACAGGAATAATAATTCCAGCCAATCAATGTAAGTCGTTCATGTGAATAACAATATCTTTCGTAGACATCTACCTTATAGCGATTACCAACATTACCGACACCTTCCATTTGATAACGGGTCTGCCATGGATCCCTGCAGAAGGTGTGTAATAATTAATGTAAAATCGATATGTAGCAATGCAGTGTTTTTAGTTTGTTAGTCTATTGTGACATAGCTGTGTTGTCATATTGCTACATGTTGCCACATTGACAAGGTATAGTTTAGCTATGTACTGCTGGTGCCAACATGTGAATGTCAGAGAATGAGAAGGTTAATGGTTATACATTCTTCTGGTACTGAAGCGTTGCTGCAAGCAAATAGTGTAGAAATACTAGAATGGTGACTATTGATGATACAGTATATTTCATTAATTACTATTGACTATTGCATCAATATACGACTTGTGTTTATGGCGTATACTATAGACAATAAACGGCAGTAGCAACTTCTATAATGTGGTAGAGTCAATTTTAAAACGTGCTTGTATTATAGCTACTCCGAGGTTTCGATATCCCCAGCCACGGAAAACAGCACGTCCGACTGTGGACAGGTATATATGGTAATTTATTTTTGTATATATATATATATAGTATACCTGGGGTGTGTGTATGTACTTGTCTTGGCGATATGATCATAGATATATCCTAATGGGGATATTGACTGAGACCTTTGCAAGTTTCTGACAATAGATGGTTACATGTATATTCTACTCTGAGCCATTATATGAATGTCAGGACATGAGAGGCTACGTAACTGTAATTACCTGTTATGGAGTTTTTTTAGTGCACTAGGTGTATTACAACAGGTTAATGGCAGTGTAATGTACATTTTTGTTTGGTAGATGTCTACGAAAGATATGTTATTCTATGTGTCTTGTTGAAAACACATGAATGACTTACATTGATTGGCTGGGATTATTATTTCTGTGCACGTGTTTTGTTGTATATACACTGTATATATATATATATATATGAGTTTGTCTACTGTAACATGTTATTGCTTCAGGGTCTTGTTTGCTGAATAAAGTGTTGAAATTTGAATCGTCTCGTATCGTAACATTTATATTTTGAGTTTTGTGGGGAAATGCCCACCTACATATCTCCCTGCGAAATAATGACCACTTCGTCGCCGACGGAGCACGTGCGAAGTTACGCGTCATTACTTCATGAATATTAATGAATTCCGCAAAACCGCTAATCTAGCCTTCACCATTTGTGTTAATTTGATAGTTGCTATTCACCAGCCAGACTGCCTGTATCCTCAGCAGGTAGAAAACAGAAACAACTAAGAAAACCACCGTCAATTGTTGGTTAAATTGGGCACAGCCTTAATTGTACAAACGCATGCAATCCTACCCAAACAAACGAAGAAATAAGAATAGTATTTGCAATGCTGTAATAGCATCTCTGTTTAAAAAAATTCATACAAATCCTAACAGTATTTTCAAATTATACAATTATGCTTCTACAACATAAAAAGTGTATAAGAGTTTGTTTTACATGGATTGAACAATAGACTATGCCAAAACTAAGCCAACTGCCCACTTCACATGCCTAGGATTCCACTTCTTTGAATATCACTGGGATCACACTACCACGGGTTCTCACTAGTAATGCACACATAAATCAAATCAAATACAATGTGATTCCACAACTTTTAACGAACACTGTGCAACATACATGTATTACAGTGTAGATCAATGTCATGATTTGTCAGGATTACATTTAAACCAGGAGGCAACCCTTGGCATTCAGCCATACATCCCGGCTACAATTCGCTTACGACAACATCGTGCAACAAAATATATTTTTTGTGTAAGCCAATGCCATGGAAACATTGAATATAAGAACACAACATGCTACTACCTCAAAATAATAATCGTCATGCTGTGACGAGAAAAGAGACCGTGAAACTTGTCGGCGGTGCCATTTCATTGTTGTTACTATTGGAGGTAACATCAAATTACATAAATTTTAATTAGTACAACAGTGTGTCGCATTCAGTTGTCTAAACCTACTGCTTTTGTTGTTGCTACTATATAATAATCGTGGTCGACAGAATCACTAATATTTTTTCTCAGCTCAAATTAGTGCACCTGTACCCGATTACTGTAATAGTGGCTCGCAACATGTCACCTTTTGCAAGATATGGCTGTCTCCAAGCATTTCATTAATTTATCGATTCAAAATGTGTTATCTTGTAAACAGCTAATGCTACGTGTAGTATTATAATCGGCAACAGTGTATCACAACTGACTTTAATCCCGGTGTGTTGCAGTGTTCTGCCTAGGTCGAATTTACAGGGCGTTACGCCCAGCCCTTTTTCAGTGACGTCCTGGTACCCAAAAAAGTCA
Source organism: Paraescarpia echinospica (assembly GCA_020002185.1). Taxonomy (NCBI): domain Eukaryota; kingdom Metazoa; phylum Annelida; class Polychaeta; order Sabellida; family Siboglinidae; genus Paraescarpia; species Paraescarpia echinospica. The sequence continues at coordinate 42,807,658 of CM034540.1, read as the reverse complement.
AAAAAGAACGCCCTGCCTTTTTTATACGACGCCCTGTTTTATTTTGCACGTAACCTTACTCGTGGCTACAGACGGTTACACGATCGTGTATATTATTATTAATTTGCGAGCACCCCTATCTCTAAACGCATCCTGATCGCACCACACGCCCGGTTAAATTGTTCCCAACTGAGCGCATCCCGCAATCGTGGATTGGATGCGTCACGAGATCGGGGCGCTTGCAGACGATCGAGTGTCTGCAACCGTGTCGACTACATATCACGCCACCCGGTCAGTTAGATTGTTCAGGTGCCCCTATTTTGACTCCAATCCCGGACGCCTTTAAATTCTTAATCATGTGCCCCAAAAATATTAAATACGTTGATTTGAGGAGACGTCGACCTTCGAAAGTGGATAAACCAGAGTGACAGACTTTTGTAGAGTGCCTCAACTATACATATCGCCAAGCATTCCTTATGTTGTTCGTATCTTCAAAAGTTAAAGTCTGATCGCCGGGAGACTTCTACCGTTAGATTAGTCGTTAAATTCTTAATCACGTGATACTTGCAAAACTTATTAAAATACATTTTGATCTGAGGAGGCGCCAAACTTCGCAAGTCGGTAGACCAGCCTGTTCACAACAGACTTTCGAAGCCGGCACGTGTGATTAGAAAAATAATGTTTTATTCATACACTCTTATTGTCCGTGTTTGACATCACACTTTTTACTATTTGCAGTGTAATATATCTCAATTTCTGTTCAGCCTAGCCCAACAATATCTTGCATATCTATTGCTTATACAATAGTCTCTGAGAATATTAAATATGATGTGAATGTATACATAAAATGTTATGCCATGCTGGGTATCGTGTTTTGCTAAAACTTAAAGTTAAGACATGCCAATTTAATAAAATATGTTGTATTGTCTATATATATATTTATACCATATAATCATCCATTTGTCCACATTTATACTTATTCAAATGTCATTTTTCAATTTATGTTAAACCTAGCCCAAAGAAATTTGGCACACATATTACCTGTATAATATTCTCTATGTATATTGAATATTATTCAGATTGACACAAATTAAAAAGCTAAATATTGTGTTTTGTTCTACAAATGCTTGCCCAAGCCAATATTATAATGCATAAATATACATATACACTGTGTACATAATGTACTATATGTAAGTAGTATGATATTAAACTACCAGCTGTACACTGCTACTATGTCTTGTTAACTATTTAATTTAGTCGCATGTCACAAGTGCCTTTTTAACCATTGCTTACCGCGCTCTACATGCCCTTTACTAAAATGGCACACTGCCCTTTTGAAAACCTGGGCAAAACACTGTTAATATGGGTCATGTTAACTATTTAGTCACACGTCGCACGTGCCTTTTTAACTATTGCTCACTGCGCTCTATGTGCCCTTTTTCTGAAATGGCACCCTGCCCTTTTGAGAACCTGGGCAGAACACTGTGTTGTGACTATCACTATCCTGAAGATGAAGTGTCACTATTCTGGGGCTGAGGCCATTTCACATATATGTACACCTCCTGGGCCTTTCCCCGGAGGAGAGCCACCGTTTCACCGCAAGCCAGGGCTCAAATTCTTCGACGGGAGGCCTCACAGCTGAGATGCGGATCAATTGATCCAGAGTTGATGCCGACAGTGAAGAACCATTCAAGAACGCTCATCGGTTTCTGACGTTGGCGGTTTTTATGAGATTTATATTTTGCCAGTTTATTTTTGTAAGTACTTTACTCACAACGTCTTTTCTAACAGTTTGTTTCTACATTGAACACAAGTGTTACAGATCTAGAATTTGGCTATATTATGAGATATGCTTATAGTTATATTTTCACACCTAAAAATTGTCCAAACGCCACGCTGCTTGTCTTGGTCATGTGGGAATTTTGTAGGAGTTATGTTCGCCGAGGAGAGCGATCTCTGATTGGCATAGACGTTGTAATAATATTTATAATATTAATGGAATGTAATGACGGCTGGGGGATTGAACAAAGCATTACATCTAATTAAAACGTTTGCAAACGACACGACCGAATTATATTAAAGTGCACTATGTAAACCCATGTGCTTGTCGACGTGTACTTCGCCATCACGAAAAATTCCAGTAGAATGTAGTCGGGATATGACACGATGACATGTATACTAGTCACCAGATGGAGCCACATGTTCAAAGTTTCGGTGGTGAAAGTGTATGAAACTGCGTTCAATAAATGTTGTAGCTTATGTCAATTGTTGTATGGCGAAGTTTAATAAGTAAATATAAACAAAATTATTTGTCATAGGCATAGGTTGCATTCTGGGTGTTCACCAACAGGTAGTTTATAGTCGCCATCAACAATCTATAAACTGAGGCACCAAAAGACACAAGTCGCCAGTTGGCTCCAGCATATTTATTTCTACTCGCCATGTGATTTTTCAGTCGCCTATGGCAACCTAAAACTCGCAATTTTGAACCCTGATATATATATATAGATCAGTTTCAGAAGTGCATTGTTGATATTATAGTAATTGTATTCTGGCCTATGAGCCGCTTACTAAGCTGTAGTTAAATCTGTCTCATTATTTGACTTTGGCTCAGGAGCTTACATTCACTACGAATTCATTGTACAAAGGGTGAGAATGTCTTTGTGAGCTATAGAAGCCTATATTATCTGGGCGAAATGTTGTAGGACTACGTAGGAGATTGACGTGTAATATTTAACATATTCCAGACACAGAACATTTCACATTAAAGTGTACATGTTTTTTTGTGATTGTAACATTGAACTTTGGGGAATTAAATAACTATATGAAAAGGGTTCTAAACCGTTCTATCTATGTTAATCATGTAATTCTTCCAGTCCCAGAAAATGTCTCACCGGTTGAACATTCCTTGAGCTAGAATAAAGTGTGCCTTGTTCAGTCAATCGTGGGCTTTGTTTTGTACATTCCTAATCATGGGACTTGTTCAGTGCATTCTTACGTAGTAGCCATAGAACTTGTTCAGTACATTCTTAATCATGGGCCTTGCGTGTTCAACATATATATATATATATATATTCTTAGTTCTTCTTCTTCTAGTTCTACTATTAACTGGCATGGGCCATTTTTCAGACATTAACACCAATGGGAGTATAGAGAATAAGATCCCAGCTCAGTGAGTTCGTGATAGGTTTTTAACTTCCCCTGGCATAGACACCAGGTGGAAGGGACCAAATGCTTATAGTGTCACTTCCATAAGACACAGGCAACAGAGGGTGCGTACCGGTATTGGTACCAGGATTCAAACCCCGGCTCTTCCGATCGACAATCTGAATACTTGACCGCCGTGACCCACCAGTTGTTGGCTGTGTTCAGTACATGTATTGATATATCGTATTCTTAGTCACGGGTCTTGTTCAATGTATTCTTTGTTTTATGTCAGGACTGTTCCGTACATTCTTACTAATTGGGCCTTGTTCATTACAATACATGTATACTTATTTGTGAGTCTTGTTCAGTGCATTCTTCCTTGTGGACCTTGTTCAGTAAACTTGGACCTTCTTCAAAACACTTGATTAATTAGTCAGTAGCATCACTGGGATCCTCCAAAGCTGATGAAAAGGGACATAATTGCCTGGCTCTGGTAAGCTGATTGCAATTAGTAGACCTCTGCTTCCTTCCCCAAGCTCCACTCAGTTAAGGAAAGGTATGTGCTTAGGCAAACTTCAGTAGAAGTAAGACTGTGTATACAGTAAATAAATAAGTAATTGGGTCATTATTGTGTAGGTGGTTGGTTTATTTGAGACTGGAGCTGAGTGTCCTTGCATTCTGAAGGATATCCATTAAATTAAGTGGCGGTGTAATATCAACTGTTGTCAGAGTTGGCTTGTATTGTTGTTGGCTAAGTGGCCATTTGGAATTAAATATTTCTTGTTAGGCTAAGTAATTTAGAATCAGTTTTGTAATATTTCTGGTTGGTATGAATTATGTTGAAATTCAGTGGGACTGATGTGCACGCAGAGTCAGACATTAATTTTAATGAACATTGTTTTTATCATTCCAAAATGAGCCACTATAATATTGTTTAATTTAATTATATTTACTTTGTTGATGTCTTCTCTAAAATATAAGCAGAGTACTTTTACTTTGATTAATTTTATGGTTTCTCACACTTTGTGTGTCTAAACCTCAAAGTCTATAACATGGGTAATTATTGGGGATAGTTATACTATTTGATAGCGAAGCAATAGTTATATTATCATTGCATTACCATTGTAATAGTTTCTTAATTATTGTGATAGTATGTCAATAGAAAGACTAATCATTCAGGAAAAGTAGTCACACACCCTAAATCATTGCCTTGGAAACAATTGATTCCCAATGGATGAATTCAATGCATGAACGACACTGCCAATGAAGCTACTAAAATTACAAAACTAAATTGAACAGTATATTTATGAACATTGGTTTTGTGTGGCATAAGTAGCCCTGCTCATCTATTAGCCAACCAACTGTCAGTAGTTTAGTATTCTATCAGTGATCACTATCGATGGTTAAATTTACTATCGATAGTACACTATCATCACATCGAAAAGATCGCAATGCATCAATAAGTCATTGTAGCACTTTAAAAACGTGTCTCCTATGTGCTTATGGACTTATGATTCAAGGAACAAAATTATTGCATATTTTAATTAGACCACAGTTGTGTGTGTCTAACATCTGAACACCTCGGTCCTGTCTTCAAGACAGTGGCCAACTTTCTTCTGAATAGTTCTTATTTAAATCATCTAACTTTATTGTATGCAATTAACTGTGACATTTTGCAAGACTTGTATCATTAGTATATATATATATATATATCTATATATATATATATATACAATATAGTCTTTGGTAAAACTGTGACTTGTGACTTTATTTCCTATGACCTTTCCCAAAAAACACCAAATTTATTTCCGTAACTTTTTCCAATGACTTTATTTCTGCCCACCGTTTTTCCCCAGGGTTGCTGGGAATGCAGCCTACATCCTGGGAACTGTCGCAGAGAATGAACTTGGATGTTACCGGATCATCTCAATGACCAATGCGTGCAGTCCAAGGTGTAACACGATTCTCATTGATCTTACCAACATGTTGGCCTTCGACGACTCTGAGAGTATGATGAATGCCGCTGGGACCATTGGGACACTGGTACGTTGTCCAGGGTTGTGGTCAAGTGGTCAAGTCTTTGAATCAGGCCCTTAGCCAGGATTGTAAAATTTTCCAATTTACCCGTTCTCATTTTGTATTTACCCGTTATGCTCAAGAAAAACCCTGTTGCGCATGCAATGGGTCATTGGCGTCGAAATGTGGCAAATATTCAGGGGGCTGGGGCTCCGAACTTGCACTCCCTGAGGGCTCTCTGAAAACCACCAACTGCACCCCCACCCCGAGGCTCGCAAAATACTCGGACTTCAAACTACACCCCTGCTCTCGCTGTCACACTTAATACAAGGCCTGTTTTATGACAACACAAACACTGTTTTGACTTTGTTGATGGTAATTATAAAACCACGTTATGGTCCAAGTTATAAAACCACCTTATGGTCAAACACAAGATCAGGGTATCTAGAAAATAAGAATTCTGTTTTCCAAAGACCAAACAACCTATAATTTGACAAATTAAAATCTGCAATTAAAAAAACATTCCAGTAACAGGTGAACAGGTCTTTGGCTAAGGTCCTGCTTGGAATTAAGTACCTTTTTGTATTTAGACATATCGTTTTTTATCTGGATATTTCAATCGCATCCCGTAGTCTTCTTCAGCAGACTGAAGAAACTGGATCAGCAATTCATTTAAGTACAGCATGTACTTCTACGTGGGCTTTGGAATTACCACATACTTTGTCATTTATACATGCCAAAATATCAAGTACATTTCAAGCACATAACTTGAGTATTTAGAATTCCAAATCATAGTTCTCTACTATTTTGTGTGCATGTTGCACAACATTGAATGCCCATCCTTATTATATATATCATTAACATTATATATCTTCAGTTATTTCAGTTAGTAATTGACACCTGGATAATTTTATTGCTGATTATTATGACTGAAATGTGGAGCGCAGTGGCCAGAATATCTGACTCTCAATAAAGAGAACTGAGGTTCAAACCCTGTACTGCTGTGTCAAACCTTGGCCAAGTTCATTCGCTCTATGTTGCTCCAGTTCACTCCACTGCGATGAGTACCTGAGAGGGAAATGAGGGAGATGAGGGAGATGAGGGAGATGAGTGGGAGAGAGGGAGAGTGAGATGGAGAGGGAGAGGGAGAGAGATACAACTGGATACTGCGCTACACAAAAACTTACCAATACTTACCTTTTACTGAATGTCGTGTGTGTGTGTGTGTCAGGCTGAGAGTGCGGAGGGGCGGGCATGGATGCTCAAGGAGGACTGCCTCAGTCTCACCATCTCACACATCACCAACCTTCTCAGTAGTGACAACCTGTGGACCTCCAGCAACGCAGCTCTTGTTCTCGCAAGGTTTGTATTTCTCTCCCTCATCAGCTGGTCTGTTCTACCATCTTGTCGATATTTCTCCACCTATCTAAAGCTTCTGCACTTGTCGTCCATTCTCAACTCTTCACCCATGCCCTTTCCAGATTAAAATCAGCGAACAAGCATTCTCTTGTGCAGCTCTAAGAGAATCAACTGCCCCTCACAGGCGCCAATGCTCTTGTGTTAATAATTTTTTGCAAATTTTAACATTCGATGATCATAATTTTTATTCATACATTTATTTTAATTAATTTATTATTATAATTAATCTATTGTTATTATTTTGATAGCTTATATACTCGTTTTGATTTTGTTCTTAGTTAACCTGCCCTCACTTATGCATGTTTTTTTTATAAAAGGTGCTATTTTTTATTTAATTTAGGACATTACACCTGTTTGTGTTCAAGAATACTCAGGATTCCCAACATTTTAGTAATCTTCTTAACTGTTGTGTTGTATGAATCCATGACTTATATGTGTATTATTGTATGTGTATTTGTGTCTGAATTAAGGAATCGAATTGAATCGACGATAAATTATTATATTTAGTTTTAAATAACTTGAAATGAAGAATATCTAAAGCATAGAGGGAGAGTGAGAGAGAGAGGGGGAGAGGGAGAGAGAAGATTGGGAGAAAAGGAGATGAGAGATAGAGAGAGGGGAGAGAGTGGAGAGGGAGGGGGGAGGGAGAGGAAGGGGGAGAGAGAGAGAGGAGAGAGTGAGAGAAGATTGAGAGAGAGGGAGAGGGAGAGAGAGAGAAATGCGACAGATTCACCTGTCTCTCTAGTGTTGATGTTGTGTTTTAGACTGACGATCTCCGAGGAAGGCTGTCTGAAGATCCTCAACCATGAGAAGTCCCACAGTGTCCTAGCCATGTTGATCGCTTCCCTCGGCACGGACGAGGCAGGCAAGTCTCAAGCCTTTACAGTTGTAATTAGACAGTACCCTTACGATATGTATTACAATACATGAGATACAATATGTATTGCATTGGTTGTTACAGCTGTTTTATAGTGTTCCATTGCATAATTTGATATGCGAGGTGGTGGCGAGAACAAGGTGAGTGCCAAAACGCAATGTACATCTGGAGGGGGTCTGGGGCATGGTCTGTTGCTTTTAAAGATATTTGAATCTTTGAAATGATACATTGCGGTGCGTTTTGAAGACTTTCAATGTATCCTTTGATGGCCGGAGAAATAAACAATCATAGGAGAAATAAAAAATCAGTTTTGCTATTGTAAAATAGAAAATATGTAAATTGTGTACAGTTACTTTTGTTCACTCAAAGTGAAGCAAACTACCAACTTTAATTTACATTTTAGATTTTTAGGCAGTGAATTCCATCGTTTTAGTCACAGGCCCTAATATTGTTGTTGTGTCACCAAATGCAAGGCTAGTATAGTTGTGCTGAACTGGTTAGCTAAGAACTTCAGTGGCAGCTATTGTAATCAGGGATATTGGCTTTTGAGAATGTTTGAAAGAGACAGTTCCCTCCAGTCGGTGCTGTCGTGATGGGGGGTGTTTGGTTTGCAGGGCGGGGAATGAATGCGGCATTCGCAATTGGCCGACTCTGTGACATGGAAGCCAGTCGCAATAGGCTTCTCAAGATGCCAGAGTGCGAGAAAATGGTAAAATTGCCTGATTGAATAGTTAGTTTGTAGTAGACCTTAAACAATATCAATAATTAATTTTTAAGAGGATAAAGACAGATTAGGTTTTAAGAGGATCATTGACTAAGTCTCATTGCTACTTAGACTGTCATTATCATTAATACCTGGCACTTAAGTAGTACAGTTCTTGCCTGTATAAATTTATTACGACGAATTACATATTATTTGGCACATCTTGTCTGTATAGTCTGTCATAAAATACTTTTCACTGCATATCATATCTGTATAGTAAATCATATATGTCACTTTAAAGATCTTGTTCTTGTCATTGACGTACTACAAAAGACCTGTCATTTGACAGGTCATGTCTGTATAAAAGTTATGTAATTATTGATTTTCTCTGTATAGTCTCTGTTAACCATTGTTTTAACACTTAATATTGCCCAGTTTCCTCATTTTTGAGGATGCCATGTCATCTCATTCTTTTTTCTCTAATGTCTGTGTGCACAGTTGTGGATATTTGTGTACGAATTGTTTTCATTCATTAATTGCAGCATGGCTGCATACTTCCCAGAGAAGTCAAGACGGTGTTCAAATGAACAGGTCTGCCAGGGAGTAAAGTGTAAAGCGCTTTGAGCAGTCCTGAGGATTAGATACTGTGCTATATAAGAACTTACCTTTTTTACTTTGTAGATCTCATCGATGGGCATGATGCTGTCATGCAGTGATGCGGGCACAAGTAAGAACGCGTGCTTCGCTCTCAGTTGTCTGGCGATGAACAAGGATGGACATATGCGTTTGCTCAAAAACTCACACACCGACGACATCGTTCGGTCGCTGGCGGAACTAATCTCAGCTGATGATGCAGAAACAGCCTGGTTTGCAGCCATGTAAGTCACGACTTCAAACAAAGGGAGCAACAACAAAAGGAATAATACATAATTAGGGTTAATCCAGATCCTTTGGTCCCCAGATTAACAAACAAAATGCCCAAATGCGCCCATGTCTGGATTTATGCAAAATGGCCAACTTCGCCCAATGCCGCCTGATACTCACTACTGTTAGGCCTTTTATTGACCTCATTCAGATCCTACTTTTACATGAGCCAATCACATGATGCTGGTCACCTAAATTGCATAAAAGACAGGCAACACACGTGTGATCGCCATCTTTGCAAAGAAATTTGATTGTTGAACATTCTTTATGATAGTTCATTTCTATACAAATGAGTTCTTTGTAGACATATCCAATACGTGAATTTGTACCTGGTAGAGGCTTTCGTCAGTGTAGCACACCAACTTCTTCAGTACATATGACGTATGACGTCATCGTACACGTGAGATAGGTCGTGGAGACTTGGCCAACATACTACAATCGCTAGTATAAAAAAACAGAACACCTCACAGAGAACTCACAAGAATTGGTGAAAATGATAACAAAGCTAAAAGTGGAAGATGGCGAAACAATTGTGTCATACGATGTTGTGTCACTGTTCACAACGACACCTTTCAAAGAAGCATGTGAAGTAATCGGAAAGAGATTACAGAATGACAAGACACTCAAGAAGAGAACTAACCTAACAGTCTACAACATAATGGAGCTGTTTACATTTGTCTTGGTGAATATATACTTTAGATTTGGAGGAGAATTTACCAGCAGAAGTTTGGTGTAGCCTGTCCTGTACCCCCCGTTGTGGGGAACTTGTACATGGAGGATTTGGAGCAGGAAACAGCACCAGACGATTGCCAACCTAGAAACTGGAAGAAATATGTGAATGATGTTATCTGGTTCTATATTATAAAACAATTTGTTCTCTATTTGTTTGTGCCCCCACATCTCCGTCAGTTTTGCATGTATCAGGCTGAAATTTTGCATGTGATCTAGCGGGCCGGGCCCATCGAGATGGTTGTAGATTTATACATTTTCGAAATTCGTCCGGGGGTGGAGAATTTGAGGGTTCAATATTTCAAGAGGCTGTACGTGGAGTTCCGGCCACGAAATTTAATGTTTTCTATGTCATCATAAAAAAATAATTATGCCATCTACAAATATGTCACTGGATGTATGCAGAAATTTTGAATAGTTTTTAAGTTATTGATGTTTAAAAATCCTCAGCACTTAATGCAGGCACCAGCAGTTCACCACATCAGCCCTGTGAGCGCGTGCTACTTCTGGAGTGGCACCCTCTTTCACATTTCACTTCTTTCCTACAGATGGAGCTACGTTTTGGCGTCTGTAAAAATTTTATTTCAAGTTATTGGTTAATATAACATTCATTCACTTATGCATCCAACAAAACTTCACTGAAAAGCGAGTGTCAACAGTTATACTTCTGCCTGCAAACTACACGGTCTCCATGCGATCAGTATTCACGCAATGGTGGCTGACAGTAGCATAGCCGTACTCATAGCCATAGGCATAGCATAGGCCGACTTCACTTAATTAAAATGTTGATAATCACAGCCATCGATTATACTCGCCGTCAGCAACATATCATTTACTACTGCAATCATCGTTTATACCCACCGTCGGCAATATATCAGTAACTGGCACAAACTGTCTACACGCCGTCAGCAACAGACAACTTCCAACTACAATCTATGTCTACATGCCATCAATGACAGACAAGTTACCAGTACAATCTCTGTCTACATGCCGTCAGCGACAGACAAGTTACCAGTACAATCTCTGTCTACATGCCGTCAGTGACAGACAAGTTATTTTTACTTATTTCACAGTCAGTTTACCTTTTGTTCTCATGATGTTTCGACTGCTTTCAGCAATCATCTTAAGACGGCTATCGCTAGATGGCGACACAATAGTCCTTCAGCACAGACGTAGTCACTCCGGTGTGTGTCCCCCATGGCTGTGTCCTGGGTGGCTCTTCAAGAGATCATTATAGATGTTTGAGAGCCAGTACCATCCTTCGTCTCGATTCATGCTGTTCTTGGTTTTTCTAATCCAGATCGCTTCTTTGATGCCTCTTGTCCTCCAGTCCGACTCCCTGTCCACAAATTTGGTCCCTCCCAGTCTGCTATATGATTTTGCTGTGTCATGTTTTCTGTTGTTTCTGGAGGACTACCATGTCGCCATCTAGTGGTAGTCGTCTGAAGAAAACTGCTGAAAGCAGTCAAAACATCATGAGAACAAAAGGTAAACTGACTGTAAAATAAGTAAAAATATCACTAGTGTGGCTGTGTGAAGTTTACAGTGTAACGGAAGAAGACATATACTGACCAATACCTGAACTTTGCATCCGACCACCCCAAACACCAAAAGTTAGGAGTCATCAGAACCCTGATGAACCGGTGTGAGACGATAACTTTGGAAGAGAGGGACAAGAAGGAAGAGGAGAAACACCTAAGAGGAGCTGTGAAAGTTTGTGGCTATCCATCCTGGGTCTTGAAAAAGGTGACGGAGAGCAACAAGATGAAAAAGACTGAAAAAAGGAAACGGACAAGACCTATAGAAGCCAAGTAGTCATCCCATAGGTGGAGGGAGTCTCAGAGACGGTACATCGAGTACTAATGAAGTATGGGGGTTGCAACAGCAATGTGTCCCCACACCACCCTCAAGTGCCTGTTGGTACACCCTCAGGACAAAGTGGTGCCAGAAGAACAAGGCGAACTGGTGTACCAAATACCATGCAAGAACTGTGATGCTGAATATATTGGGGAGACGGGAAGATTGTACAAAATGAGACTTAAGAAACATAGAAAGGATGTTGACAACACAAGGAAAGAGAAATAAATGAGAAGCGACAAAAAAAGATCAATGTTGACCATCAACAAATCCACCATCACAGACCACGCAACAACACAAAATCATATCATAAACTGGGAGGGGAAAATAGTGGACAAGGAAGTCAACAGAAGAACGAGGCAAATAAAAGAAGGATCAGACAGGCCAGGACACCAATCAACCGAGATGAGGGGAATTATGAACTATCTCACATGTATGATGATGTCATACGTTAGATGTACTGAGGAAGTTTAGTGTTCGACACCAATGAAAGCCTCTACAAGGTAAAAATTCATTAAATTCAAGGAAATGCGACATTTGCTTTTAACTAATGTTTTTTTTTAAATGGCATCCAACATCAATGCTGCATTTGGCATTTTGAATTGAGCCACTCTGCACTCATTTCTCTTAAATTTTTAGTGAGATATCAATGTTTGCAGTGTTAGCATTGTTGACAATGATCATATTATCTCTCATCATACTGTGGTGTTGAAACTATTAGACACAGAGATTGCAAGTAGACATCGGCTGCATTTGGCCAAATTCATAGCCCAGATCTGTAGTTATGTCCCCCCCAAATAGCGATGCAAACTTTCGTTCGGGTTACTAAGAATGTGGCCACGCATTGGTAACAACACATTGACTCACAATGAGATTGATATATTGGATTATAAGAATCTGATTTTATATGGAAATCGTAATGATTCTTTTGTGTGCACATTCCAGGATTTCTGTATTTTATTAATGCTGTAATGGTGTAAATTTCCATAGGACATTAAGAACTTTGGCAACCCAGCCCAAGGGCTGCTTGAGACTGCGAAGTCACCCGGCTGTGACACCTGCTCTCAAGGTAAACTACACTTGCATGTATGCACCAGGTGTAACGAAAACAAAGTTGTTTGTTTTGATCGTACCAGCAGAATCATGTAACACTTTGTGCATATTCTACACAGTTAGGATGATCATGGGAGGTTGTACTAAGACTTATAAGGTCGCTATCAAGTATCATATAGGCCTCTACATGTAATGTAGTAAGCATTACTTTTTATATACTGCTGCTGCTGGAATGTTAGTACAAGAACTGTTGTGCTAACTTGGTCAACAATACTAACACTACATACAGTGCTGGGTCTATTAACAATACTACTACTTACTTACTTACTCCTCTTCATGCCCACTGGCACGTAGGGCGGAAACAAGGATCTTCCACCTCTTCCTGTCTGCTGCTATCTTTGTGGCTTGGCTGCAGCTTACATGTAGTTCTTTGAGTTTCTTTTCTAGTCTTCCTGCAGGTTTGATTTTGGTCAACCACGTTTTCGTTTTCCTTCTGGTGTCCATCTAAGACCTAACAATCCAATTAATAATAATACATTTATAGTGCAACCAACGTAATGTTAAACCAAGAAAATACAGTCATTCTCAAATGAACACTGTCTAATTAATCTGATTTCAGTTAGATGACACATCGTGACCGTGTGAGCTAATTGACATGTTATGGTACCATTTGTATGCGCTGTCAACAAAGTGTTCTCCATCTTATGGCATGATCCACCATCTTTTGTTTTTCACGCTAAGAAAAGCTTATCGTGTTACCTGTAACAAACGCCTGTTTTTACATGTTACCACAAATGCCTTTTGTTTCATATGTTACTACGAATGCCTTTTGTTTCATATGTTACCTGCTGTTTTCTGTTACCACATGCCTGGTGTTACACATATTACCACAAATGCCTGCTGTTATAAATTTTACAACAGATACCTGCCTTTACATGTATCTTACCACAAATGCCTGCATTTCTCAAAATAAAACAAACTACTGACATTCTCTAGTATTCTTGTCACATTTGCAAAATATATTAAAAATCATTGATCATATTCAAAGACATTTTAATAGTCAAACTTAATATTAAAAGTTTTAAACCTCTGAAAAATTACTTTGTGTATTAGCTATATTCTAAAACGGTTAACTTAGCTTAAAGCTTAGCTTCCATTGAAATGGCTCATTTGAAAACAAACCTAGAATACCTTCTCCAGTAAATGAATAAATCTTTTAATTAACATGATTTTTACTTTGACTAATATCAGCTGGAATTAATTAATTAATCAGGCCAAGATCATTACTTGACAAAACATGTATAACTAATTCTAAACAAACTTGATACTTTGTTTTGTAGGCAATAGAATGTAGATCAGAAAAAATCAGTTCTGATCTACGAGACGAGGTTCTTCAGACAATCGAAATACTGAAGCGGTTAAGTAAACCTTCCACCCCAACTGCTGAGGGTAATTGTTATTATTTTATTCCGGAGTGCTCGTATGTACTTACTGTTTCTGTTGGTGTAGCAGTTCTTAACCAGTTCTGGCTGTGATCCAAATTCCGATCACATGACTCTTGTAATAAAATAAATTGGCATAACGTAACAACTGATAAATGATAACACTAATTATATTAAACTTGTTGCTGAGCACAGAGGAATCCTCAGATCGGCGAATTGTTTATTGTTTCTCAAAATGCAAAAAGCAAAAATTTATATTTTCACCACTGCAATTTTTTTTTTATCTCGGTTTTGTGAAGTGTACTTTATTGTCCAGACCATTGTGGCTTGTCACAAACATAGTAGTGACAATAAAAAGCAACTGACCAGGTCATTGTGTGTCCAGTTTCAGGCCCTCATGGGGTGGAAGTCTCATGGGAAGAAAGCAAGACAAAGTGCAAATTTGAAGTGATGTATCATCTGTATGAAGGTAAATATTCATGACCTTTTGACCTCATGACATTGGGATGACCTCTGTCTCTTTTTTATCCTGAATTACTTGACGGACTAACGCTGCTTTCTACACTACACTGTCTTCCTACACTACACTTTCTAAGCTAGTCTTGCTACACTGTACTTACTAACAACACTTTCTACACTACACCATCTAAGCTACCCTTTCTACACTGCACTTTCTAAGCTACACTTTCTACACTGCACTTTCTAAACTACACTTTCTACACTACACTTTCTACACTACACTATCTAAGCTACACTTTCTACACTGCACTTTCTAAGCTACACTTTCTACACTGCACTTTCTAAGCTACACTTTCTAAACTACACTTTCTACACTGCACTTTCTAAACTACACTTTCTACACTGCACTTTCTAAGCTACACTTTCTAAACTACACTATACTACCTAAGCTACACTTTCTACACTGCACTTTCTAAGCTACACTTTCTAAACTACACTTTCTAAACTACACTTTCTACACTACACTATCTAAGCTACACTTTCTACACTGCACTTTCTAAGCTACACTTTCTACACTGCACTTTCTAAGCTACACTTTCTACACTGCACTTTCTAAGCTACACTTTCTAAACTACACTTTCTACACTGCACTTTCTAAGCTACACTTTCTAAACTACACTATACTACCTAAGCTACACTTTCTACACTGCACTTTCTAAGCTACACTTTCTCACTGCACTTTCTAAACTACACTTTGTATATTGCACTTTCTAAACTATACTTTATACACTACACTTTCTAAGCTACACTGCACTTTCTAAGCTACACTTTCTACACTGCACTTTCTAAGCTACACTTTCTAAACTACACTTTCTAAGCTACACTTTCTAAGCTACACTTTCTAAACTACACTATCTAAGCTACACTTTCTACACTGCACTTTCTAAGCTACACTTTCTACACTGCACTTTCTAAGCTACACTTTCTACACTGCACTTTCTAAGCTACACTTTCTAAACTACACTTTCTACACTACACTATCAAAGCTACACTTTCTACACTGCACTTTCTAAGCTACACTTTCTACACTGCACTTTCTAAGCTACACTTTCTCACTACACTGTATATTGCACTTTCTAAACTATACTTTATACACTACACTTTCTAAGCTACACTTTCTACACTACACTTTCTAAGCTACACTGCACTTTCTAAGCTACACTTTCTACACTGCACTTTCTAAGCTACACTTTCTAAACTACACTTTCTACACTTTCTACACTACACTTTCTAAGCTACACTTTCTCACTGCACTTTCTAAACTACACTTTGTATATTGCACTTTCTAAACTATACTTTCTACACTACACTATCTAAGCTACACTTTCTACACTACACTTTCTAAGCTACACTTTCTACACTGCACTTTCTAAGCTACACTTTCTACACTACACTATCTAAGCTACACTTTCTACACCGCACTTTCTAAACTACACTTTGTATATTGCACTTTCTAAACTATACTTTATACACTACACTTTCTAAGCTACACTTTCTACACTGCACTTTCTAAGCTACACTTCCTACACTGCACTTTCTAAGCTACACTTTCTAAAGTACACTTTCTACAATGCCCTTTCAACACTGCACTTTGTAAACTAAACTTTCTACACTACACTTTCTACAGTACTGTTTCTAAACTACACTTTCTACACTACACTTTCCACACTGCACTTTCTAAACTTCACTTTCTGAACTACTCTTTCTACAATACACTTTCTACATTGTATTTTGTAAACTAAACTTTCTACAATACACTTTCTAAACTACACTTTCTACACTGTCTTTTTAAAACTACACTTTCTACACTACATTTTCTACATTCACTTTGTAAACTAAACTTTCTACACTACACTTTCTACACCGCATTTTTTAAAATACACTTTCTACACTACACTTTATACTTTGCACATTGTAGACTAAACTTTCTACAATACATTTTCTGAACTGCACTTTCTACACTGCACTTTCTAAGCTACACTTTCTACACTGCACTTTCTAAGCTACACTTTCTACACTGCACTTTCTAAGCTACACTTTCTACACTACACTATCTAAGCTACACTTTCTACACTGCACTTTCTAAACTACACTTTGTACACTACATTCACTAAACCATACTTTCTACACTACACTTTCTAAGTTACACTTTCTAATGCATACTTTCTAAACTACACTTTCTACCCTGCACTTCTAAACTACACCTTCCACTATTCATCAACTCTGGAATGGTAGCATAAGTTTGCAAAGTTCCCACAAAGTACATCATTACTCATGGGTGGGTGGTAGGTTGGTCAGCACCATGTATCACATCAAAAATAAATCACTCCAGTGGCGTCACCTAGCTAGTGAAACGTGTATCGATGTGCATTGACCATTAATGCATATCGCGGATACAGAACCAGGAAATTGAAACTGGTTGCTGTTGGTCTTGGTTTCGCAAGCCATTATAGATAGTACAAAATCTAAAGTCATACACCACATACATATTGGTGGTTTTTTCAGCCAAACTGAAACACTACCTTTGTTTGCAATTTGCCAAGTTATGAGACCAATGCTAAGAGTCAATCGGGTAATTCCATCCTAAGCACAGAGTTACAATTCGGTTTTAATAGAAACTTGTCATTTTTTTGTGTTGTCACCGACGTGCAGTATTGTGTATGTAAAATACTACAATTTGCTTTCAAGAAAATTTACTTGAAAGATTCTGACCTTGGTACTAGGCAAAACGTGATGTAATGGATCCGTCAATTGACATATCAATCACGTGACCTATTGCCCGTCAAAAATGGATACCGAAGACACAGGGCATTTAGACATTCCGTTGTCCTGACAACAAACGTGTTTCTTTGTGGCAAATGTGTTTCTTTAAGACAAAAACAGAAGGCAAAGTTGTATAAGCAAGAACTGTCCATGGGAAAGGTTGATTTAGCAGATGTTGTGCTGTACTAGTAGTGTAATGCATACCCTATATACATTATGTTTGTAAGCGATGTTGGCAAGGCAAAGCTTGACTTCACGTGCATCATTTTGATCGTGACTTACTGGATCCACCAATTGTGTTTATAATTTTATCGTAAATTTGTAAAGTGATTTAATTCTGTTGTTGCGTGTCAGGTTCAAGACACGTATACTATGGCAATGAACTACAGTACACGTTTACGAACCTCGAGCCTAGCACTCAGTACAGCTTCAAGATACGGGCATCGACCGAGGGCGATGAAAGTCCATTCAGCGACTCTGTTACCGTGGTAACAGAGGAAAGTGGTTCGTTTCTATGGCAACTGTAGATTTATAGTATACAGATATGATGTAAAAGTTGGTCTGCTTTTTTACCCGTTTATGTTTTGTTCCTTGAGAAATACCAACATTGGAACTAGGACTTTCTGTGTTACTGTACCAACTTTTGGAATTTGCTCCCTCTTTACGTTAGACCTGTTGAAAGTATAACACAATTCCACCATCATTAAAAATTACGTTTACAACCTTGCATATCCATCATAGCTCCCTGGCGTATCCATCCATGTGTTGACAATTTTAATATGGCTTATCGATTTTTAGATTGACTGACCCTTTTGTTTTTATGTGCCTGTGAGCTTGGTTTCGAAAAATTTAAGTGCAAAAAGAAGTTGCCTTATTGTTACTAGCAAAAATGCCTTGCCAAGTCTGTGACACAGTGGCCGTTTTCCTGACGTATTTGCAGTGTGCGCATGGTATAGATTAATCCCTGAAAGTTTGGCGCTTGAGGTTCAAGTCATCTAAAAGGAAAACGTTAACATACATACATTTCTTTGATTCTAATTAGATAATTACAACATTGAAGGTTAATGTGCCTGTGTACATTGACAGTACCTGGCCCGCCTGAGAACATCACAATATTAGCAGTCACCACGACACAGCTGAAGATTGGCTGGCAGCCGCCACTCAGGACAAACGGAGTCCTTAAGGGGTACTTCGTCTTCAATGGTGAGTATTGTATACAGTGGAACCCCACTATTAAGGTCACCCATGGAATTGGACCAATGTGACCCAAATAGTGAGGTGAACATATTAGCAAAACTAAATTTCCTATAATTTTCTGCCACAGAATTAATTTTGGACTATTCGGGAGTGACCTTAAGTGCCAGGTGGCTGGTATTACCAAGGTGACCCTAAAGTGAGGTTCAACTGTGATCACCTGCGTGGGTTCTGCTGACTCCACTTCTTTTGATATTTTGCTGAATCTCACATTAGATATGACATTAGTCAGATATGTAAGTCACTGCGGGCAATGGACTTTTACAAACTGTATATTCGATTTATGCTCAGCGGAAATCTTGAATGTGTCGAAACTCCCAGTTCCCCTAAAAGTGGGAGGGGTAAAAGCTGTAGACAGTGGATCCCACAGAGGGAGACAAAACATGAAATAATAATAATACACTAGTTTAGCGCCTATATCCCCAGGAATCTGAGCTCAGAGGTGCAAAATACAAGAATCATTCGGCAAAAGTCGTAAACACTGACGAGCAAGAGACATCGTTAGAGCAAGGGACCGCCAAAGTTAGGGTGGGAATGCGATTTCAAATAAATATATCTTGAGGTTTTTTATTAAAGGTTTCAGATGATTGTAAAGTGATAGGGAGCTGATTCCAGATTTTGGGTGCAGCTATATAGAAAGCACGTTTGCCAGTGTTAAGCTTGGTTTTAGAAACAAAAAGTTGTTTTGAAACAGATGATCTGAGATTCCTGGGGATATGTGAAAAATGCAAGAAACTAACCAAGTAGAATGGCTGTTGTGTAGAAAGGGAACAGCATGTAATAGAGGCAATATGCAATATGGATACAAAATGTAGGCAGCAAACAATGTATTGTGTAATTTGTGTATGTAATAAAAAACTATATATGTAGAAAGCCTCTTTTGTGGATGTGTGTAGGGATTATATCCTTGGTGATTAAATAGCCATGATGCATGGGTGCATTAAATCCTCTCGTAAGAACTTAGATGTATTTTCTCGAGGTTATCAGTTATGATGTGAATTCTGCCACAGGTAAAACAATGGTGGAGCATACAAACGAGCTGAACGCCATCATCTCTGGTCTGCAGCCAAATACCACCTATGAGATGCAGGTAATGTTTGCATTGTCTAGCACTGTGTTAGCCTGTTCAATTGGGAGCAATTGCAGAAATGTCAGAAGCAGGTATCGAAGAACTTTAACGTTTCACATCAGTTCAGTACACCACCCACTCCTACCAATACTTGGTGATGACTTGCGATTTTGAGCGATCCAAAATGGCTTCCAAAGCCGCAGCAGATACCCGTCAGAATCAACTTATGTGACATGGTTTGCGAAGATGTTATCTATCACGCTGCTCAGTTCTCGTATCCAGAATAGCAACAATGTGCATTAATATATGTGTTCTGCTTGATAGGTGGCACCACTGTATCAATTTGTTTTCCCGCGATAAATAGCCACCCCTTAGAGTTATGTCCTCTGAGTCGGCATTAGTTGTCGTTCACATCCAGCAGGTGGTGCTGTGTGTCTGCCCTGATAGATTGATCCAATGAAACGATTGTACTTTGTCCCAGTTATCCAGAATTTGAGTGCTGTGTGTGATGTCTTATCTAGGTCTGTGCGGCCACCTCCAAGGGAAAGGGCGCTAGGGTTTCAGTGGTCGGACCAACATCAGAACAAGGTACACTAATATATACATTTATACTCAATAATAATACCAATAATAATGCCACTGTTGTGCACACAGGTTTAAGATGGAATTAACCAGTAGTTCTGTTTTGCCTGCTTTGTGGTTCGCACAACAGTTGACTGCCAAAAATTCAGTTATATGTTTTAAAAGATTGAACAATATTGAAAAAATTAACTACAGACGACAATGAAGACTGGCTTATCGAGAGTTTTCTAGTTCTTCTATTTTTCTTATATATATATATATATATAAATTCTATGCAAAATAATATTCACACTCATTATCATTAGAGGCATAAAGGTTTAATAAATTTATTTGTGAATTGCGGGGACAGATTCCATTATTGTCTAGCTGAAATAGATTCTCCTAATTATTTTTAGTAGCTTATTAAAGTGTAAACATGTCTGTTCAAGGAGCGCATGCACCATCAAAGCCTGAAGTGTTCGTATTGGGCCGCAAGGAACTGCAGGTGTCATGGAAGTCACCAGAAGTTCCCCTGGGCAGAATCTCCCGCTACGACCTCAATGTCAACGGAGAGGTCGTTTACTCCGGCACTGACCTCTATTACTCCGTGCGGCGGCTGAAACCAGACACCGAATACATCTTCATGGTACGCCTAAGACAAATCGTTGACAAAAATCATAATATCATTTCGAAGAGATGTTGTAAACCATTTGTAATTTTTACCTGGAGTCATTGTTAAGAGAAATAAAAATGTGTCCCCAGTGTAGTTTTATCTTTTTTGTGAGCCTGGAATTCTCCTGGATTTTGAAACCCAACAGTTGACATGAATATAGACCGTGCTCTCGAATGCATAACATTTGGTTTGGGTTATTATGTATTATCCAGGTATTTCATTTGTAAAAAAAAAAGACAGAAATATTAATGTGTATTTTGTATTACTGTTTTGTTTGTGTGCACTTGGCTTGTTGTTCTGTGGACTGGTGTAAGTTAGTGAATATATAACGACAGATGTATGAATTATCAGATGGAGTAGAAGTAATGGACTTTTACAAAACTAACATAGTTTTCGGGGTGTGTGTTATGAACCCTTACAAAAGGGGTTAGCGTCTGAAAAACCCCACAAAAAGCATGATGTGCCTGATTTTATTTATTGTATACAAACATGCTTTTTAATATATTTAATATTTTATGGTGTTGATAAAGGCAATGATCATAGAAAAGTACAAGATGTCATTACACTAATCTCATTGGTCCGTGTTTTTGTTGTTTGTACTGGAGCCTATGTGTCATGTTGTGGTCAGGTGACGGTCATCACTAACGAAGGTCGCTGTGACAGTCGTGTCACTAGGAAACGGACAGCCAAGGACGAATGTAAGTATCACTTAGAGTAGTCATTGGTCCGTAATAGATCGTAATTGATTACATTCCAACCTGTGTTCGTGATCTTCAAAAACACTGCATTTGTCACTGCGTGTGTTTTAGACCTGTTTTAGACAGTGTCGGATTCTTATTAAACAAATACCATTCCAGTTAAGACATTTAGAAGTAATAGATCATTCAATTGTGTTTAAAACGAGGCAGTCTTCTTAGTTTTTAATTTGTTAATTAATATAATGTTCTTAATAATATGCTAACTGTGTTGAACTTATATGCCCACCAAACTGTCTTAAGTAAGCCCGTAACAGTGTCCACGATTTGGAAGGTACTGCCCCAGAGAATGTTCAAATAGTAAACAAAACATTCAATTTCAAAACAAGCATCACTGGCAATATGGCCGAGTTGGGCTGAGTTACTGCAGTACCCTTTGATGTTCAACAATGTCCCATTTTCCCACGCCTGCTAATTCTGGATAGAGGAAGTGACAGGTTCCCTTTAAGACTGCTTATTTTCAAATAATTATTTCAGATGAGGGGGACAGAGCCCCCCTTTATCCCCCGCCCACGTCTAGGAGGGACACGGGGGAGGGAATGGGGCACAAGGGGAAGAATTCGGAAACATCCACAGTCAGGACTTCCCAGAGGAAGCGGAGGTCGATAGATGGCATTCCTCATCACGGTCATCTAACCGTCGAAACAACCGGTCGTTCTAAACAGGTTGCTGCCCGCTGTGCCAGTGCATCCAGTGTCAAGGTGTGTGGGGTGAGGGGGTTTGGGATGGGGAGGGATGGGGTCAGGATAGGAATTGACCTATCCATCACATGACTTGTTGCTTAGTAAAAGATCCGTCAAGCCATCAAAAATGGATGCCGAACACGTGGAACTGTTGGACATTCTGTCGTATATTTTGTTGAAATTCTGACCCCAAACATTTTTTTTATTTATGACAAAAACATAAGGCAAAGTTTTTAAAGTGAAAACAGTACGCAGGAGTGTTTGATTTAGCAGATATCATGATGCCCTAGTATTGTAATTCACATATATTACAATTATTAGCATAGTTGCCAAAGCACAGCATGCCAGAGATCATGCACAGAATTTTGATTGCAACAGACAAACCACAACGTTCTGTATCCAACAACTCACTCCTAAAGCCGCCTTTATAGAGGCACGTGCGAACAGTAGAATGCTTCAAAATGCTCTTTTTCAAATCTGTCGGGAAAGATGTATATAATGGTGAACAGTAGTGTTGTTCTGATTAATACATTTTTTCAACGATTAATCAGTTCATGCTTTCGAGAAACGAATCAATCATGATCTTGTGTGATCGCTCATTTTTTTTTATCCATCCTGGATTTTTAGTTATTTTAAGAAAGTGTGTGATTAGTAGGATGCTTTTTTGCAGGGTAAGGCTGGTGGTCACAGTGTATTTGTCCATTCCAAGTCAGACACTAAATTGACCGCCCCGGGACCCACTGGTCAGCCAAAAGTGGACAACTCTCAGCCCAACTTCAAACTCAACCATGGTAACTGTCCTGCAGTAACACACTGTACCTGGGTTGTACTATTTGATAACCAGCATCATTATGACTGTAGATATCTCTGAACCAGACAC
The DNA here is from genome assembly GCA_020002185.1 of Paraescarpia echinospica. Taxonomy (NCBI): domain Eukaryota; kingdom Metazoa; phylum Annelida; class Polychaeta; order Sabellida; family Siboglinidae; genus Paraescarpia; species Paraescarpia echinospica. The sequence continues at coordinate 42,784,355 of CM034540.1, read as the reverse complement.
AGAATACAATAATAGACAAGTTCTTGATAACGTTTCCAACTAAGGTAATTATAATGAGAAAATTCAAATGGCAGTAACCCTCAAATAAATAGTGAAAAACCTGCCATCTGGTGGGTGATGTCACAAATTTAATATAGTTTGACCATTATCGCTTTATGAATGTCGACATTACCATTCAGCATATATATAAGTATATTTTAATGTCGTTGTTAAAGTACATTTTGGCAGCCATGATGTTAAAGTCAATCCAGTTTATACTATATAAGGCTATATAAAAATAATTCCTGTTTCTCATCAGAATTTTGTCAAAAATTAAATGAGAGACACGGTTTTTATTTTAGACATGCAGATAGAGGTGTTACTGACAAATTCAGTTGGCCTGATACAAATTGTCATTTCAAATATTGTGCCACAACACATTAGATGAATAATTAAATTTTTTAAATGTCAGTTTTGCAGCACCAATTTTTAAATGCATGTGTTGACAAGAAACAAGTTTATTGTAAAAAACAATGAGACTTTATAGCTACTTGCACTTTGGTTGCTGTTATAATCAATAATTCACTTTGATTGCTGTTATAATCAATAATTCACTTTGGTTGCTGTTATAATCAATAATTCACTTTGATTGCTGTTATAATCAATAATTCACTTTGGTTGCTGTTATAATCAATAATTCACTTTGGTTGCTGTTATAATCAATAATTCACTTTGGTTGCTGTTATAATCAATAATTCACTTTGGTTGCTGTTATAATCAGTAATTCACTTTGATTGCAACTGCTACTTTCTAGAAACTGGAGAACCAGCAAGACCAGAGAGAGGAACTCTGTCAGAGACTGCGGAACCAAACAGCTATGAAGTGCGGGTAAGGGTACACTCACACAATACTCCCCTCATCTGTATGTTGGGTGCATTTGTCAGATCTGCACAATCTGCAGATGACCATATGCACTCTGTGGATCTGCAGATTGCACAGTGCAATCTGCAGATGTGCAAACTGTCTTTTGGTGCTTCTGTCTGGTTGTCATTCTGTCAGCCAAACAATCTGCAGATGGGTATGAAATATTTAGAAGTAAAGGTTGTGCAGTGGAATCTGCAGATTGCACAGGTACAACAAATGCACCCAATATCTATACATCCTTGTAGACTCTAGGTTTTTGGAGTGGGTAACTATTATATAATAGTTAACTATTATTGACCTAACACTGTGAAATATGATACAGTGGAGCCTCACTATTAAGGTCACCTTTGTAACTGGACAAAAGTGACTTGAATGGCGAGGTGACCATATTAGTGGGACTAATATCATATGTGTTATTGTATGTGGAAATAATTTGGGACTGTCCTAGCGTGACCTCATTTGCGAGGTGGCTGTATTACTGAGGTGACCGTAAAATGAGGTTCCACCGTGTTTACAAATATTCACCTATTCAACATCTCGAACGTGATCGCTGTTAATATTATATTCATTGGATAAAATTGGCATCGGTTTTGCACGCACCACCAGGTGGTGTTACTGTCTTGCGTCGACGTCTTCGTTGACCTTTTTGTTCCTCTCCAGGTGTCTCCACATGTGCCTCCAATCCCTCGTCCGTACCTCACACACTAGTTCCTGAAATGAAATTCACTTGATGATCTTTGGCCATTTTCACTCGAGAGTGCAAACGAGATAACCTGAGGGGAGTGGCAAATTTAACTTACGTGTGAAATTCTGTCTTGATTTGGCAATTACTTGGACTTGTTTGGCGTGTGGTGTGTCGAGATGTTGTTTACAAAACTATTACGATTTTGTCTGATTCATGATATTCTTCAAAATGTTCACTTTCTCGTAATTTCATGTACTTGTTTTTCTTACATTGTGTGTTTATGTCTTTACTAGCTGCGTCACTAATGCCTATAATTGGTTTCAGTTGTGTTAGAAAGATCTGTCCATAACCTATTTATTAATCAGTTTGATCAGCAGATTGACCTTCATTGATATGACCTTTATTGACCTATGTATTAGAATAATTTTGGTTGAGCAGTCGCTATCAATGATTTGTTTTACAAAATGTGTGTTTTGTACTTAATATTTATGCTGATTTTTTTCAGACTAAATGAATAATACAGAAAAAGAGTGGTTATGATATGAACATATTATTGGTTGAAATATTAAATTTGTTATACTCAATGTTACTTACAATACAAAGTTTGCTGTTTCCTTTTTTATTTACATGTGGATTTGAATATGCAGTTTGCAGTTGTATACAGCTGGCACTTCAGAATTCTGTCTGCCACAATCAATTGTATTCTGGTATTCTCTCATTAAATCTGACATACATTCTGTTGTCATCTTATATGTGAAGGATTCTCTGTGTAGATATAACTAGCAACCTATGAAAATCACCCTGTCATGCATGACAAATGAAGAAGGACATATATATGCTAGAAAGAGTACAGAGGAGAGCAACTAAAATGATACCAAAACTGAAGGATCTTAGTTATGAAATTCGGCTAAAAGAATGTGGTTTAACAACACTAGAGACCAGGAGATTGAGATCAGATAGAAGTGTTTAAAATAATAAATGGTTATGAAGATATTGATAGAAATATTTTTTTCTCAGTTAAGGAAGATAGAAGGACTAGAGGACATGAAGTTACATTAGCAAAGGAGCAGTGTAGATTAGATATAAAAAAAGTTCTCATTTTCACAAAGGAATGTAAATGAATGGAACAGATTATCTGCTGATTGTGTGGGTGCTAGTAGCATGAATATGTTTAAAAATAAAATCGACACATACCTCAGAAGGGCGGGATACACAGATAAAAGGGTCGGACTCTCGATAAGCTAAAGGGCTTCCTTGTCCACCTGCCACCTAGAGGTAATTCTTTGGGTGGCAATCTTATTAAATCTTGTTAAATGAATCACTGTTTACTAAGGTGTACACTTACTTCTCTTCACCGGTTTACGTCCACCCAATCAGCAACAAACTATGGCAGCTCTTATTATCGTTACAGTCTTTTGATTTTAAACTTGTTCCCTCTGACCATTTCATTTCTGCTATCACCAATTACAGCATTGCATGCAACCAATAATTGTTTACAGTGGTGCCCCCTGGTGGATGTCTCACCACCCAATTCATCCAGTAAAAAAGTACAATAAGTCTACACCAATTTTCTGGGATTCCTGGGTATTACCATCTCAGCAGATGTGAATGGCAAGCGATACATTCATCCACATTTGAGCAACAGGATACCAGAACACTGTAAAGTCTGATAATTTAGGTGGACCTTTTCATATCTTTTCATCACTGATCTTTGAATCTAGTGTGACATTGGTAGAAATAAAAAAATTACAATGATGGATTCAACAGTCATGGTTGTCATTGACAGGGTTTCCGCCAGAAAAAATAATTTTTGTACGGTGTTAGTCAGTTGTGAGACCGCGGAACTGGCAGGCTAAGCCTGCCATGGGCGCAGTAGGCGCCCTGGTGGGTGGGGGTGTGGGTGCCTTCCCCCAAATTTTTTTTTATTTCTAGATGCTCGGAGAAGTGATTTCCCAGCATTTGGAGTCGGAAATCCCACCCGGCTCATGGTGATCATTTCCATGTTTCGTAGGAGAATGAATAATAAATGTAACAGTCAGCAGGAAAATTGTAAACTGTAGTATGGTATCCTGTTATTTTTCTTCAAGAAACAGTGAATACTCGAAAACATCGCAAAAAATGCACAGCCATGACAGCACACCGTATTCTTTACACTAAGCCTACCAATATACCAGTATGCCATGTTCTATCCTGAGGTGAAGGCTTCAATCCCGCAGTGAATACCACATTTAGCCAATCACAGAATAGCTAGCATAAAAGTGTTGGCACGGGCTCATTCTTCACCTTTAAAAACGTCATCAAGTATGAGTCTCATTGCACAGAATATTAAAAAAAAATAAAAATCTGGATTTATTTTGGGTACGTATCTGTACCCTAGAATTATTTTTGGGTACGTAATTTTATCCTTTTACCCTGCTGGTGGAAACACTGATTGAAGATCACTGTCACAGTGTTACACTCTACTAAAATGGGAGTGTACGCTAATTAGGACATGTACGCTTAATAGAACAAATATGGTAACTGTAAATAGCTACCTAAGTGATTTCTGAAATATATCGTCAATACACTGTACACCCTTCCTATTATCATTGTGCTGACCGGTGGATTGTTAGGAATTACAGAAGGGGGTCAGAAACATTTTGATCTACCAGTTAACACGGGGAATTGATTGTTCTTAGATCGTAGGCTTAGCATATTTGTTGCACATAATGACTGTTATCATTACTGCAAGATAACATGTAAATAATTCATCTATTATACATGAATTTAATATAATTTATGCTGGTTTTGCATAAAATCTACTCAAAATAACTGCCAATTTGTTGGCATGTTAATTGACTGTGTTATAGGCATTGACAATCACAGAAACTGAGTAAATAGATGCATTTGTTACAGTCTAGGGCATTAAAAATGTATGACTGTTACTCATAACAAGACAGAAGTAACGATGGATCCCATAGATGGTCTGTCATTCATTTTGTTTAGAAAAATATACAGTATGATTTTACAGTGCCATAATATACGCCATTATACAGCACCAGAAAACAATTATATGGACGGGGTGGTGTATATGAAAGTTATTATTATTACTAAACAATCAGTGGCTGTTGTTGAATCAGAAAGAGGCTGTCAACCAACGGGACGTTCCCGTAATCCCCGTCAGACCCTCGTCCCCTTCGACCAGGTCAGAGGTCAAACCCCCTGAGCGACCAAGCAGCGCTGTTATGTCGACAAAAGACCGCACCATTCTCATCACGACCACCGTACAACCCGACAGTGATATGTGTTTCTTCGCCGAGAATGTGGACCCAACAACAAAGGTGGCGCCACAATCTGTGCAGCGTAACGCCAGTCCGACCGCGCTGGAAAAGATGCGATTCAACCGGATTTCTCGCTCGCTCGATCTCACTGATGTCGGCTTCAACGTGAACGGAACGCAGAGGGCTACGATGAACGATGGAGGAATGGAGAAGAGGAAGATATCCTTGAATGGGGGAGGAGGGGAGGAGGAGAGAAGGCAGGAGGAGTTGTATCGAGTCGAGCCGGCCGACCCTGCGTGGATAGCCATCACCAAGAGGTAGGTCAACCCAGGGCAAAGGTCATTGCCGCTAAGAGAAATTTTCTAATTTTATTTAACTTTTTTATATTAATATACTAGATTCCACGAACCCATGAAGCAAGAAACCAAATATTGTCATCACATCAGTATTTTCGTCTTAACTCTACAGGTAACCAACAGTAAACTTCCACAGTTTGTAGCGGTGCTTTTAAAAAATCACAACTACGCTAATACTTATCGCAGAAATATGATTGAGCTATCATTTTGTTGGCAAAACGACCCTTTGTTATTACGCAGCGATGATATCTGCATAACATCAAATAATCATGAAGATATAACTGTTTAAAGTTTATCCAAAATAAATGCAAAAAACAATTTTATTCACCCTACTACTATCTAATTACTGAGTGGTTGTATGTGTCAATGTCCAATTAGAGAAATGTAGCCGTGTATATCAGCTAATGAGTACAGAATAACTTAATCAAATATACTCAAAAGTTTTTTATATTAATTTTTAGGTTGACCCATGTAAAATTTAGACTCTTGTTCATGAACGTCAGAACGAGGTTAAAGTAGAAACCCAGTGACAAAATAATTATTGAGCGGTTGTATGTTCATGCATGCAGTGTGACAAATGTAGCTATACATTTCAGCTGTGTGATAATGAAAATTAGACTCAAATATATTCAGAACTTTTCATTTTATTGTAATTTTCTTAGAACGTTCCATTACAACCTATACGGCAATAGGCCTACGGCCTAGTACTGTTACGCACCATGACACACTTGTCCGATAACATGACGTATCCATTATCAATTTCCTTACATATCAATAAAATTGGTAATACCTACAGTTCCTAATTACACATATATGTGTATATGTCATCAGGTTATAGGACATGCTGTATTTGAACTCTGAATGCATCGTATTCATTGCTGGCGGACTGAGTAGGCCGAATCGGTCAAGGTACGGGTGCGAGACGGGGATGTCCGGCGACATTACTTGCCAGCAACTTGCATAATATCCACTTCAAAACAGCCCCCAAAGTCTGTGTAACTGTCTGAACTAGTGTAATAACTTGATCCACAAATACTGTCATGTATTTTCCGATATACTGACTCGGACATTTGAAATAATTCAACTTATATCATCGAAGCGAGGCAAAAAAATGGCAGACTAAGCCAACTTTCGTTGTGATGGAATGAACCAGCGTCAACAGGAAGACGTTTTAGAGCCATGCACTGATTGGCTGACCATTGACCAAAATTTATTTGGATAGACCAATCGTTGCGCTTTCCATCGGTACCTCCATTTCCCGGTTTAAGCCATAAGAATGGGAATGTAAATTCCTGCCGCAGAGCGTTGTAAAATCGGCCATATTTGGGCATCTACTATTACAACATTTTAAAGCTTGGTTGTGATTAGCTATTACTGAATCATGACACATTAAAACTCATTGATAAAAATGCCACAGGAAGAAGAATAATTCAGCTTTCCAATGATACTTCGCGTTCCCCTGTCAGATGCTAGTGACGGAAACGGAAATTGTTTAGAAAGAGTGATACTGAATCAGGCCGAAATTCGGCTGGGACAAGTTGATTGCGCGGGCCGAATAAAATTTCTAAGGTGGCACCATACAGTTTGTCCTCAGAAAAGTGAATAACTCCAAGCAACTACCTGTGTGTTTTTTTTAAATACATCGCTGATTAGTGGATCAGAGGCCAATGGTCCAAGGAAGCAACTGAACATAGAAAGAGGTGGCTGGACCACGGCACCTGGGAGGGGATACCCTTACAATGCTCCACAGTTAGCGTATTAATATATAAATATATATAAATATGTATGTGCCGGGTTATATGGGTTTTTATGAATGTATGTGAGTTTTTTACCCAAAATATAATTGAAATAATACAATCACCTTAAAACTTCAAAGTTTTCCTAATTAGTAATTGTTCACGTACACCGTACATAATTAACTATGATTTGATTTAATCTTTGTTATTGTAGCCTGTTCATTTACTGTATTTATCACAGATAATTGAGTGATTATTGTTACACTTTATTGTATTTTCATGTATAAATTGTATGTATAGATGTTTCTCATTCTGTTGTTGTAGGGCCAAGAGTCAGAACGTCACGCGGTCATTCACGGCGCTACAGATGAGTATGACGGAACTTGCCCCACTGCTGTCGAAGGCCACCAACTTGTCTGAGTCGGGCGAAGTGATGTTTCCGACCCTCGCCAAGTCCAACATGCCACCAAGCTATCTACAGAGGGCAAAGACCTTCACTGCCAGCCATCGGTGAGACCGCAGCTTATTGACTCGGACCCTTCTCATTTTGTGCATTGAATACTATATCAATATTTATCTCCACACCCTTGTCCATTATGTGTGGGGGCCACATCGTTCAGTCCATTCCACCATTACTTCAAAAATCCTGATCTTGCAGTCTTCTCCCACTCTTCTATGTGCATCCCTGCCCTTTGGAGAGATCTTTTCAAACTGTCTCTCCATCCTTATTTTGGTCCACCTTTTCCCCTTCTACAGTCCACTTCTAAAAAGGAAAAGGTAAATTCTTATATTGCATGGTATCTAGTCCGTAGGACTGCACAAGGTGCATTACACTTCAACCCCTATCAGACCTGTTCAAATGAACACCATCTCAGCTTCTCTGGGAAGCATTCAGCCATGCTGGTATTACTGCACACAAAAACTGTTCGTACACAAATAGACTGTTCATATACAAATAGACTGTTCGTACACAAATAGACTGTTCGTACACAAATAGACAGTTTGTACACAAGTAGACTGTTCGTATACAAATAGACTGTTCATATACAAATAGACTGTTCGCACACAAATAGACTGTTCGTACACAAATAGACTGTTTGTACACAAATAGACAGTTTGTACACAAGTAGACTGTTCATACACAAATAGACTGTTCATATACAAATAGACTGTTCGTACACAAATAGGCTGTTCGTATACAAATAGACTGTTCGTACACAAATAGACTGTTCGTACACAAATAGACTGTTTGTACACAAATAGACTGTTCGTACACAAATATCCACCACTGCCTGTGGCCTGGTACACATTCGTACAATTGAGTGAACTTGTCCAGTGTTTGAAATGGCCATTGGAGGATTAGAACCTGGACTTTCTCAATGGAACATCTGATGCTCTAACTCTGCGTCACGGCACTCCACAGTGTTTTCCATCTTCTCTTTCTCATTCTTTCCTCACCCGTTCTCTTTACATGTCCTTCTTTCTCAGTGTGCCCCAATTATGTAAATGTCATGTAAATGTCACCATGTTACTCTCTGGAAACCATTACTGATAAAACATTTGATGGTCTAGATGGAAATCCACACAAGTTCACTAGGATTTGTACGAAGTCTATGACTATGAATAATTGTACCTTTTTTTCTGACAAAATTAAATAAGTGGTGATGTTTACTCTTGGAAATACAGATACAATCTATTGTTTTAGCATTAGTCACAACTATATTTGTTGACACTGTAAGTAAAAAAATATACATTATATTATATTACGTGCACATCAGAACGTGTTTGCACACGCACGCACTCACACATACACACACGTGCACATACACACAGACACACACACCACACATGCACGCATGCACGCATGCACACACACACACCAGCTTAGTTTCAGTTAGATGTTGACGAAGGTTCTATACCTTCTCTCTGTCCCGCCAGGCCGACTGTGCGTAAGCGGGACACTATATCTGAGATGCTGCACAAGTCGGTGGGAAACCTGCCGGGCCAGTGGCAGCCCGACTTTCCTCCCCCCTCCCAGAGGAAGAATAGACACAACAAGTTCGTCCCAATGCAGATGAGAACTCAACCAATGAACCTACCCGGGGGCACAGGCCCCAAACAAACTAGCGCTTCAGGGGACAAAGGTTGGTGCAATGCTTGAATGGATAGAATGAAGATATGGTTTCTCAGTTGTTGATACTGTACATATTTACCTCTCAAGAAATTTGTTTTTTATAGATCTGTATATTTCAACTGAAGTTACGGTTGTGTCACATGACCTACGTCATGTGACACAAGCTGGAGCAGGACTGGTGGGAGCTCCTGGCCAACAGATCTGTTCAGTGCAGGTTTCCCTCTGTGGATGTTGATCGCCTCCTTAACCTTCTCTTTTGTCAGTTATCCTCATCGTCTAGTATCTTGTCATCCTTCATTGAGTTTGTGTTCACTTATAGCTGATAGTGGTCGGTGACAACATAGATGTTCTTCGATTCTTGTGTCAAGTGGTCTAGCTGTTGTGTGGGTGGAATTGTTTTATCTACATCATTAAGGAGAGGTGCTTTGTTATTATTGAACAGTCATGCTGTACTGTATGAACTGTATCTATTATAACATACTGACCAGTGACCACTGACCAAACAAGTGTGTTTTAATGGACCATTAATTCTTTGTAATATAACTGTGTAACTCTTCAGCAGGTAGTTGGGATTATAGTTAGTGTGAATGAATGGTGTGCTTGGTTAGTACGTACAGTGCATAAGGTCTACTGTGATTACAGTAGTAATGCTGTTGTTTTATATATCTATAACAATACTGCTAATGTTGTATATGCCGAAATGTGGGCTCTGTCATCCAGAGGTACATGAGACTAGTATGGGCTCAGTCACAGGCCTGGCCTTGGGATGTAGAGCCCACATTTCTCTCTAACTTAATCTCTTTAATAAACGTCATTCATTTCGCCTTTTTTCATCACTATTCATGACTTGTGTTGGTGCTTGCATAAAACTGTTTTTCGAGGAAACTGTTTGTTTACAGCACACTGTCTGTTTACAGCACACTGTCTTTGAAGGCGTGTGGCCTCAGGTTCGATTACTAATGACGTGGATATATGTGCATCGTGTAGTTCATGCAATCACAGCCCCAGAATTATCCAAGGTCGCTATTCGGGGAATTGAGAATCAGTGACTTTTGTAAACACTGAACTGTTGAGTTTAAGAGTTGTTTCTGCGTTGATAAAACGTATCTGGGTGGTAAATATGTTACAATACATGCAGCTTATACCATATAGCGCAGTTTTACAAAACATCTCTAACAGACTACCTCCCTGTAGCAGACGCTCGATCATCATCATCAGCATGGATTATCATAAGTTGCCGTGTCTGGTGTCATGGCCCTCCCCCACAGTTGTGTTTCTTACGTAACAGTTCTATTATTCTCCTTCTTAGCCAGGATATGCTAGACCATTGAGGAGTTTGATTCTCTGCCAACCTCTGCTTTATTTCCCCTTAATCTTTCCCGTTGTTGCAAAATGTTCTGACTTTTGTTTTCTCATTCGTTACACAGCCTATATGGCTTGTTGTTTCCTAATTTTGCACATGATTATTTAAGTTTTTGTTGTTCTGAGAATTTCTTTGTTTTCATTAGCTTTCTTTTCTGTCTAAAGAGTAGTGGACTTAGCGCTGAACCCTGGTTCAAACCCATTCCTATCTCAAAGATAGTTGTATCGCTGGGCGGTGTTCTAACTACAGTGTTTGCACCTTCGTACAAGCACTGTATGATCTGCACCAACTTCTCCGGCACTCCCTTCTGTCTTAGGCACCACCATACCAGTTCTCGTGATACTGTATCGTATGCCCTCTCAAGGTCTACGAATGCGTGGTAGAGCTTCTTCTGTCTCTCCAGGGTCTTCTCCTGGATCTGTCTCAGCACGAAAATGGCGTCGGTTGTTCCTCTCCCTGGTCTAAATCCTAACTGCATGTGGTCTACTTCCACTAGCTCCCTCAGCCTCTTGTCTATGATCGCCTCTAAGATCCTCAAGGTGTGCTCCAGCAGCTTTATTCCGCAATATTTCTTACACTCCAGCACATCGTCCTTATGTTTGAAGATGGGGATCAGCAGGCTTCTTTTCCAATCATCAGAGATCTTTTCTTCTTCCCAGATCATCAGCAGGATTCTCCAGGTGTTTTCTTCTCTTGCTTCTTCCATTGCTTTGATCATCTCTGCTGTGAGTTCTGATGGTCCTCCTGCCTTCCCTTTCTTCATCTTCTTCAGTGCGATCTTCACCTCGCTCTTGTAAATGGTAGTTACTGGTCCTTCTACAGGTAATGTTTCCGCGAGTTCCTCACGCAGGTTTTCTGTATTGAGTTTGCCATTGAAGTACTCTTTCCACTGATCCTTCATCTCTTCTGCTTCTGACATTATCTTCTTGTCCTTGATGATAACCATCTGTTTTGTCTTGCTTCAGCCACTGTCTTGCTCTCGCTACCTTGTAGACCATCCTCTCTCCTTCGGACTCAAGGCTTCTCTACCACTCTTCTGCTGCTTGGTCTCTCGCTATTGCCACTGCCCTCTTTGCTTCTTGCTTTGCTTCTTGATATCTATCTCTCGCCTCCTCGGACTTGGCCTCCTGTCATCTTTGGAATGTCTCTTTCTTTCTCTTGATAGCGACCTGGGTCTCTTCTGACCACCACCATGTCTCCTTTCTCTCATGTGTTACTCCGCTGGTCTTTCCGCACTTCTCAGTTACTGTCTTGACTATCGTATCCCTCAGTTTGGTCCAGTACTCGTCACCTGTTGTTGCCTTGCATTTGCCCATGTCTCTGGCTACTTCCTCAGCAAACTCCTCCTTCTCTCTTTCCAGCTTCCATGTCTTGATCTTTGGGCTCTCCTAGTCTGCTTCATCTTCCTTTTCTTCTTCAGCTTTATATCCATAACAACCAGCCTGTGCTGATGCACAACTGCTTTGCCTGGTATCATTTTCGAATCATTCAATAGCCTTCTGTCTCATCTTCTTTTGAGCAGGTTGTCAATCTGCATTTTGATCTCTGGGTGATCAGGTATTCCGTTCTCTTCTGGTAGCCCATGTTGGCAATGCACAGCTGTAGGCTCTCTGCCGACTCCAGGATTCTTTCACCTTCTGGGTTTCTGGTGCCATATCCCCCCATCCCCCATGGCTCTCCTCATAACCTTCTGCAGACTCTCCCACAAGCCCATTTAGGTTAGTTCCTATGACCAGCTCCTCCTGTTCGGGTGTTCTTCTGACCAGGTCTTCTAGTTTCTCAGTGAAACGGTCCTTCTCTGCCTCTTCGCATTGCTGTGGGGCATATGCTGATATGATATTGAGGATACCACCTTCAGTCGCCACCTTTACTCTTATCAACGTGTCTCTTCACCTCCACTACCTTCTTCCAGTCCTCTTACAGGATGACTCCCACTCCATTCTTTCCTTTGGTCTCTCTGATGTAGATCAGTTTGAACCCACTTCCCAGCTCCTTCGCACTTTGTCTCTTGGACGCATGCAGCGTGCACCTTTCTTCTCTCCAAGGCATCCACAACCTCTCTTCCTCTTCTGGTCATGGTGCCGACGTTCCAAGTTGCGAACCTGAACTTGGTGATGTTGGTTTGGTCCACTCGCTTCTTTAGCTGCAGTCGTAGTTGCACGCTTCTCACGGCAACCGGGGGCGTTGGCTGTGGCACGTCGCATGATTCGGGGGACGCCCTGGCCAGATGATGACTTCTACTTATACACTCCATAAAAGTTTTTGGCGGGGAGTTTTACACCGCCTTGCCAGGCCTGTCACAACCCTCCTTCTTCCTCACGGGCTTGGGACCGGCATCGGTGGACTTAGGAATACATGGTTACAGTTAAAATAAAAAACTAGTAAAAAGGTGAGTTTTTAAAGATATCTTAGATAATAATAAGTTTTCTACTTTCGTTCACAGGCAACAGGGCCCCTCTGGAAGTTGGCATTCTATGCAGCAAGACAACATTATCCCCATCTGCAGGGGACAGCCAGCGGGACATGGGGGACACAGGGACAGAGTTCAGCCTGACCCCTCGCAGACAGTTCACACGCAGGTCAGTCAAGGGGACTACTGTCATGGTGGTCTAAGGCACCGTAGGTCAGTCAAGGTCACTACTGTCAAGGGGGTCTAGGGTACCGTAGGTCAGTCAAGGTCACTACTGTCATGGCAGTCTAGGGGACTGTAGGTCATTCAAAGTCACTACTGTCTTGGCGGTCTAGGGCACTAAAGGTCAGTAAAGGTCGCTACTGTCATGGCGGTCTAGGGGACCATAGGTCAGTCAAGGTCACTACTGTCATGGCGGTCTAGGGGACCATTTCACTAACAAACTTAGAAACTCATAAGCCCGATTTTGCTCATTAAGACCAATTTCGCACTTTAACAGTGATCTTATATACTGAAACCTGTCAACACCAGGATGCACACTCAGGTCACTTTCACGGGTGTCTCATAGAAATAATGTTCTCAGTGATGCAGCAGCAGCTTTTACTTATTCTGAAAAACCATAAATTTAACAATGGATTCTGATTAATGATGGATTTTCCTTAGGAGCTCATATCGTAGTGAATCGGTCCCTAGGTCACATGACTGTCATCGTGGCAATACATTTTACAGTTTTATTATCTGCCATTAATTATTTTGGAATTTACAGATGTTTTAATAATAAACATTATGTAAATAACCACTCATAATATTTTGACTAACTTTTGATGCAGATTGAGTTTTTGATGAGTTTTAAAACGATACATCATTTGTTGAAACATTTTCAGTAGTTTTTGATTTGTTGCTAGAACTGAAGCTGACTCTTAAGAACCTATGCTTTGAAAATTAGGTCGTTTTGGTTCATGCTGTCTGTTGTTTCTTGATGTGTGGGTTCACAACTGCACATATTTTGTTAGCTTGGGATTATTTGTTGAGAAAAATTAACTGGACTTTGAGAGATGAGATTATAATATATACATTTCTGCCAAAATCCTACACAACTATTTTGGATCATATGTAGAATAGGTCTGTGCCACGTAATACCCGGTTTGCTTTGGCTGGTCACAATGTATTGTTACTACAAGTGCAGTTTGGTTTATTGTTTCTACAGAGGGTCGGGCCAAACTACATTGAGGCCTGTGAAAGAAGGAAAGTTAAATGTGCATACGTTGAACACAAGTCAGGGAACAAACGACGCGATGTCAACAGACTTCAGTATGGAGCTTGTGGAGCCATCTGGTGGCAACAATAAGCTCCAGAGTGCGAGATAGTGATCGCCACGTCGTTCGTAAAGGTCTCACACAATCTAGGATGTCTGCTTGTTGAAATGCTCCCACTGTGGATGGTATTTTCACCTTGCGTTAACATTACTTTTTGAATGTCCGATTTGCGAAATAAAATGCATATTGTTAGGATGTTTTATGATTAAAATATAAAAGTGCCAAAGAGCATCAGTAATGGAATTGTTGTAGGAATATTTGTGTAAATCTGGATGGTACTTGTTAGTCATTTGGTGCTCAACTGTTTTTAAACTAAACTTTGTATAGCTATGCCAAAGAATAGATCTTAACACAAACACTGTGTAGACTGTGCTGCACATGTGAAAGCTTCTCTTTTATCAATATTATGCTAGTGTTTGTATGTATAGTTTAGTATTTCATAGTTTACGTGTTTCACAGAAAATGTGCCACACGGAGTTGTGCAAGTTTTGTGCCACTGTTAAAAGATATATGTTATTTTTACTTAAGAATATCATCAGTGTAAGTATAGGATATTTCAGGTTGACTTAAGGTGATTTTGCAGATATATTATCTACATACTTAAAGTATGTGCACTTGTTAGTGTTTACATTGTTAAGTTAATTCACCATTTCCATTCATAACAATAACCACAGATTCCTCTAGCACTTTCAAATTGTTTAACTACAACAGCTATCAAATGCTGTTTGGACTTAGACCAACAGTATGGAAATATCCGGAAATATCCGGAAACACACCAACTGACTTTTTGAACTCTGTACACTTAAGTCCTTTTAGGATAAAACTAACTGCAGATATTTAAAAGAAATAATTTTCTTAGTTACCCCAGTAGTTTCACTATCATAAATACTTATGATAAGTTGTTAAAAAACTTCCATTGTTCTTCAAACAAAAACCTATTGCTATAGGAGTAAAAACTTTCCATTTTTGTGAAACAACCAGGGACCACACATTTGAATCCAGTACTCCAGATTATCAGGGAACAAAGCTAACAAGGGTGTTTAGTAAGTCTCAAAAGGTGTCTTGGCAGTGTGTTAACCGTTACATAGTTTATGTAGTTTTGTTTATGTTATCTTGATATAAAACCTGCATAATAATATTTGTTTGTTAACTATTTTATACCAAAGGTATACAAAGACATAGTTACCCAAATGTATTATCTGCAGAGAAAAGCAATATAATATAATACAGTTGGTGTATTGTTGTTATATATTGTTGTTCTGACTTCGGCAACATTGTGTTGTTCTAATAATGTATTTTGTTTAATTGAAGTGATTATTTGTGTGCTTACAGAGTGTCTTGCAACTAAAAATGATGCATCTTATGTTTGCTAATCTTCTTCTGTATTCAGTATTATTACAGCATAATTTTTTGGTTTCATACCCCAATAGTCACCATTCAGGATATACTAGCTATGCCCCAGATGGTCGAAACAACATGTGATTTTGCAACGAGATTTGGTTGTCGGTAGAGCTAAACATTTGTGTACATTATCACCCAGTGGAATCACATTTGCTAGCTGCATACAACTGTTGAATTTCGACATCTTTAGTGGGATGCGTCGGTGATTGGAAACAAACCCAAAACAGTACATATTTGATATTTTCAAAGGAAAAACTTATTTCAGAAAAAAAATTGTGGTGTCTTTTTTGCTATTTTAATATTCATTAATATTTCACTCAAAAATTACTTCGCTAGCAATTTATTCACAGCACCTGTCAACCGTGTTCACATTGTTATTTTAGTAGATTTCAGGTTTACCTAATCAGCTTACTGAAATTATGTTTGAATAGCTGAGCTTGCTCTTACATGAGAAAAATGGAGCCCTACTTGTCACAAATTCTCAATCTGATACCGCGTTTCGCGTTAGTTCACTGTTATTATATAACAGCTGTGGGCAGGACTAGTGTAACCCAGAATGGTGCCTATTGTTCGATTCATTCTCAGTATTATTTTGTCTTCAGGAAGTTCATTAAGGTACAATGTCAGTTCCTCATTTATTAACCTTTACTTAGATACTTTTCTTGATACGAGAATAAGTACGTTGACAGTGTTCTCCCTGCCAGATTGTGTTTAATATGCCGGAAACAGTATTCACAATTTGATAGTTGCGCCAACAAAATGTTCAAATTGTATACTAAACTTTCAATTTGTAAACGGCTGCTATTGGCATTTATTACATATTGGCACTGATTACTTTGGCTTGTTCCCAGGCTCAAAGAAACTGGGACAAAGTACAACATATTCAGTGTACTTTCCTGCTAATAATTACAAACAACAGACAACCTCCCTGCAATTCCATAACATGTATCTGTTATATGTCGATGATGTACTATTTACAATGACAAGGTTGCTGGCAAAAAGAAGTGTCAAAATCAAAGGTAACTTGTCTAAGTAATCTGACTAACATGTTATTGTCTGTTTGTGGACTTTACACTTCCATCAGTGGTGAGATGTAACTACTAATAGTTGTACGGTTTGTTTTATCATATGAAACATTTTGCAATGCTAAATGATGTTGGTTTAGTGTTTCATTGTTTATGGTTGACGGGCCTGTCTGCTTTAAAGGGATGCACAATTTTCATTGGTTAACTGAATGAGTAATTGATAATAGATTGCCATTGAGATTCGAACATTCCAATGATTTTTTGGTCTGTCCAATTCCAGATTTAGGAATTTACGAGTCAATATACTGCACCAATAAAAATTAAAGCGTAAGTTTAGTTTCTGCTGTTTACCAGTTGAATACACCATTGTAGTGATGAAAGGACAATACGTGTTGTGAAGTAGAAACTTTATTCTCCACTGTTCCCTTATCATACTACCTCAACAACTGTACATTTGTTTCTGTTTACAATCTCTACAAGTTGTTACTTTAGATTAAAATTTATGACAATTGCAGCATTTTAATTACACGAAAACCTGTATCAGCGAAGCAATGAAAACTGCTGTACACTATGATTAAATAAACATTTTGTTAGATGTGCGAATCAGTCCATTGCGTTTTATGATAATGGCATTTATTTGAAAGAAAAACATTTGTATCAAATGACTTCAACATTTGAATTTTGATGTTTTCTTCACCATTGTTAGATGGCATCAGAGCGTAGATGAAGATGTTGTGTTACACTTTGTACTGTTTGCTCGAAATTGTTGTTGCTCAATACTGCAAAACTTTGCAGGTCACTGGCCATCCATTGCGACCAGCTGCAGCAGGCAGTTCCGTTTCCACTCAAAATCCCACCCCCGGGGCACCCCGGCGTAAAAATAAAAATATTAAATTGACAAACTACCCTAATGGGTCGGCTACAAGATTTCGGTCCCACACAAGCGAAACTGATGGACATAGATATATGTTATTACATTCAGTAATATGTACATGCATACCTACATAGTTACATACATACATACCTACAAACATACATAGTTACATATCACGCATTCTCGTCTCCGTTGTAGACCGATAGTTGTTATTTGGATGTACCATTAATCAGACATTTTTTTATAGGTTTTATTTACAAAAATTGTTTTGCAGAGAAGACCATCTACCTGAAAGGACTAAACTGATTTGATCAGATGTCTGGGTTTAGGGTTCACATTTACCACTTATACTCCGTTGCCAGTCCATTAGGGTCATGTTCCAAATCCTTAACAGGATACTTGAGCTGGTACACCCATTTTCCTAAACTACATACATACATACATACAAACATACATAGTTACATAAATACCTACATAGTTACATGAATACCTACATAGTTACATGCATACCTACATAGTTACATGCATACATACATAGTTACATATATACCTACAAACATACATAGTTACATACATACCTACATAGTTACATACATACAAACATGCATACCTACATAGTTACATACCTACAAACATACATACATACATAGTTACAGGCATACATATATAGTTACATACATACACACATACATAGTTACATACAAACATACAGTTACATACCTACAAACATACATACCTACATAGTTACAAACATACATACCTACATAGTTACAAACATACATACCTACAAACATACATACATACGTGGAGCACAGTAGCACAGCAGTAAGAGCTTTGGACTCTCGACTGAGAGAACCTGGGTTTGAATCCTGTACAGCGGTGTAGAACCTTGGGCAAGTTAATTTACTCTACATTGCTTCAGTTCACTCAGCTGTATGAATGAGTACCTGGCTATAGACAGTGGTGGATATTTGTGTACAAATAGTCTTCGCGCATTAATTATAGCGTGACAATGACTAGAACACTCTGAGCCGAGAGAACCCTGTCCTGCAATGTCGAAACTTGGGCAAGTCCGTTCGCTTTCTCCAGTTACTCAGCTGTATGAGTACCTGGCTATAGACAATGGTGGATATTTGTGTACGAATAGTCTCCACACATTAGATGCAGCATGGCTGTACACTTCCCAGAGAAGGCGAGATGGTGTTCAGTTGAACAGGTCTGCCAAGGAGTAAAGTGTAAAGCGCTTTGAGCAGTCCTAAGGACTGGATACTGCGCTATATAAGAACTTGTCTTTTTTACATAGTTACATACTTGCATACATACCTACATACATACATACCTACATACATACATATCTACATACATACCTACTTACCTACATACATACATACCTACATACATACATACCTACCTACATACATACATACCTACCTACATACATACCTACCTACATACCTACATACATACCTACATACATACATACCTACATACCTACCTACATTCAGACGAGATCCACACTCTGTTTTATAATAATTATAGAAATAACAAGTTAAGTTCTGATATATATCACACTTTACACACTTTTATTGACATGTTCCAGTACAGTTCACACGCAAGTGTTTTACCCTGGATGGATACAAAGTGATACGTTGCTTCAAATTCACACTGTTTTAAATGTAACTAAATATTGTTTTGAGCATTTGTTTTACACTTGGCCATACCTGCGTGCTGATCTTAGCAATGTTGGCCTCTATAGAATTTGACAACAACAGTTTGTTTTATAAACCAACAAGCATCTACTACATTTTCTGCCAGTAGACAGACTTAACACAAACCCACTCATGTTTTTGTATGTAAATAACTAATATATCTACTCCAAAATGTGATTATCCGGTCTGTTTTAAATCTTTGCAAAGAAGCTCAGTTCTGATGCTAAACATGTAAGAAACATGCCTCGATTGCTCGAAACGTGAATGCATGATTAATTTCTGTGTTGGCTTTACTTGATCTGAACCCCCACGTCAGGTGACATGACAAACAAACTTCCAATTCTAAATTGAGGTTCAGTGACAGAAAATATGCACTCTTCTGAGGAAATGGTGGATCTTTTATGTCCATTTGCAACTGTACATATTACTGGCCTGATAGGCCTGCCGGACGACTCATATTGCATTCATGATAAACCACATCTGTCAAGTATTTGACACACAGGACATAAACAATAGTTTGGCACACACAAAATGTAGGAATTACTATATAGCGTTGAACTTCTAACAGTTCCTATTTAGTACTGGGGGATTTGTCGTAAATCGTTTAACTAGTCCATATAATTGTGACAATCAGCACACTATTTACAATAATATATCGGTTGGCAATACATATCCTCAACAGTTAGATTCTCAAAGCCACATTTTGTAAATAGCACATGGCATAGATTCATCGTTAACAAGTAGCTCATTTTGGCACAAATGACAATATCAGGCCTTCTTATATTTGACATAGGACATATTCATCTTAACCCCAGTTCAAACAAACACACTATGTAGAGTTAGTGGTGTAAGTATTAATAAAATTAGGCCAATCAACATCAAACATTATCAAATGTTATCAAATACTGAATTCGATGTGACTGTCTGGCAGCACAAAACAAGAATTTGTGGAATGTAGTTGGCTAATACACTTGTCTCTGATACCGTTGATCTTAGACATCACTCAATAAACATGACAAAATAGATATGTTTGATACCCCTAGAAGATCAATAGAAACATGGACACTGCTACAAATTTAAACATTTCACTTTAGATTATATTTCTCAACATAGAACAAATTTGCAACACGTAGATATATTAATACATATCTACTTCTGCTTCCAAAAATCCCAGTTGTATCTTACAATGAAGTAAATGTTCACAAAATATTCACGTACAATGCCTGGAGTAAATTCATGCTAATAAAAGACACCAACTGCCAAAAAATATGACTTGTGTAGCACAAAACAAAGCCTCACTTTTTGTAGTCCTGAGAACTAGTAAGATGAACTTAACTAGAACTTAAAGATGATGCGAATCTGAACATCGTATGCATGTTGGATATCCACGGATGAATAAATAATAATTTTTAAGTAGGAACACTTGGGTTAGCTTGAACAGACTCCAGGTATGTTAGGAGCTGTAATGACAAATATTTATGTTGATAAAATCCATCACAGATACTTTGAATTTACAAACCTTTACCACTGTCTTGTTAGCCACATCCTGTGGTACCTACCCAAACCCTGTGGGGGTGATTAATGCCAACTGGGGTAAGAGTAATTGTGACAGTGACTACTGGTTGGTTGGTTGGGCGACTAGTATCTAACTCGGTGTCAATGACACAATAAAATACCCAAACATACTCGCAAGCATTTTATTCTTATGACCATAAGAATTTGTACGACTATGAAGTTGTTTCCTGCCCAAGACGACTACAAATTGCCAGATGAATATTATACATCATGTAAGTAAGTAAATTTATTTCCTCATCCAGATGATATATGACATAATTCAAGAGTAATGTAACACAGATGAGGTGGCTACCAGAGAAGTATAACTTGTTTGAAATATTGACACCCCTGACACTTGCACTGTTCTGCATTCAGACAGAGAACTGTTTTAGTGAAACTAACTTGACAACTACAGACTTTCCCACTCTTCTAATATGGCGGCTGATTTTCACCTTTTTAGTAATTTTTTTGAGCATTCTCCCAATTTCCTGCTTTCAAACAAAAAATTCCCATTTTTGTCGTTTTTGATTTCACAATTTTATTTGTTGTTTTCCTGTTTTGGGGGTTAATTAACAGGTTATGTTAACTTACATATGATTGTACAATATCGTTTAATGTGTTACAAGTAAACCAACTGAATACAGCCAAATTGCTACAGTTTGTGTGCACGCTTTTCGCAGGCGAGCAAATGTAGAATCAGACGAGAGCTCGTGCATAATTCTGTCAAAATACATCCAATAGGTGGTGCCACCAGTGACATTTATTTCGTTGTTAAACCTTGAAAAAACCTCTTGCAACATGCAGGGAGATCTCACGCTATTTTCTTGCACCAACGTAGAGCGTCTGCAAGTACCCTGTCCATCTCCTTGCGTCGAAGGCATGTGACTATTTCTTCGACTTTGACTTCCCCGACTTTGGCTTTGTGATGCTCCCTCTTCCCTTCTCCTTGTGTTGCTTCTCCTTACCCTCGGGAGCAGGTTCATCCTTCGGCGGTATATCCACGACCGTCTTACTCGTTTGGGGGGTGTCTTTCGGCGACGCCTGCTTCAAGCCTTGCTGTGCATGCTGGGAAGTCTGCGGAGTGAGCTTGAGCGTGGAGAGTTCGGGGGTGAGACTCGTGTTGGAGGCAACAGGACTGCCTGCGTTAGCGAGACGTGACTCCAGCTCTCGGTTCCGCTGCTCCAGCTCCTTCAGTTTCTGCTCCGTGTCTGTGATGAGTTCCTCCGCCTTCTGGGCACGCTCCTCCGCCGACCTGGGAAATAATGTGACGATATAGCGGTCTGCACCCATTCAACAAATCAAATAGAATTTAACGATATATCGGTCTGCACCCATTCAACAAATCAAATAGAATTTAACGATATATCGGTCTGCACCCATTCAACAAATCAAATAGAATTTAACGATATACTGGTCTGCACCCATTCAACAAATCAAATAGAATTTAATGATATACTGGTCTGCACCCATTCTACAAATCAAATAGAATTTAACGATATACTGGTCTGCACCCATTCAACAAATCAAATAGAATTTAATGATATACTGGTCTGCACCCATTCAACAAATCAAATAGAATTTAATGATATACTGGTCTGCACCCATTCAACAAATCAAATAGAATTTAATGATGTACTGGTCTGCACCCATTCAACAAATCAAATAGAATTTAAAGATATAGCGGTCAGCACCCATTCAACAAATCAAATAGAATTTAAAGATATAGCGGTCAGCACCCATCCAACAAATCAAATAGAATTTTATGATATTCCGGTCTGCACCCATTCAAGAAATTTAATCTAATTTATTTACACACAGCTAGAGTATCTCTAAAAACTTAATCAAGGGTGTTTACAAGTAACAAAAATAAAGTAAAACACATCAGTGGATATAAAACTATAATGCACAATAAAAAGTAAACATTGGTATTAAATATGCGTATTTATAATTATATATATATACATATAAAATAATGGGTTTGAACGAACATTGACATATGGAGTGGAATGTTGGGTGAGGACGAGGAACGACAGCACATTGCGGAAATGCGAATGCTTAGATCTATGGATAAGGGGTAAGACCAAAAAAGGCCATGTCAGAAACGACATTCAAGAAGAAGCCAAGGTACAACCAATGACAACATTCCTGAGACGAAAGAGGCATGGGCATGTCAGGAGACGAGATGAAAGTAATGTCTCTGTTAAAACGATGCAAATGAAAGTACCGGGAAAAAGTAGAATTGAATGACCCAAGAGAAGGTGGTCAGATAATATCAGGAAGGATATCAAACTGTATCATTTCACCCGAGAAATGACAGAAAAACACAAATACGGGAACGTGACGGCACACAGCGAAGTGGACATGGTCTCTAAAGGTGAGAAAATAATAATAGAATATAAGCCTACAGATATCAGGGTTGTTTACAGATAATACAAAACTATTAACAAAGTAAAAACATTACATCGGTGGATACAATATTACAATATATGTATTACATAAGTTAAGACAATAACAAGTAAACATAGGGATTAGATACACTCACAGCAGCTGTTGTTGCAGCAAGTAAACAGACTGCAGAGACTCGAACGCTTTCTTCGAGTCGGGGGTCATGGGAGGTGGAACGACGGGAGGAGACACCATCTGCCCCTCTCCCAGATCTGGGAGGTCGTCAGGCTGCAGCTTCCTCAGGTACGTGTTGGCGTCCGCACCCAGCACCTCCAGCTTCATTTCACCGTCATCCCCATCTTCATCTTGGATCAGGTCCTGTTGGGGACAGTGGAAGCAAGTGTACGGTCAGTGCTTGTAGCTAACATTAGATCTGCTCTTAGAGCTGACATTGGGCCATCATTAGAGATGTAATTACAGCTGCAATTAGAGCAGCTTCAGAGTCGCATTTAGAGCTGCCATCAGAGAAGCCATTAGAGTTTGTTGCTACTTGAGTTGTTGTCAACACTACCGTTAGAGCTATCATTAGAGCAACATTAGAACACCCACTGAGTTTCCATTGAGCTTCTGTTAGAGCACAATTAGAGCGTCATTAGAGTTACTGCAAGAGTAGCCATTAGAGCTGTCATTACAGGTACTGTAAGAGTAGCCATTAGAGCGTCATTAGAGCTACTGTAAGAGTAGCCATTAGAGCTGTCATTAGAGCTACTGTAAGAGTAGTCATTAGAGCTACTGTAAGAGTAGCCATTAGAGCATCAGTAGAGCTACTTTAAGAGTAGCCATTAGAGCGTCATTATTGCTGCTATTGAGTTGCCATTGAGCTTTCACTGGAGAACATTTACAGCTGTTGCTAGAGTGCCACTAGAGCTACCAGTAGAGGCCATTAGAGTGCTATTTGAGCAACAATAAGAGCATCATTAGAGCTACCATTAGAGCACTTTTAGAACCACCATTAGAGCATCATTATAGCCACCATTACAGTGCCTTTAGAACTGCCATTAGAGTACCATTGGAGCATCACTAGAGCACCATTAGAGCATCACTACAGCACCATTATCATTAGAGCACCACTAGAGCACCACCAGAGCACCATTAGAAATCCTATTAGAGCCACTATTCCAGCTGCCACTACAGCTGCTGTTTGATGTTCCCACTTACCTCAGTGGGCTCGGTGCTTCCTCCCCCTGCCTCTTCCCCTGTCTCGGGCCTGGGCTGTCCCTCCTCCTCCCCCTGTGCCTCCTCCTCACCTCCTACCATCCCCTCTTCCTGGTCTCCCTCCTCCTCTATCATTGTGGGGAGCGATGCCGCCGCCTCCAGATCCAACTTGCCCACCTGCAAGCACGGGATGATGGAATAAGTTTATTTTGCCGTACAAATACATTGCGTACATATGAAGGTTTTCAGGGCAAAACTCGATAAACGCCATTTTTATAATTGCTCCTAAACCATGTTTAAACAAGTATTGAGGTAGGATACTACATAATTTATACAAGAACGTGATAAATCCCCATTAAATGACATGCACAAAAGAGCGTTTGTTTTCAAAACATGATAAGCGCTGTATGCCTTTTTATTCAAAACGCGATATATCCATTTTCAGCCAATCTGCACCGCATAGCTGCACATGCAGCTACGTGGAGTGATGGCGCGCGCTGTATGGATACACGGAGTTTTGATAACAAAATCATTTAATATCCCATTTTGTGTAACAAATCCCTAACAAATATTTCAGACTTTGCTACCATTCTCTATGATTTTGGATATTTGATACACATCAAGTTTTTGATGAAATACAAAAGTGACTTTTTCTAAATACGAAGAAAATGGATATATCACATTTTGCCCTAAAACCCTTTATGTACATACAAGACATATGATTAATTGCACATATTAACTGAATATAACAATTTGAAGTAACTGGAAGTCTTTCAACTTACATAAAATGATCCCTACTTCAGCTCAAAGATGTGAAGCATATGTCTACTGACTTAGGGAACAGTTCAAAGATGTGGAACCGACCTCCACTGGCTAATCCACAATCCATACGTCTGCTGACTTAGGGAACGACCCAAACACAAGAAATGATCCCTACATTCACTGATTTAGGGAAGGTCTCTGACATAAAATTATTCATACATCCACTGACTTAGGGAACACCTCAAAGATGTGAAACGTACCTCCATTGCCTTAGGATAAAGTGGGTATTAAGTCGCATGAAGACATGGAATGATCCCTACATCCGCTAACTTAGGGAACGTCTCAAAGATGTGAAACAATCCATACATTTACTAAATTAAACAGCTCAAAAATGTGAAACGTACCTCCGCTGACTTGGGGAACGGCTCCATGGCATCACTGCGGACCATCTCCGCCACCTCAGTGGGAGGGGGACTCGGCAGTCCCTTCACCTCCTCTTCCTCCTCCTGCTCCTCCTCCTGCTCCTCCTCCTCCTCCTCACCCTCCTCATCCTCTTCCTCTGTCATCGTCGGGAGCAGCACTGTCGAACTCATTCTGTCGGCCAACTTTGGCGTCTAACAAACAGCACATACTTCTGTAAACAACTTCATTTCACATCTTATTCCACAATTATGACTATATTATTATTATTACTAGCAAAAAATACCCATCCTCCAGGTGGTGCTACATACACATGCAAAAGATGGTTTCCCAAAGTATTTAATGTTTAACAAATGTGACATCAATCTGAGCATTTGTTCGCAATGCTGCACATGTTTTATAATAATTGTTGCGCAATGTAAAACGTCCCCAGCTGATTGGTCGACAGTTTACGGTGCTCGGAACAATCATAGAAGACACACGTGACACTGGGAACAATTGAGTAATGTCTGGTATGAACTCATAACTGTAAGAACCTCTAATATATCGGGAATTTTGAAAACATAAAAGCAATATTTTTTTCCAGGGGTTGTAGATGAATCCCTGAACGTTTTGTGTCCGAGCCACAAACCGTCCAGAGGGAAAATGTTAACTGTTGTTTCCTGGTGGGAATTGCAAACGTTTCAAAAGAATCACTATTTACATATATAATTTGGAAACAAAAAACCATAGGCATTTTACAATATTGATAAATATGAATATCACCATAAGAAATAAAATAAAATTTTATTGGTGGTATTTTGTGGTCTCTTTTCAACAGGCTAAAGAAATTAGAAAAGGTCATTGACCTTTGGCGGCTGTTGGACTGGTGGGGGTGGGGGGAGAGGCTCAGGGGGCGGTTGACCTGTGACCTCTTGCAGCAACAACCTCGCTATCTTGATCCACTCATTGCACTCAGCCTGCAACAACATACGTGGAGCAATTAATGCAACAACATACATGGGCCAATTAACGCAACAACATACACAGATTAATCAGTGCAACAACATACACGGACCAATTAATGCAACAACATACATGGACCAATTAGTGCAACAACATACACGGACCAAGACTATTCGTACACAAATATCCACCACTGCCTATAGCCAAGTACTCATTCATACAGCTGAGTGAACTGGAGCAACATAGAGAGAATGAACTTGTCCAAGATTTGACACTGCAGCACAGGATTCGAACCCGGGTTCTCTAGGTTGAGAGTCCGAAGCTCTAGCCACTGCATCACTGCGCTCCACAGTTAATGCAACAACACACACAGACCAACTAATGCAACACCAGACAGCAATCAACTAAATGGTCCTATTGGTGCTCTGCTTTGGTCCTTTACCTGCAGCTTCTGAAGGTCCTTGTACTCGTGGTCCGCGTTGTCCTCCTGAAGCTCCAGAGCTCTCTGCATCTCCTCCCGCACAATGTCAGCACAGCAGCTGCAACAACACAGCACATTGTCAGTACACTAGCTGCAACAACACAACACAGCTGCTGCAACAACAGAGGATAATGTCTGCCCAGCAGCTGCAATAACACAGCACAATGTCAGCACAGCAGCTGCAACAACACAGCAGAATGTCAGCACAGCAGCTGCAACAACACAGCACAATGTCAGCACACCAGCTGCAACAACACAGCACAATATCAGCACAGCAGCTGCAACAACACAGCACAATGTCAGCACAGCAGCTGCAACAACAAGCACTATCTCAGCACAGCAGCTACAACAACACTGCACAATGTCAGTACAGCAGCTGCAACAACACAGCACAATATCACCACAGCAGCTGCAACAACACAACACAATGTCAGCACAACAGTTGCAACAATACAGCACAATATAAGCACAGCAGCTGTAACAACACAACACAATGTCAGCACAGCAGCTTCAACAATACAGCACAATATCAGCACAGCAGCTGCAACAACACGGCACGATGTCAGCACAGCAGCTGCAACAACACAGCACAGTGTCAGCATAGCAGCTGCAACAACACAGCACAATGTCAGCACAACAGTTGCAACAACACAGCACAATGTCAGCATAGCCGCTGCAACAACACAGCACAATGTCAGCATAGCCGCTGCAACAACACAGCACAATGTCAGCATAGCCGCTGCAACAACACAGCGCAATGTCAGCACCGCCATCATCATAGTATGGGTGGGGGGTGGTGAATGTGTTGAAATGTGAGTTATATTTATTATACAGTGATTGTCTGTTGTATGTATTATTATAACAGACCACAAGACAGTTCTCTTTTGAAAAATTCAATATAAAGTATCTTGCATCTTGAGACTGGCAACGGCTGCTTAGGTCTTTCACCACTCAATACAATGTCCCTAGTCACTTGCTTGGTGCAAAATATTTGGTGGCATTCTTGGTGTGACGTACTTGGTGATACAATTGGTGTGACTTCCTTGGTGACATACTTGGTGGCATACTTGGTTTGACATACTTGGTGACATACTTGGTAGGATACTTAGTGTGACATTCTTGGCTGATATACTTGGTGTTACATGTCTAGTGACATACTTGATGACATACTTGGTGAGGCTTACCTGGTGACATACTTGGTGTGACCTATTTGACCAGACTTACCTGGCAATATACATGACATGACCTACTTGGCGAGACTTATCTGGTGACACACGTGACATGACCTACTTGGCAAGACTTACTTGGTGACACATGATATCAATGGTTAGACTTATCTGGAGATATACTTGACATGATGTCATTGGCTACAAAAATATAGTGACATACTTGATGTGACCTACTTGGTGATACCTATTGACATACTTGACATGGCCTACTTGGTAACCTACTTGGCGAGACTTACCTGGTGACATACTTGGTGAACTTCTGGAGCTGTTCAAAGAGAGACATGCCGGTGAGCTGAAGCTGTCCCACAGTCTGGGTGTTAAGGAGGAGGGCTTCCCTCGCCTCTCTGGACGCGTCCTTCCTGTTGGGAGCCAGACGCAGCAGCATATGCACCATCCACTGCACCATGTCCGTGTGCAGGTTCGTCACCTGGGGAGCAGCGTGTATTTGGCAGACACACAAAATAATGAACGGATCCAGAATCTGATGTCACAACCCAAATTAAGGAATGGTTGTATAAGTTCACAAAGTCCCAAAATATATTAAGCATTTTGTAGAGGAGGAGGTTTGGTTTTCACCACATTTTGTAGAGGGGGAGTTTTGGTTTTCACCACATTTTGTAGAGGGAGAGGTTTGGTTTTCACCACATTTTGCAGAGGGGGTGGTTTGGTTTTCACCATATTTTGTAGAGGGGTGGTTTGGTTTTCACCACATTTTGTAGAGGGGAGGTTTGGTTTTCACCACATTTTGTAGAGGGTTTGGTTTGGTTTTCACCATATTTTGTAGAGGGGTGGTTTGGTTTTCACCACATTTTGTAAAGGTGTTGGTATGGTTTTCACTATATTTTGTAGAGGGGGTGGTTTGGTTTTCACCACATTTTGTAGAAGGTGGATTTGGTTTACACCACATTTTGTAGGAGGTTAGGCTTTCACCCCATTTTGTAAAGGGCATGGTTTGGTTTTCACCACATTTTGCTGGGAAACAAACTGCCACCTAGTGAATGAAACATGTTAATGCAAGTTGACACTAACAACAATATCGGATCGTAAAAATAGCAAGTCTATACCACGTATTTGTAGGGGGAGCGGAATTTGATCCAATGCTAAGCGATTTTTTTATTTTGTAAACTGACGAGACCACACTTATGCACATGACAACCGTCAAGCTTCGACTTAGCAACAACTGACATTACCAGGGCAGCATATGTGTGCCAGATCAATGTTTTTTTGCCATGCAATGCCAGGGTAACTCAGCTAATATCATACAAGTGTTGTAAATTATGAACTCACTGCCTCCACTAGTTTCGCATCCTCGCTGTCAATGCCTGCTACGGAGGTAGATAGCCATCGCTGAAGCTGTCTGATGACATCAAACACCTCTATCCTACAAACAATAGGTGACACAGGCTCAAGGCTGAAGATCTGTTTGATGGTACATAGAATGGGTTGGGAAGAAATTACAGCAGTTCGGAGGGTACGGATTAAATAATAATAATTATTTAACTACCGGTATAATCAAGTGTGTGTGTGTGTTTGTGTGTGTGCATGTGTGTGAAGTGAAGGTACGTTAATGTTTTCCTCTGTTTGCATCTTGTGGCAAACTTTCAAGGAATAATCTAGCAGCTTTTGAAAGAAAAGAAATGCATTCATTTTTTTTTAAATCCCCCACTCGTTACTGGATTTAAGCTTTTTACCAGATGTCTGACGGATGTAAATTGATTGTTTATAACGTTAAGCACATTTTTAGCAATTGTATCAAGGATCACCGATCACTTGGGGCATTTTATATAACTTGAATTAATGTGAAAAAATATTTAAATTTACATCATAACACGTGATTTATGAATGCTCCAGGAGACTCTTCTGTATCTGTGTGTATGTAAAATAACAGAAAGACCAAAATTTAAATGGAGAGACACTACCAAGAGATCTCGAAAGGGCGGGGTGAACAGTAGAGAAAATAGCACACAATCGGGATACGTGAAGAAATGTCATCAAAGGACAGCAAGGTGTGGTCCTCCGCCCTACAAAAGATTGAGGGGGAGAAGAAGGATACAGTACTTGGGTCGTGGCATCTCTTCCGCGTCCTCTTTGCATGTGTTTCCCAGGAGTTTGAGGGTTGCGTCGATCAGGGCACACCAGTCGTCCAGCAGTTGGTAGAATGCCATCCACTCCTGATCCAACATCGGGTTTGCCCCGTGGACTCCCGAACTCATCTTGTTCTCGATCGACTCGAGACTGTTCCCCAGGGAGATCAACCGTGCCGCGACACCTGCACACAACCCCAAACCGAAGTCGAATTTACAGACCATCCGTTAGCATAAAATTATATGGAATTCTATAGAAATTCATAGAAAATCTATTGAAATTCTCTATAAAAATTTATGTGGCCATAAAAATTGGATACAATTCTACTCCTGCATACAACCCGAAACACAAAATTTGAATTTTAAATGTTTGTAAGAAATGCACCAGACAACATTTTTTAAAGGTAAACTATTATAATTTTGTATCAAGGCAGTATTACAACTGTAGGTGTAATTTTGTATAAAGGCAGTATTACAACTGTAGGTGTAATTTTTTATAAAGGCAGTATTACAACTGTAGGTGTAATTTTGTATAAAGGCAGTATTACAACTGTAGGTGTAATTTTGTATAAAGGCAGTATTACAACTGTAGGTGTAATTTTGTATAAAGGCAGTATTACAACTGTAGGTGTAATTTTGTATAAAGGCAGTATTACAACTGTAGGTGTAATTCACTATTAAGGTCAATCTGTCTTTCGAAATTCCAAATGGGTTAAGGATTTCTTTACCGGTTAATGGGTTCATACAATACATTAAATGGATGTCAATCGATTGTTCATCATCCTAGGCATATTTTCTTCAACTGACCTGAGGACCGCCAGTAAGATGGGAACTGTTTACATCACTTGAGTTAACACGAAAAACTGTTTCAATTTTACGTCAAAACAAACATTGTTTCCGAATACTGCATGAAACCATCTTATGCAAGTGTGTGTAGCGTCATGTGTGTGTGTGTAGCATCATGTGTGTGTGTAGCGTCATGTGTGTGTGTGTAGCATCATGTGTGTGTGTAGCGTCATGTCTGTGTGTGTAGCATCATGTGTGTATGTAGCTTCATGTGTGTGTGTGTAGCATCATGTGTGTGTGTGTGTAGCTTCATGTGTGTGTGTGTGTGTGTGTGTGTGTGTGTGTGTGTGTGTGTGTGTGTAGCATCATGTGTGTGTGTAGCGTCATGTGTGTGTGTGTAGCATCATGTGTGTGTGTAACATCATGTGTGTGTGTGTAGCATCATGTGTGTGTGTAGCGTCATGTGTGTAGCATCATGTGTGTGTGTAGCGTCATGTGTGTGTGTGTAGCATCATGTGTGTGTGTGTGTGTGTGTGTGTGTGTATGGCATCAAGTGTGTGTGTAGCATCATGTGTGTGTGTGTGTGTAGCATCATGTGTGTGTGTGTGTGTGTAGTATCATGTGTGTGTGTAGCATCATGTGTGTATGTAGCATCATGTGTGTGTAGCATCATGTGTGTGTGTGTAGCGTCATGTGTGTGTGTGTAGCGTCATGTGTGTGTGTGTAGCATCATGTGTGTGTGTGTGTAGCGTCATGTGTGTGTGTGTAGCATCATGTGTGTGTGTAGCATCATGTGTGTGTGTGTGTGTGTGTGTGTGTAGCATCATGTGTGTGTGTAGCTTCATGTGTGTGTGTGTGTAGCATCATGTGTGTGTGTGTGTGTAGCGTCATGTGTGTGTGTGTGTGTGTGTGTGTGTGTAGCATCATGTGTGTGTGTGTAGCATCATGTGTGTAGCATCATGTGTGTGTGTGTGAAGCATCATGTGTGTGTGTGTGTGTAGCGTCATGTGTGTGTGTGTGGCGTCATATGTGTGTGTGTGTAGCATCATGTGTGTGTGTGTGTGTGTGTGTAGCATCATGTGTGTGTGTGTGTGTAGTATCATGTGTGTGTAGCATCATGTGTGTGTATAGCGTCATGTGTGTATGTGTAGCATCATGTGTGTGTGTAGCGTCATGTGTGTGTGTGTGTAGCGTCATGTGTGTAGCATCATGTGTGTGTGTAGCGTCATGTTTGTGTGTGTAGCATCATGTGTGTGTGTAGTGTCAAGTGTGTGTGTGTAGCATCATGTGTGTGTAGCATCATGTGTGTGTGTGTGTGTGTGTAGCATCATGTGTGTGTGTGTAGCATCATGTGTGTGTGTGTGTAGCATCATGTGTGTGTGTGTGTAGCATCAGGTGTGTGTGTAGTGTCATGTGTGTGTGTGTAGCATCATGTGTGTGTGTAGCATCGTGTGTGTGTGTGTGTGTGTGTGTGTGTGTGTGTGTGTGTAGCATCATGTGTGTGTGTAGCGTCCTGTGTGTAGCATCATGTGTGTGTGTAGCGTCATGTGTGTGTGTAGCATCATGTGTGTGTGTGTAGTGTCATGTGTGTGTGTGTGTAGCATCATGTGTGTGTGTAGCATCAGGTGTGTGTGTAGCGTCATGTGTGTGTGTGTAGCATCATGTGTGTGTGTAGCATCACGTGTGTGTGTGTGTAGCGTCATGTGTGTAGCATCATGTGTGTGTGTAACGTCATGTGTGTGTGTAGCATCATGTGTGTGTGTGTGTGTGTGTGTGTGTGTGTGTTTGTAGCGTCATATGTGTGTGTAGCATCATGTGTGTGTGTGTGTGTGTGTGTGTAGCATCATGTGTGTGTGTGTAACATCATGTGTGTGTGTAGCATCATGTGTGTGTATAGCATCATGTGTGTGTGGAGCGTCATGTGTGTGTAGCGTCATGTGTGTGTGTAGCGTCATGTGTGTTTAGTGTCATGTGTGTGTAGAGTTGTGTGTGTAGTGTCATGTGTGTGTGTAGCATCATGTGTGTGTGTGTGTAGCATCATGTGTGTGTGTGTGTATGTGTGTGTGTGTAGCGTCATGTGTGTGTGTGTAGCGTCATGTGTGTGTGTAGCATCATGTGTGTGTGCAGCATAATGTGTGTGTGTAGAGTCATGTGTGTGTGTAGCATCATGTGTGTGTGTAGCGTCATATGTGTGTGTAGCATCATGTGTGTGTAGCGTCAGGTGTGTGTGTAGCGTTATGTGTGTGTGTAGTGTCATGTGTATGTGTAGCGTCATGTGTGTAGCATCATGTGTGTGTGTAGCGCATCATGTGTGTGTAGCGTCAGGTGTGTGTGTAGCATCATGTGTGTGTGTAGCGTCATGTGTGTGTGTGTAGCATCATGTGTGTGTGTAGCGTCATGTGTTTGTGTAGCATCATGTGTGTGTGTAGCGTCATGTGTGTGTGTGTGTGTGTGTAGCATCATGTGGGTGTGTAGCGTCATGTGTGTGTGTAGCATCATGTGTGTGTGTAGCATCATGTGTGTGTGTAGCGTCGTGTGTGTAGCATCATGTGTGTGTGTGTAGCGTCATGTGTGTGTAGCATCATGTCATGTGGAGCATGTGCATTTTTGCTAATACTAATAAATGAGTAACAGTGAGTCGGTTTAAAAAAACATTAAGTAAGTTTTTGTTGTGCCAAATCACTCACCGTTTTCGCCAGATATCCTCACTTGGAACTGACCAACGACTTCCTCCACCATCTGCAAGGACCCAAAACACCTGATGCACTGTATTGTATTACTACTTAAAAATAGGGAAATAACAGGGCTTGGGCAGGATAGTCATTCAAATATTCTTTATGTGAACATATCGCCGCAACCACTTAGCTAAGATGCAACCTGCCTCACTCAAAGTGGGTATTACTTTGCAAAATTGTGAAACCGAGTTTTGTACATTCCTGGATGCCACCAAATGTACGTTTAAAATTATACCTGATTTCTTTAAATATCTTCAGTAGTTTTTTATTTATTGCTAGAAAGAAAGCAAACTTGACATTTTGAGAACAACTGGTTTTAAAATGTTGCGATATATACAAAATCATTGCCCAATGCAATCATACATTTAGTATTTTATTAGTTTAAGATTATTTGTTGAATAAGATAAACTGGACAGTGAAAGATAAGAATATAAGGCATGCATTTCTGCCAAATTCACAACATTTATTGGACATGACCTAGATAGCTATTTTTAGCTCGGGTGCAGAATAGGCCTTTATGACCTAACACTGTGGAAGGTCACAAATGACTTTCAATGTGAGTTCCTGCGACACACACACCTCCGTTATTCGCAACATCCCTGCGTGGTTCGGGTGCTCAGTGGTGCCTTCTACATTGTGTCTGTTGAAGAGTTGGATGGCACAGTCAGTCCATCCCTCGACCTGAGCCGTCACTCGTCTCAGAGTGTCCTGGCCACTCAGTAGTGACTCGCCTCCGAATCTCTCCATCTCATCACTGCACACCTGCAAGGTCAAGGTCATAAACTATAAGGGGAACTAAGTGTCCATGGCAAGTCAAAATGGTGGTCAAAAATGAAGATCATTCGTTAATTAATACACGGATATGCCCATCTCATCTCGACGTCTTTCATTTCCAGGCACAACGGAACCTCTCTTTACGTTCACCTTAGTAATACAGCCACCTTGCAATTGAGGTCACCCCAGGATAGTCCCAAGTTATTTCTGTAACAGTAAAGAATAGGAAAATAATCTTGTTAATAAGGTCACCTCCCCATTCAGGTCAGTGACCTTATTTGTGAGGTTCCACTGTGTACACACACACACACACACACACACACACACACACACACACACACACACACACACACACACACACATATAAACAAGTCTACACAAGCTGCAACATGTGACCTTAAACAATTTGTGACAACTCAACTTACGGCACCCCATCGTTTGATATCGCTGTATAGTTTTGTAACCTTTTCCATGTCTGGCACACTCTGTAATTCTCCACCTCGTCCACTGAAAATAAATACCAGAACCTTTGCTAGAATGATATGTGTTTACTGTAGTTAGAATCACTTGAATGAACACAAACAGTGTTCGAAAATAAGGCCTTTGAATCTGCGGCCGCCGATTCAAAATCCGTCCCGACAATTCAATTTCGCCAAAATGTTCAAGTTATCGGCCCAACACCGCCGGTTCACAAACTTTTTATTGTTTATCTTCACATAACTCTGCATATGCAGCTGCAATGGAACAACATTTTCGCTTCTTAGAAGATGACTTAGAACATGGTAATTTCCTCCCAACAAATGTTTGTATTCTTTCCAAATATTTAAGCTGACTCTTGACCTTCATTGGTGAACATGTATGATTTATGTTGACTATCAGTTAGAAAAATGAAAATCCTGTATAACGTTGTACATATTTGTGTACAGAAATACATTAAACTGCTGTTTGTTAGAATACAACATAGTTTATATGTTTGTCATCATCATCATCATCATTGTGCAGCCGTAGTGTCCCGTGGTTGGGCGAAAGCCTCAGCATGACCTTTCCAGATCTGCCTGTCTTGCGCTATCCTCTGCCAGATGGTACCCTTCCAGTACTCGTCTAGTTTGTCTCTCCACCGTCTCGCCAGTCTGTCTCTAGATCGTTTCCCTTCGTAGGGTCCCCAGGTTGTGATACGCGATGTCCATCGGTTATCTTGTAGTCTACTGATGTGCCCTACCCAGGTTCACTTCTGTCTTCTGATTAGTTCCATCACGTCTATGACCTTTGTCTTCTGCCTTACCCAGATGTTTGTTTTTCTCTCCCGATATGTGATGTTTAACATACTTTGTTCCACCTTTGTTTGTGCGGTTGCTAGATTGTTCTTTGCCTGGTTGGTGAGTGGTAATGTTTCCACGTCATATGTCATCGCTGGAGGTAAGCATGAGCTGTAAACTTGCCTGTATAACATCAACATACAATAAAAACGAACAAAAACCTTCTCTGTGCCACTTACAACATGTTTTTCTGGAAGTCCTGCTTCATGCCATGCATCTCGCCCATCACATTCATCAGCTTCTCCCTCACACTTCTCTCATGTTGCACCGCTTTCTGACTGAACGAATCAAGGATGTCACGGAACGTGTCCGCAAAAGACTGAAGCTTAATGAGTACTTCAGTGTCACGGTCGCTTAGCAACACGGTGAAGTGGTTTGCGAGTTTCGCCCATGCTTTCTCGCTGACGTGGAGTCGCTTGGCTGTATTCAACGAGTGTTCTTCGGTCACCTGGAATACAACAAAGTTCTCAAATAACCCATTCATCATAATGCAAACATGTCGAAATATGGACTTAAATCGTTTGTGCACAAGGAGCCACAGATCTGGAACAGTCTGTCGAACGAACTATAAAAAAGCGAAAACTATGGCAAGTTCTGCAGA
The DNA here is from genome assembly GCA_020002185.1 of Paraescarpia echinospica. Lineage (NCBI taxonomy): Eukaryota > Metazoa > Annelida > Polychaeta > Sabellida > Siboglinidae > Paraescarpia > Paraescarpia echinospica. Next base: position 42,747,896 of record CM034540.1, on the reverse strand, counting down.
CTGATCCGGAACTGGGATGGTCTCATGAGCAAGTGTTCTGCCTGCAGGTAAGCCGCATGTTTGTCTATCATCTTGTCATAATTCTACTTTCATGTACATGTATTTCTTTTATATTTATCATTTTATCACTGTTTTGTTGTCTTGTTTTACAATTGTTTAATGGAAATTAGCTCAAATGAGCTAAGTTGTGTAATTCTCTGTAACAACTGACGTTAAATAATGCTTCTTGTATTCTGTTTCTTGTATGTGACCTGTTCCACAGTAAAAGATGTGGATGCTGAAAACATTGAGCATTTGTACGTCATCACATAGTTGATTGAAATTCCGGCCTCACTAGTTTTTTATGACAAAAACAAGTTTTTTAAAGTGACAACTGTGTTTGATCTATGAGATGTTGTGCCGCAATAGTAATGTAATTCACATATTTTACTGTTAACAACATTGTTGTTATGGAAAAGCTTGACGTAGATCATGCACATAATTTAACCTAATAAATATCCTGAAAGATCAACATAGGAAACATATGAACGTCGCTGAACCCTATCATGTACCTAAAAAGGAACGGTGTAAAGAATGTAATTAATATGACATTTAACAATTTCCAGTCTTGGCAACTTCAAGGCATCAAAATCAATCTAATATTACATCAAAATATTACAAACTTAATACATTGAGCCTAATTTCACCCGTAATCAAAGCTACATAGTCATTAGGTCATTGTCTGACCCAATCCAAAATGCATAGCTTTGAATCTAGCGAGATCTAGCAGCTAATCTCTGTGTATGACTTATGAGAATTGAGCATGACTTCCCAAGGCAAGTACGTCAAGTGTGTCAACATGTTTTTCATTGGTTATAATCGCTAGCACGCATAACGCTGTTAGCAAAGTTTTCACGGGATGATGTGTTTTCATATGGAAACTGTAAGTATTTAATTAAAACTAACTTTTCTGACAATTTATTTGCAGAAAATAACACAAATAAGTGGTATGGAGTTACAATATGGAAATTTTTCGCAAATGTTTCTTCAGATTGTGATGAAAACGGCATGTTTATGTTATTAGCACGGTCGTCAACAAGACCATAATTCCTTCAGTGCGAGACTGTACCTTCAGTGCAAGACTGAACCTTCAGTGCGAGACTGTACCTTCAGTGCAAGACTGTACCTTCAGTGCGAGACTGTACCTTCAGTGCGAGACTGTACCTTCAGTGCGAGACTGTACCTTCAGTGCGAGACTGTACCTTCAGTGCGAGACTGTACCTTCAGTGCGAGACTGTACCTTCAGTGCGAGACTGTACCTTCAGTGCGAGACTGTACCTTCAGTGCGAGACTGTACCTTCAGTGCGAGACTGTATGCTGCAGTGCTCCACAACTCTTTCTCGGAGGACAGAATGATGACCTGTCTTTCAAGTCGCTGTCGTTGCAACTCGTACAAGTCGTGGTATTCTGCCAGTAGGGCAGCATTTCGCTGCGATTCCCCCAGGGCAGTCTTCAACTAGAGGTGACAAAGGGGTCGATTTAGTCACTATTATACAACAGAGTTATCCATTTGATGTTAAAAAAATTATGCTTAAAGGAGGATCTCAGAATAAGATGCGTTGGAAGATAATGCAGTATCGATGAAAGTGTACGATTTCTGGAGGATAATGCACTATACTTGGCGTTAAAGATATGGCAGCAGATCTGTCTGTGGCTTGGGCAGGCTGATGTCTATGGCCCCACGAAGTGTCTTTTAACAAACTAGTTTATTAAAAGACACTCCATGTGCTCTATAACTGTTTGAACGAATAGCCAAATTTTACAAATTAGACCGTAGTAGTAGCATTCATATTTTGGATTTGATATTCAGGGTTTCACAAACTTTAGCAACAGATGGCGTCATCAAAAAGACTACCCACGAACACAAATTGATGCTTCAGTGGTAGAAAATACCGTTTTTAAGGTTAAATTTATCATAATCAAAACTATTTATCACACCAACAAATTGAATAGTGGAATGCATAGAGGACAGTCTAACAATTGCATTTGACATGTTACTTACGTCATCCAAAGCTTGGCTGGCTTGAGTCGTCACTTCTCTATCATGACCTTTCACCTCTGTCAGCTCACTGCAGACAGCCACAATCAATAGATATAATCCACTTCTAAGTAACATTTATAATCTCACTTCTAAACCAAATTTATAATCCCACTTCTAAGCCACACATCTGCAACCTATAAAATAAACAACAATCAACTGAATATTTCAATGCGTGCATGCGTGCGTGCGTGCGTGCGTGCATGATGTGTATGGTGTACTCATATAAAATAAAAAGAGAATCAACAGTTTCTCCACATTTCAACAGACATAACAGACCCTTTCTGTGTTGAATACCTCAAATGTGTACAAAATAATACTGATTTTGAATCAAGTAGGTAAGAGACGGTGGGTACCTGGGACACATCATGGTTCCAACCGCCTTGAGTGACATTGTAGAATTCTTAAATTACTAGCTCCTTACCTGATAATCTGCATTCATTAAATGAACCTATTTCATGCACACAAAGTACACAATCTACAGAGAGATGCCAGTATACCTCGTGAGGAAGCTGATTGTGGTCTTGAACCTCAGTAGTTCCTCAGTAAGGCGTCTGTCAAGTGCGCGTTGAGCCAGAACCTCCTCATGGAGCCTACAGACGTAACACCTCTGTTAAGACACAGGGGAACAATGACTTGGTGACATCACTTTCTGTCTACTGCAGCATCACTAATTTCATTGAATTTATATTAAAAAAGAAATGTTTTACGTGCATTTGTTAGAAAACAGACTTCAAATCAAAGTACCGAGTAGTTATTTTGGAAAGAGTTGGGTTAGGGAGTATTTATGGTGAAATTATGTGAAACGGAATAATGGTGCAACAGTTTTTACGAACCATGAAACTATGATAATTATGACAATGATAACATCAGTGAAATGACGACCATCACCAGAAATTGCAATGATGACAATACACATTTACATTTAACGGTTTCATTTATTTTAAGCAGTTTTATGTAATGCGCTTGAGTGTTTTATTTTAGTTTTATAAATGGATTTGGGTGCTATAAAAATTCTGGTTATTGTCACTATTATTACTGTTCTTTACCGGTAGTGATTATTATGATGGCGGGAACGAAGAGAATATTGTAGTCATTACAACCCCAATATCATAATGAGGTATGCATTAAAACACTGAAATATACACAAATAATTAAATTCTCAGCTGTTCAAAACATACTAAAAAAGTTGGTGCCTGAACTTTGAGTACACAAAATAGTTATTTTTGCAGATTTTTAAGGTTTCCCCAAAAAAATAGTGTACGAATACGTAGAGTCATTATACGTATGAGTTGCTGTATGAGTTGCCGACACTAGACGTACCCTTTGATCTGCCGAGGCACCCGACTCAGCAGCTTACTGTAGCGATCTCTCACCTCCGCCAGTAGTGATCCCCTCTCGACACAGTGCACACTTACCTGGGTATACAGACAGATCTCTTAAACGACCATGCAGAAACAGTTTCTCTTACAGTCTCTTATTAACAATCACACAGTGGCAGAATCTCTCACACAGCCTCTCTTAAGCGATCACATAGAAGCATTCTTGTTTAAATGACCACACATACACAGTCTCTCTTTAATGACCACACACACATGGTCTCTCTTCGTCAACTGCCCACAGTCTCTCTTAAATGACCATACAGACAGTCTCTCTTAAACAACCTCTCCTAGACGACTACACAGATGCAGTCACTCTAAAATATCCACATTCAAACATATGCAGGCACATTTCCATAATACACACTGATTTAATACTATTTCATTACTGAAAACAAGAGTTTATCTTTCTATACAAACATTGGTATCAAGGATATAAACATGTTTATTTATTTATTTATTGAGAGAATTTCCCCATGAGGGATAATAAAGGTATTTGAATTGAACTGAATTGCTTAATAACAAATGATGAAATCAGCTTCATGCAGAATGGAAACCGCACTCACACTGGTGTTACAACAATGGTACAATGGAAACCGCACTCACACTGGTGTTACAACAATGGTACAATGGAAACCGCACTCACACTGGTGTTACAACAATGGTACAATGGTAACAAGCTTCCCGCAATTTTCTTAGTGTTGCAGTCATGTGACAATCACAAACATTGTCACATGACTACTGAGAGCATCTCACACTAACGCTGATGATGGAAACACGAAGGTCCTGAAAATGTCATCAAGCAAGAACACAGGATTCAGAGAGATAAATGTAGTATTTACTAAGAATATCTATAAGACAGTTTAGTACTACAAGAATGAAGATGTCACCTGTCTGATGAGTTCATGGAAGATGACGTTGTAGATATTTTGTTCCTTCTTCATCAGCTCTAGCAAACTGTGCATCTGAAGCAGAACAAACAGACAAGACATTGAAGATTTCAACCAGAAAGTACAGCACAGAGGGTACTATAAATCGTGGACAATTCAAAAGGGTTTAAAACAAATAGATGGGTGCTACATAAGAAACATATTGAATATCCACTGTAAAAACACCTGACTAATATACAGGTATGAATAAAGTTACTTTGAAGATACAGGAAAGAAGACTGTTGGACATTACTGTAGACACAATGATGAAATGGCATCAAGAACCACCCCGAGGTAGCCAGCACATGGACAAACCAGTCAGGACACACTGACTTTCAATTTCATAGACTGTCTGATGGAGGGTGAGGGGCTAGAACCAGGAGAGTTGTAAGTGGCAATGAGAGACAGAAGCATTTGAAGAAGGTCAGTTGGAGTGAACAGACTTCGACCACTGTAGCCAACAGAGAGAGAGAGTAATTATTATACTGTGTCATTATTATATTAAGGCGATCACAGCCAACTTATCTCCATCTTCTCTTACCTGAGTTGGTCCTTTCACTTCTTCATACTCATCATCTATTCCAACCTTCTCAAGCATCTCAAACATGGTTTTCCTCAGCTGAAGCACTTCGTACCTCGTCGTTGGATGCCTGTCACGAGAAAATGTTCACTGCTGTCAAACTCTCTTAAATGTTGCTTCTCATCGAGTTTATTTTGTAAATATCAATTATGATTATTCAATTTCTATCAAACAGAGTAAAAATAATATATATATATATATATATGTATATATAGTACATCAGCTTAGATGTGCAACAAACAAGATTAAGTCTTATAGCATGAAAAGGGGTGTGAAATGCATCAATATGCTCTGTAGTAGTGTTCACAATTTGAAAGTAGTTCCCGTTTAAATGTTCAAACTGTAAACAAAACATTCAAATTATAAACACGTCTACTGGCAACACTGGTGGACACCGGATTGTTTAGCCACAACACTGGTGGAAACTGGACTGTTTAACCACAACACTGGTGGACATAGGACTGTTTAACCACAACACTGGTGGACACTGGACTGCTTAACCACAACACTGGTGGACATAGGACTGTTTAACCACAACACTGGTGGAAACTGGACTGTTTAACCACAACACTGGTGGACATAGGACTGTTTAACCACAACACTGGTGGACACTGGACTGTTTAACCACAACACTGGTGGACATAGGATTGTTTAACTACAACACTGGCGGACACAGGACTGTTTAACCACAACACTGATGGACATAGGACTGTTTAACCACAACACTGGTGAACATAGGACTGTTTAACCACAACACTGGTGAACATAGGACTGTTTAACCACAACACTGGTAGACATAGGACTGTTTAACCACAACACTGGTGGACATAGGACTGTTTAACCAAACACTGGTGGACTAACATTGTCACACTGTTTAACCACAACACTTGTGGACACTGGACTGTTTAACCACAACACTGGTGGACATAGGACTGTTTAACCACAACACTGGTGGACATAGGACTGTTTAACCACAACTCTGGTGGACATAGGACTGTTTAACCACAACGCTGGTAGACATAGGACTGTTTAACCACAACACTGGTGGACATAGGACTGTTTAACCAAACACTGGTGGACATAGGACTGTTTAACCACAACACTGGTGGACATAGGATCGTTTAATCACAACACTGGTGGACACCGGATTGTTTAACCACAACACTGGTAGACATAGGACTGTTTAACCACAACACTGGTGGACATAGGATTGTTTAACCACAACACTGGTGGGCACCGGATTGTTTAACCACAATGCTCTTTGGTGTTTGGCACATTTGTCCATTCCCACATTCAAGACCCAATCAACGAATGTCATCACATGATTGGGGAAAGTACAAGATGCTTCAAGCAGATGTACTTACATGGATGAGAAAAGTATATGATGCTACAAAAAGATGTACTTACATGGACGGGAAAAGTACAAGATGCTACAAAAAGATGTGCTTACATGGACGGGAAAAGAATAAGATGCTTCAAACTGATGTACTTACATGGACGGGAAAAGTACAAGATGTTTCAGGTGATCCTTCAATTCTAGACCATACTTACTGAAACAGTAAAAGAAAGAAAAAGTCAAAGTAAGCATCATCTCTGAGCATTACTAAGGTCAATGCAGAGACTTTGCTATTAAAACATTGAGACAATAATCATTTCCTTCCTGTCAACTCACAACAAAGCAACACTCCAATTTATCACAGATGAAACTACAATATAGGAAAGCTGCCTTATCAATTGGTATAGCATGAATCTGGGTCTTAATATCATGACCAAATATGTAATTTATTAAGTTTTAATAATATCCACACTTAGTTTAACAATAAAGTGTACATCTGTTTAAAGTCTAAAGAATTTATTTTAGCTGTTTCATTTGGCAACTTACTAAACCTAATTGCCAGGTCAAAATTTAGCCTTGAAAACATTAAATTTGTCAGTCATGTGGTTTTTGACAGAGCATGGAAAGTTGACAAAATCAACACAGAAATATGTGCATAATTGGATCATGCATTCATGAGAAGAATCCGATTTTGAGAATCACCTGAATTCATTCTGGGGCAAGATTTAAATTTGTTAATTGTCTATCTGATGATTTTACCAAAACTACACAAGTTAGAGAAATGATCTAGCATATTGATATTTTTGTGGATACAAAATGGATTTTCTTTTTAGCCAAATGTATTTGAATTGAGATGAGCACAAAATCTAACTAGGAGACACCTTTACGCAAAACACATAATACTACAAATTTGTAATAACATTTATGAGTTATCTAAGTTCTACACTGTCTCGATGCTGTCAAACAGAGCTACATACTTATCGGAGTAGTCCAGGCCTAGTACGCCTTTGTTCTTTACAATGTGATATTCTGTCGGAATCAGAGTGTCCGGCAATTGTATTGTCTGAAAGAGAAAACATTAATACATTTCCATGTTATTAAGCAAGCTGCTGAATGTTGCATTAGCATGTAAATAATTATATTTATTTAACAATAAATTCATTATTACGTTTACTGCATGATGCTTCATTGATGCAAAAAAATAAAAAGTTTGTGAAATTATACGTAAATACATTACTATCCATAGATGTTATTTACATGAGAACATAAAGTAACTGTGCCCCTGGGCTGAACACATTCTAATCACCGTAGGAACATTATATCTATATTTTCTATAGGGGTGTCATAGTATTTCAAGTTACTTTTTATGACAAAGATTTATTAAAGGTATGCTGTCCATTCAGTTTTATTGTAAAATTGTGATTTTCAATGTAAATAATAAGTATTCTAATATACTGCCCAAATATGTTTTAATTTAATGAAGCTGAAACTACTTTTGAATTGAACAATTCAATGTTTACACAAATCACTGAGTTATCACTCAAATCCTCGAATAGTGAGCTCAGAGAATTCCTAGTAAGGTCATGATATGTGCATCACGTAATAACATGATGCACATATCTATCTCATTAATAATTGGACCTGAGGCCACACCTTCGAAAACAGTGTAAACAGTGTAAACGGTGTAAACAAACGGTTTCCTCCCAAAACAGTTAAATTAAAAATTAATTGAAACATATTCCCACTATCAGTATGTTGTAATAGATATAGTTTATGCTGCATAACATGATTTTTACGATAACAACGAACTGACGACTTCCCTTTAATTAAATTCTGACGAGTTACGTCACTCACATGTTTATTCTCATCCACTTCTCCATGCCTCAGTTCACTCTCGTCTCCAAGATTTGGTTTCTCCGTCTTTCCCTTGTCGGTTTGCACATCATACAGAAACGAAATATCTCTGAAAGAAATAAACGATGAAATCTTCTCATTTCTTTTGCATTTTCAATGCTGTATTTATATAGGAAATGTTAATGCTATTCCCAAAGTAGTTGTGGGCATAATGAAAGATGCGTTACAAAACAGTTCAAATATTTACATGGTGCTAACTGAGAAAAGAAATAAATAAGCCATTCATTCTTAATATTTCTGTAATGACTATCGAAATATTTCTTACAGCTTGATGTCTCATTGTACATATAATTCACTGTCTTCAGTATTTACCGAAGCAGGTATTGTAATAAAACATATTTTCCATAAGCACTGCAAATATTTGGCTTTGTAACTGACACTTGCTACAATACAATTGCCATGAATTGTATTACAAAATCAATATGTGAAGTATGTACGTAATAACATATACAACTGTGCACATTCAAAAATTGAGCTTTTCAATGGTTTGCTTCATAGACATTTTACCTCAGAAAATCAAATCTTTACAAAGATACAATACTATTGACAGACCTGCCTACCCCAAAAACGTCCTGTCAGTAATCCGTCTTCCCATTTACACTGATTTTCAGGAATATAGGCCTGCTGTCAGTAATAGTTCAGAACCGTGTCAGATATTGTCAGGAAAAGAACACCACTGTCAGTAATACTTTAATACTGTGACTATGATGATAGCTGTACTCAAACATAATTGTTTCTAATAAACCGTGGTGTTTTGAAGCGTCCAGATAACAGGGTAAGGTAGATGTTCATAACCAGCATTGGTGGAAATCAAACGTGAAGAAGCGTAACTCTAATGTAAATGCGCCTGTACACTATTGGCATAGCTAATTTACAATGACTAGAACTGTTTTACTGTCTTTTCAAATCAAACTTTAAGCAACTGAAAGAACCTCAATAATTTTGTGTTTAACACTAACCATGGTAATTCTGATTTTGTCACTTTCAAAAACAGCATGCCGACTCAAGAAAAAAATTCACATTACAGCCAGATTATGTAATAAACAGCAAATAACAAATACCACTCATAGATTTACATTGTAAACTTTACTAAAGAGAGAAACACAATCATCAGAGTGGACAATGCATGGTAGTCTCCAAATTCTAAGTTCAGAATCAACAGGTGCAAGTTGAATACATGTCTAACTTTACACTGCACACTGTTGCGACTAGGGTACTTATGTAGTTCCTTCATTCAACATCATCCCAGGCATATTTATATTAAAAAAATATTGTGTCTTAGCGCACTTTTGAAGCCAAAATAGCGACCCAGTTTGCATTAGCCTGCACCGCTGCAGTCGTGCATTACCGCATCGCGCTCGTAAAAGGGCGATAATAGAGGCGTATGTTGGTGCAAACCGGTGTGCTATTTACGCCTCAAAAGTGCTCTAAGACGCAATATTCTTAAAAGTAAATATGCCTGGGATAATGTTGAATAACAGAACTAACGCACTGAGCCTGAGATAAAGTTAGGCAAAACTCAAGTTATAATGGCGAAATCAAGGTAGGTCTAGATTCTACACAAGTGCCGTGACTAGTTGTGTCCACTGTCCACACAAGACATATCTGGTTAGAGTGCCGTCAGTATGCTGTTATAAACTTTTGCAGCACACGTTTCTTTTTGACTAGTGGTGGTGCCATTTCAATCTCTGCCGTCATTTCGTGCCGCGTGACTTCTTTTTGTTTGAGCGCGGAAATGTGAATTTAACGTAACGCTGTTTCCTATTGGTCAAATTACGACCAGAAGCAGCGAATGAAAAATAAGCTGTGTATATATGCTGCCACCTGTTGAATATAGTGGAAGTTAAATTTTAGGAGCACCAAAATGATTGACGATCATTGTGATAAAGAAAGAATCCGTAATATTTTCATCCCTTGCCGTAATACCGTAATTTGAGGTGTGTTTCCGGAATGATTCCGGACAATCCGGAATGGTAGGCAGGTCTGTATTGATAAACAAAGTTGCTGCAAATTTTGTCACTGACCAATTCATTATCTACATTTGGGCCATATTTTAACACAAAGTTTATTTCAACACACTAAAACAATCAACCAAATAGTTTGTGAACGAATCTCCAATGGCAGTGCCATCTGGTGTGCAGTTAGGAAAGTTAGCAACAATGGTGAAAGTGAAAACAAGGCTTTTCTCCTTCTAGTTTTTAAATGAAATACACATCACGCAAACAGCAAAGGAAGACACAATGTTGTTTGCCCACTTACTGTCCAGCCCCACAAATACAAGGGGTGCTGTCGGTCAAATGACGGTATTTGTCCCTCTGGGTTGGAAAGTTCCACATGTTTGCCGGAGATTTCTTCACAATGCTCTGTGCAGGAGACAAACAAAATGTCGGTGAGGGAGGGAGGAAAATGGATTGCATGTTTGTGAATATGAGAACTATGAATACCAGAACAAGTCACTATCACTATTATTGTTATTTTATTTATTTATTAAGTGCTATAGTGTTGTGAATAACCCGTTCAGAAGTACAATGTGTCAAATTCTAACACTACAGATATGATAAAATATATTAAATAAATGTAATAAACTGTTCAATAAGCTGTAAACCGTATGTTAATATGTCATGAAGTGCCACAACAATTTTTTGATATATACCACAGCTGCCTATTAAAACTGTTGGATAACAGTCATAAATGGATCCAAATATTCACAAAGTAATACATTTTGTTCTCAATCAGCTGGGAATTTGGAAAGGGAGAGGAACAGATGATGAATTGTTTGCCATCATACATATTATTGAGAAAAGGAGAAAATTTAACAAGGATGTAGCATTTGCTTTTGTTAATCTGGAGAAAGCATTTGACACCATGCCAAGAGAACCTGCATCTGAAATGAACCGATCTCTGAATATGTCAATGCAGAACGTTCAGACATTCTGTTGTATATTTTGTTGGTCTTTCTTTAAAAAAAAAACATAATGAAAATATGTTCAAATGAGAACTGTACGCAGAAAATATAGATTTAGCAGATGTCTTAGCACACTATCAATGTAATGTGCATGCGGTAATGACTGTATGTATTTGGACACCCAAAAATTTACAATTTGTTTTGTCCCTTAAGTTTTTGAACACCTCGGTAAATTAATTTTACTTTTGTTTCTATGTAATCAGACATAGCAGGTAACTGTAATGAAGTCACAATACTAGGATAATAAAACAGGGATGACATGACGTCAAGACTAGTTCAGGTATGTAACTATTCAGACATTGTATCTGAAAAGTATTTATATGCATTGTACATTTTTGGACAGCTGATAATTTAATTATTTTTAAGTGTCCCAATAGATATGTGAAAAAACGTGACATATGTCACATGTATAATTCTGATTGTGATGTAGGCAAACTGAGATGTAGCGCATCCATCAATTGTCCATTCCTACCTGACTCACAGACAGTGACCTTTTCTGTTTGGATGGTGGCCCGAGCTGCTCCTGGGGTGGGGTGATTTCCGTGAGAGCAAAGAGAAGTTCCGCTGGGATGAAGTCACTCTGCAGGGATGTGGGTAGGGGCTGACTCCGGTCCAGGCTCATGGTGTTCCGACGCAACTCCGGAAGAGACACTGGGGTGTCAATACAACAGGTGGAACACATCTAACATGACAGTAATTGTAACAGGAAAACTTTAAACGTCTACAACATGTCAGGAATACAGCTGAACCTCGCTTTACCGTTACCTTGATAATACAGCCACCTCACAATTAAGGTCACCCAAATTTGTTCCCCCTATAGTAAAGTATAGGAAAGTTGTCCCGCTAATAAGGTCACCTCACTGATCAGGCCACTTGCCCAGTCCCAAGGGTGACCTTAATAGGGAGGTTCCACTGTATAACAGAGGATATAATATGAATGTAAAAACAGTTTCTTTATGATATCTTATTAAATCATAGTACTAAGGACCAGAATAATTACACCAGATGCTAAATGGAGTCAAATTGAAAATAACCATTGTGGCACAGAAACTTTCCAAAGGATATTTAGGTACAATATTGACATACAAATACAGTTATAAGATAATTCAAATATTGACAACCACAGTTTAGTGCATACGACAAGTGAAGCTGTGGAAATGTGGCTTTTATATTGCATGTTATGGAGTTGTGTCAGCTTAGACTACTAAACATTGGTTTGTGGAATGTACCAACTGATTAAAAGTCAACAAAATGCAGAAGTTTGTCTGGAGACTAAGGACATGCACTGAAATACTCTGAACATGATCATCATTTGGAAGTATTTAACTTAAAAATGTGTGGCTTCACATACATTTCATATACATTATGAAACATGAACCAGTCAACTAAGACCCCTGCAGTGCCCCTGATGCAATACTGACCAACTCCCTTTAACCCATCAACATCTTAAACAGAAATGTCATTACACAGCTAAGTTTACATAAACATTTATGTGAACATGAAAATCGAGTCCTCGTGCGATGTATAAATAACGAAATGTAAAACTTAGTACAGAAGAAGTCATGGTGGCTTTGCAATGAAAATTACCTTCTCTGTCATCTTTGTAGGAGATCATGGAGCGTTGTCTGTTCCTCTTGGTTCGGCCAGTCTGGGGGGTGGAAGGGACGATGATGTCAACCCCCGACTGGTCGGACCGACCCACCATAGTTGCTGTTTCCATTGCAGATATTTTACTCACTCCAGTAGTAGTACATCTTACGTGAATAATGTCAGTACATCTTTACTCGCGTTCATTCACTGAAACGGGAAATGTAATTTTTTCTATAATGCATAACTTTTAAATGGGTTCTAATTTTATTTTATTTCTTATACGTACATGTTCTTTATACTTGTATTTTTATTGTAAGCTGTTTATATCTTGCTGTCTATCGTATAAATAATAATAATAAGATAACTTCTATTGCGCCTAAATCCTTGGAAACCAAGCTCAGAGGCGCATCAAGACAAAAGGATTGGTCAATCTCAAAATCCATCAGCGGCATTCCAGTTGTCAACAGATGGGCCAAGATGCTAGGGAGCTTGTAAAGATAAGTTTTTAAATGGCAACGGAATTTTGTAATATTATCAACTGATATAACACTAAGAGGGAGCATATTCCAAAGAGTTGGTGCAGCAACAGAAAAAGCCCTAGTTCCAATGTTAGTGTTGACTCTAGGAACAAAAAGTAAAAGTAGGTCAGAACCAGATGATCGAAGCTGGATAGGTTTTCATACAGGAATAAGCAGTGACTGCAAATAAGATGGTTGCTTACTGGACAATGCCTGGTATATAATTACATACACCGACGAATACCGCAAAGATCACGAATATGATAAAAACAGCAGCAACACGTTTGAGATATGTGTTGTCGGAAATTGAAGTAACTATCAAAGACCACTCCTAAATTCCGCACCGAGGTTGCTGGCGTGAAATGCGCGTAGCCGTAGGGAAAAGACATCCAAGCTAGTTTACTACAAGATTTAACAAGATTGCCATCCAGAGAATTAACTCTAGATGGCAGGTGGACAAGGAAGCCCTTTGGCTTATCGAGAGTCCAACCCTTTTATCTACATATATCCACCCCTTCTGAGGTATGTGTCGATTTTATTTTTAAACATATTCACACTACTAGCACCCACACAGTCATCAGATAATCTGTTCCATTCATTTACAGTCCTTTGTGACGCTACATATGCGCGAAAATAACAAGTATATGAGCGAGCTAAACGTATTAACGATACAGAAGAAGAATACAATTCGTCTAAAAACAAAATTCTAACTTCTAAACATTCGCGCAGGGGAGGCTGACACTGTCAAGTTCAACCCCTTGCCTTGAGCCTCAACTGAGTTGAGCCTGAGGATTGACACGGACAGCGCGGACACTTCAAAGTTCGATAACTGTCAATTACTTTGAACTATTACTAAATTAATTAAACAGCATATAAAGGGTCTGCAAGACCTATTAAGTCTATAATGATTGCAATGCTCTAGCAATAGAACGTGTTCCGAACTATTACACAAGTCCGTACCAGGTTTTTGCATTTCAGCGCCATTCCTGTTTACACTCGTCGTCCTTAGAAGCGGAATGCGAAATGCACATTGGGTAATAGATCACCAACTATCCACCAGATGGCAAAACCACCCATCCACCAGATGGCGTCACTATCTATGGGTCTGATTCTGGGCCGGACGGCGTTCGCATGCCACACGAATATAGGGGTTGTTACCGGTGAAAACACCCGTTTCTGCGAAACTCGTCTATGTACTTTGTCTCGATTAGAATACCAGAGTATTATCTGGAAAATTTATACCATGCTAACATATGTATTATGCACGATCGTTAGGAGATCGATTTTGTCCTTGTTTTGTTCCCACGTCTATCCAATAAATATGTTACCTTATTATTATTATTATTATTACCTTGCTATTTCCGTATGACGTCTGCTCTGTTGTTAGCTGTTCACTGCATGCAGCATTTTATCCGCTGAATGTACAAAGTCATTCACAGGTGTGTGTGCGTGCGTGCGTGCGTGCGTGCGTGCGTGCGAGCATGCGTGAATGCGCGACAACAATCTATTTCAAAATACTCTGGTACTAAAAACGTATTGTAGAGGTTGCATTATTGAACTACTAAATAAACGATCGTTGTACTACGTTCCTACGGTCTATATCTTGGTCAGTACAATGTCGGTCGATCCGCGACATCAGAAATTACATTCGGTTTGATGATCAATGAAAAATAACACATTTGCAACTATTAACATATTGAAATTGATGGAAAATCGGTCCAACTTAAAGCACCCGGTTTTTGTATTGGACCACTATAGGTACGCCATATATTGGACCACGGCGACCGTACACATTTTGCTTAATTGATATGCTACAATTCTATCCACCACCGTGCTGAGAGTCCACCTCCCATCACACATTATTCTCACCACCTGACTCTCATAACTATCATCACCTGGTTCTCGTTACTCTCATCACCTGGATCTGTTTACTCTCATCACCTGGCTCTGATTACTCTCATCGCCAGGCTCTCATTACTCTCATCATCTGGCTCAAATTACTCTCATCGCCAGGCTCTCATTACTCGCATCACCTGGCTCTCATTACTCTCATCGCCAGGCTCTCATTACTCTTATCACATGGTTCTCGTTACTCTAATCACCTGGTTCTCATTACTCTCATCGCCTGGCTTTCATTACTCTCATCATTTGGCTCTCATTACTCTCATCACCTGGTTCTCATTACTCTCATCGCCAGGCTCTCATAAATCTCAGCACGTGGCTCTCGTTACTCTCATCACCTGGTTCTCATTACTCTCATCATCTGTCTCTCATTACTCTCATCGCCTGGTTCTCGTTACTCTCATCGCCAGGCTTTCATTACTCTCATCACCTGGCTCTCATTACTCTTATCGCCAGGCTCTCATTACTCTCATCACCTGGCACTCGTTACTCTCATCACCTGGTTAATTCGCATTACTCTCATCGTCTGGCTCTCATTACTTCCATCGTCAGGCTCTCATTATTCTCGTCACCTGGCTCTCAATATTCTCATCACCTGGTTCTCACTACTCTCATCACCTGGCTCTCATTACTCTCATCACCTGGCTGTCGTTACTTTCATCACCTTGTTCTCATTATTCTCGTCGCCTGGCTCTCATTACTCTTATCACCCGACTCTCCTTACTCTCATCCCCCGGCTTTCCTTACTCTCATCACCTGGCTCTCATGTAATCAATCGATGGACGGAATATTGTTCTGAATTGTACAATTTAAGACCAATGGAGATCCAAGTGTTACAATCAGCCAAGATTCATCAAATGAAGACAACTTTCCCATTTTGCGTGAAGACATGGAGGTAGCTGTAAGATCTGTGAAGAAAGGAAAAGCGGCAGGATTCGACAACATACCAACAGAACTGATAATGAATGGAGAAGCGGTGATATACATCCTCACCAACATCTGCAACGGAATCTGGAAGACGGAAGAGTGGCCAACAGTATGGACCCAATCATTGATTATTACTCTTCCCAAGAAAGGTAATCTACAGCAATGTCAAAATTACAGAACCATCAGCCTCGTTAGCCGTGGGAGCAAAGTGATGCTGAAAGTAATCTTGAACAGATTGAAACCACAATCAGAAGAGATCATCGCCGAAGAACAGGCGGGTTTTTGCAGTGGAAGATCCACCACAGAACAAATATTCAATCTTCGTGTTCTGGTTGAGAAGTACCTGCAACATCAATAGGAATTATTTACGTCTTCTTTGACTTCAAGAGGGCGTTTGACAGGTTGTGGCATGCCGCGTCATGTGGGCGACAATGAAGAATTACAACACTGGACGCAAGCTTGTTCACACCATCGAACAGCTGTATGCTAAAGCTAACTGTACCATATTGGTGCAAGACGCAATAGGTGAATTGTTCCACACATCAGTCGGTGTCCGTAAAGGATGCTTCCTGTCATCTACATTGTTCAACATATTCTTTGAACAAATAATGACAGATGCCTTGGACGACCACACCGGCTCAGTCAACATTGGAAGACGCATCATCACCAATCTTCGTTTCGCTGATGACATCGACGTGTTGGTTGGAGGTAAAGAGAAACTTGCTAACCTGATGAACCGACTGAACAAAACATCAACTAGATATGGGATGGAAATTAGCGCCAAAAAGACAAGCTGATGACAAACAGCAACAATGCAATGAGGTCCCGAATAACTGCCAATGGACAAGAACTGGAGACAATAAAACAGTTTAAATACCGCGGAGCCATCATCAGTGACGAGGGTTCCAGGATTGAAATCCTTGCAAGGTCTGCACAAACATCAGCAGCATTGAAATTTAATTGGCATTGAAACCAGTTTGGAGAGACACGAACAACTCACTGAAGTCCAAACTGAAACTATTACATGCACTGGTCCTTTCCATCTTCCTATGCATGCGAATCATGGACCTTCACTGCGAAACTACAAAGAAAAATCGTGGCACTGGAAATGAAATGCTACAGAAGAATCCTCGGCATCTCCTACACTGATCACATCACCAATGAAGAAATCAGAAAAATCATCAATCAGCATGTGGTTCACTACGAAGATCTTCTGACTACAGTGAAGAAGAAGAAGCTGAGATGGTATGGGCATGTAACACGATCAAGCGGGCCCACAAAAACAATATTTCAAGGAACAGTGCCGGCGAAAAGAAAACAGCGAAGTCGGAGGAAGAAATTTTCAGATAACATTGAAGAATGAACTGAGAAGACCTTCGCTGAAACCCAGTCAATATCACACAACCGCAAAGACTGGAGTCGACTCGTGCAGCATTCACTGATGCAGAGCCCCTACGACCTAGGGGGGTTACGGGATCAGTGTTACAGTGTTACATATATAATGGCCGCTTTGATGCGTAAAGGCACGTGACTCCTTGTGGTCACGTGACACTTCCCGTGTCAAGCACCTACATTGCGTCGTGTATACACGCGACCAATACCGCTTGCGATGTATATCGAAAGCGATATCATTCGTCCTTGACATTTCTTAACGACATCAACATCGCCTCGTCGCGGCGGCCGCGTTGCTTGGTATAAAACCTCCTTTACCAGCCTATGCAGATCGGCCCGTACGCTGGCATTGCCCTTTATTGGGTATGTTGACTGAATAAACCGACGGGTCGTAGACGTTACCTGCCGGCTACTTAATTAATTAAAACTAATTTACCCGTTACGTTACCCACACAGTGCAACATTGTAAATGCGTCAATAAACACATGAGTGTTTCACAGTGAACTGAAAACTGCCCTAGTAATTAACACGGTTACTGAAGAAAGCCTCACTTGACCAGAACGAACTGAAGAACTATCGTCCCGTCTCCAGCCTCGCTTCCTTAGGAAAGTTGATCGAGCAAGTCGTCCTTAAAAGCATGAATCTGCATATGGCAAAGAATAAGCTGATTGACGAAATGCAGTGAGCATATAGACTACATTATTCCACAGAAACAGCTCTAATGAAAGTACAACATTGCTGACATCTGCAAGAAACACCATGTGCTTTACCACCGATGACATCCAGCTGTATGCCAGTTATAACCCTGCGGTGTCTGACGAACTGAAAAACGTTAAACAGCTGCTTATCCAGTGCATCGCCGAGATTAGTGCCTGGATGCTAATAAATCAACTTAAACTCAAAAAATGACAAAACCGAGTTTATGGTGCTGCAGTCACCGCACAATCTATGTGTTTATGATAGTCCCAGCTTGGAACTACCTGGAATTACCTTGCAATCAACAGATGTGGAGAGGAATCTAGACTGCTACTTCGACTGACACATTCAGTTAGACCGCCTCGTCACCAGCTACTGTACGGATTGAACAATGGACAGACCAACCGACTTCAACGAGCACAGAACTTGGCCGCTCGCCTCATCTACCGCGTCAAACGGCGAGAACATATCACACCGATTCTGCAGTCACTGCATTGGCTGCCGATCAGAATGCGAATCACCTTCACCGAATCACCTGGTCCCCCTGTTGCCGGGCCTATAATGTGCATAGCTCGCATGTATCAAAGCAGCATACTTTTTTGAGACTCTCATCCCTTTAGCTAGACAAACTGAGCCGAGGTAGTGTTGCAGAACAGCCTCTGTATGATGATGAGAACTCTCTTGTTGAATTTTTGCTATACTTTCTTCTGTTTACAGTTCCATTTTGAACGCATTTCTCCCTACACTTCAATGTTATCACATGCCCAGTCGCGAACATTGGCGATCTCCGAACAGGCAAATGAACATGCGACTTAACGTTTCATTGAACTGCCGCTAATTGGCTAGTTAGAAAAGACGAGACGGTCTCAGACTGGTCGGTCTCTAGAGTTTTTTTAATTGGGTAGTGCTTTGAAATTGGTCTGGAGTGTTTTAAATTTTAATTTTGAAATTCCTACACCGGCACTGCTAGTCTAGCCTTCATCCCATCAGCGAGAACAAGTTGAGGGAGGTTAGTCGCGTATCATTGCGCTAGTTACATAGTCACATATTGTTTAGACTGTTGCCTGCGACATATGCAGGATCTCGGAAGGGGAGAGACGGCAAATATATGTAGAAATTTTAGACTGAGTTGCACTGATATTCACTATAACAAATCGTTTTATCAAAGAACCAAAGGGTCATGGCTCAATTCCTCCTAAATACGCAAACAGTTATTGTAATTCCATACTGTATGGCGCAATATTAAAGAACTTCGCCATGTAGCATAGACACCGACTCCACATTCGCCTGGGGTCACAAACATTTCAGCATCATTCTTGTGCTCCGAGACCTACACTGGCTGCCTTTCCAGAAGGGAGATGGCTTTATTAGGTCCCGGTACTCGTAAACAAAGATGTCAACAACTGCTAACTAGCGCGTCTTTATATAAACTGTTCTATGCCGCGTGTCTACCAGGTCGTGTCTGTTAACCCAAAACCAAGTTGCACGTAGTCGCATGGAAGCCATTCAAAGCTCTCAATAGGCGTCTAAGAACGGAGAGGAATAGGAAAAGAAGATGGCGTCAGTGTGGGAGCGAGGTAGAGGGAGGGGGGAGTATTTTAATCGATGAAAGTAACGATAACGTGTGGTTTTTATGGACCCGCGTTTTCTCGTGGTATGTTATTGATTAAATCAAACAGTACGCATGCGCGTTCTAACAACGTGGGCAAGTCCACTGATTACGACGGGGGTAGTTATTGGATATAGTGTCGGGTGTTATTTAGGGATGGGGTGTCATCGGGGGATTTCACATAGTATAATGGCGGTTAGCGGTGATATATGTCCTCGAGAAGCAGAAACCTGAATGTACAGCGACATCAACCTTCCAAATTATTGCTTGGTTCGAAGCTATATCATGTCTACCGTTTGCAAATGACTGCGCCCGCCCGACGACCAAAAACTCCTCTCCCTAGTTTAATCAAGCTATTATATATATATATATATATATATATAATATATATTAGATGGCACATGTCAGTCCAGTGAATACTGAATGTACTACTACATTAGATCTTTCACGAGGTAGCAATAAACATACGCTAGTCGCTCGCGTATTCGCACATGCTATTTTGCAGAACGCACCAATATTTCAAAATCCGTCACCAGATTAGGGCGAAATTGAGGGGTGTCAGGTTTGAGTGAATTTTTCTGAAAACTGAGGTATGAGAATTTTACGAGTTTTCCACAGCACTTGTGTCAATGGAGGTTAAATATGCTGTGAAATTTACAAGAAAATTGTTTGTCAAATTTAGCAGGAAATGAAGGAAACGTTATAATGGCCGCCTATGTAAAATTTAAATGTGGTCTTACCCCATTTTATCCGCTGAATGTACAAAGTCATTCACAGGTGTGTGTGTGCGTGCGTGCGTGCGTGTGTGCGTGTGTGTGTGTGTGTGCGTGCGTGCGTGCGTGCGTGCGTGCGTGCATGCGCGACAACAATCTATTTCAAAATACTCTGGTACTAAAAACGTATTGTAGAGGTTGCATTATTGAACTACTAAATATACGATCGTTGTACTATGTTTCTAGTGGTAGTTCGGTCCTTTACCAGCGTATGCAGATCGGCCCGTACGCTGGCATTGCCCTTTATTGGGTATGTTGAGTGAATAAACCGACGGGTCGTAGACGTTACTTGCTGGCTACTTAATTAATTAAAACTACTTTACCCGTTACGTTACCCACACAGTGCAACATTGTAAATGCGTCAATAAACACATGAATGTTTCACAGTGAACTGAAAACTGCCCTAGTAATTAACACCGTTACTGAAGAAAGCCTCACTTGACCAGAACGAACTGAAGAACTATCGTCCCCTCTCCAGCCTCGCTTCCTTAGGAAAGTTGATCGAGCAAGTCGTCCTTAAAAGCATGAATCTGCATATGGCAACGAATAAGCTGATTGACGAAATGCAGTGAGCATATAGACTACATCATTCCACAGAAACAGCTCTAATGAAAGTACAACATTGCTGACATCTGCAAGAAACACCATGTGCTTTACCACCGATGACATCCAGCTGTATGCCAGTTATAACCCTGCGGTGTCTGACGAACTGAAAAACGTTAAACAGCTGCTCATCCAGTGCATCGCCGAGATTAGTGCCTGGATGCTAATAAATCAACTTAAACTCAAAAAATGACAAAACCGAGTTTATGGTGCTGCAGTCACCGCACAATCTATGTGTTTATGATAGTCACAGCTTGGAACTACCTGGACTTACCTTGCAATCAACAGATGTGGCGAGGAATCTAGACTGCTACTTCGACTGACACATTCAGTTAGACCGCCTCGTCACCAGCTACTGTACGGATTGAACAATGGACAGACCAACCGACTTCAACGGGCACAGAACTCGGCCGCTCGCCTCATCAACCGCGTCAAACGGCGAGAACATATCACACCGATTCTGCAGTCACTGCATTGGCTGCCGATCAGAATGCGAATCACCTTCACCGAATCACCTGGTTCCCCTGTTGCCGCGCCTATATGTGCATAGATCGCATGTATCAAAGCAGCATACTTTTTTGAGACTCTCATCCTTTTAGCTAGACAAACTGAGCCGAGGTAGTGTTGCAGAACAGCCTCTGTATGATGATGAGAACTCTCTTGTTAAATTTTTGCTATACATTCTTCTGTTTACAGTTCCATTTTGAACGCATTTCTCCCTACACTTCAATGTTCTCACATGCCCAGTCGCGAACATTGGCGATCTCCGAACAGGCAAATGAACATGCGACGTAACGTTTCATTGAAATGCCGCTGATTGGCTAGTTAGGAAATACGAGACGGTCTCAGACTGGTCGGTCTCTAGAGTTTTTTTTAATTGGGTAGTGCTTTGAAATTGGTCTGGAGTGTTTTAAATTTAAATTTTGAAATTCCTACACCAGCTCTGCTAGTCTAGCATCCATCCCATCAGCGAGAACAAGTTGTGCCGAGAATAACTAGACTAGAGGGAGGTTAGTCGCGTATCATTGCGCTAGTCACATAGTCACATATTGTTTAGACTGTTGCCTGCGACAAATGCAGGATCTCGGAAGGGGAGAGACGGCAAATATATGTAGAAATTTTAGACTGAGTTGCACTGATATTCACTATAACAAAACGTTTTATCAAAGAACCAAAGGGTCATGGCTCAATTCCTCCTAAATACGCAAACAGTTATTGTAATTCCAAGCTGTATGGCGCAATATTAAAGAACTTCACCATGTAGCATAGACACCGTCTCCACATTCGCCTGGGTACACAAACATTTCAGCATCATTCTTGTGCTCCGAGACCTACACTGGCTGGCTTTCCAGAAGGGAGATCGCTTTATTAGGTCCCGGTACTCGTAAACAAAGATGTCAACAACTGCTGACTAGCGCGTCTTTATATAAACTGTTCTATGCCGCGTGTCTACCAGGTCGTATCCGTTAACCCAAAGCCAAGTTGCACGTAATCGCATGGAAGCCATTCAAATCTCTCAATAGGCGTCTAAGAACGGAGAGGCATAGGAAAAGAAGATGGCGTCAGTGTGGGAGCGAGGTAGAGGGAGGGGGGAGTATTTTAATTGATGAAAGTAACGATAACGTGTGGTTTTTATGGACCCGCGTTTTCTCGTGGTATGTTATTGATTAAATCAAACAGTACGCATGCGCGTTCTAACAACGTGGGC
Source organism: Paraescarpia echinospica (assembly GCA_020002185.1). Taxonomy (NCBI): domain Eukaryota; kingdom Metazoa; phylum Annelida; class Polychaeta; order Sabellida; family Siboglinidae; genus Paraescarpia; species Paraescarpia echinospica. Next base: position 42,724,998 of record CM034540.1, on the reverse strand, counting down.
AAGTCCACTGATTACGACGGGGGTAGTTATTGGATATAGTGTCGGGCGTTACTTAGGGATGGGGTGTCATCGGGGGATTTCACATACTATAATGGCGGTTAGCGGTGATATATGTCCTCGAGAAGCAGAAACCTGAATGTACAGCAACATCAACCTTCCAAATTATTGCTTGGTTCGAAGCTATATCATGTCTACCGTTTGCAAATGACTGCGCCCGCCCGACGACCAAAAACTCCTTTCCCTAGTTTAATCAAGCTATTATATATATATATATATATATAATATATATTATTTTACACGTTGGGTATTGAATAAACTGCTCAAACGCTTGTGGTTTGGAGGGTCGTCCCCCGTGCTTGCAGCTTGGTTGAGTCCATGCTTCGCGGAGTAGGTTTCGGCCAGCCAATCAGATGCGACCGACAAGTGTGACGTAATGCTATGTTTGAACGTTACGTTTGGCAGTCGAACGCGCCAACGCAAACTGTGCATACGTTAAATTTGAGCGACCAAAGGCAAAGATGACGTGACGTCACCTGCATTGTTCTTCGAGCAAGGACGTCTGAAGAAACAGTTCAGCCCAATGCAGCCGATTGATGACGTTTTGTAGAAGCGGTCGAAAACTAGTGGCCTACAAGTTCTGAAGACACGAATATGTGTGAAGAGAAGCGACATCGGAACATTCTAGGCGCCTGAACTCGCCATTTCGTCGCTGCCTTCGTCTCGTCTGCCAGTTGCTGCTGCCATTGCAACCTTCACGTTTATCGCTCTCGTATCACAAGGTATTAGGTAAGCAAAGCGTTTGCAAACGTTCGCTTTCCGCCAAACAATGCGAATCCAAACCCCGATAGCAATTAATCTTATGATATGTTTTATTATGCTATTGCACCGACACGTTCTAGTTACTCAAATGTTATTGTTGCGTTTTCAGGTGTGCGTACACACGTTACCGCCGTCTCGCGCGCTCCGCCGCTGCCACCGTATCAATCTACTATGCCGATAACGCAAGACCTGTGCTGTAGCCGATTGCGATTCAGGCAAAGCCAGAACGTACGTACCGCCTATTCAACTTCGTAACGAGAACTGACGGGCGGAATCTGTTGTAAATTCACGTTCACGATCTGTACACAAAGGCCAAATACGTCGAGTATGTTGTCTCTTATCTGTGCTGTCTCGTCCCTTTCTATGTGGGATCACCATGACGCGCGGTGTCAGAACCCTCTATATGTTCACTGTTGTTTAATTTTTGACGAGACAATTTCTACGAGGGACACGTAGTAATTGTCGGACGAGAGCCAGGCCCAATCGACTGAGCGTCCTGAAAAAGGACGTGCGGTCGATTGGTTTCGCCTGTTGTTTATCCAGTCCTGGCGCTTGTGGTGGTTTGTGGACGGGACAAATGTTGCTTGTCAGTTCGATTTACGTGTATGTTATTTGTATGTATAGTGTTTTGTTCGATTTGCGGAGGAAGCCGAAAGTCGCCGAAACGTCCGTGACGCAACAAGAACGTGAAAGACTGACTTTGCAACAGAACTATGAATAATACATTATCACGGACGATTTAATTCTGCAACGTTGTGCTTGACATTGGGGGCTTTCCTGCGTTGGCACAAAACTAGTGCGATGGCGACTCGGTGTATAAAAAAACCGTCAGAGGGGCGTATCTCTGTAGTCATAAGCAAAGACCGTGCAGCGCGCGCCGTTCGCATCGTTCAAAAAGTGACGCCTCCAGCCTTAATATAGGCTCATTGGTCACAAGCCCTGACAATCTCCAAGCAGAGGCTCTCTTTCGGTTACTGCTTGGAGAGTGAAGCTCTGATAGAGGAAGGGCGGGAAACGGGTATGTCTTAGTCGTAACGATTTTCTGACCGCTTCCCCCTTGTCATAACTTTCCCTTGCACGAACCACTCCGTTTGTGGATGTCGCTTTCCTGGAATGTGTTTCCCGTTACCCGATGACACCCGGGAGCAACTTGTTTTATTTCTTATATAGTTCATCTTTGTTATGGACTTAGGGCGATTGGCTGCATTCCGTCTTGCCCCATATCGGAAAGCCATCTGGTCATCTACGTTATCGGCCTTCACTCGTGAGATCCAGTAATGTCGCAATCGCATTCCCGTTAAACAAGAAAATCGATGGCTCTGGTTGGAAATCAACGGCAACGGCATAGTCGCTCCGCAGCTAGTGGCGAAAATCAACAGTAATAGAGCAGTCGCATCGCTGCTGCTTCGTAGGCAGTAACGTATTTATCATCGTTTGTTAATCTTTGATGAGCTTGACGGTGAAAGAGAAGGGGAGGAAAAGGGTAGGCGTTTCTGGAAATGGACCTTCTTCAGGGGAGTAGAAGGGTCTCTGGTAGATCGCTTTGTGGCAAAACTGGGGGCGAACGTTCAGACAAGCTTATACCTCCACTACTCATACACGTGTCGATTCCGTAACGTTCACGGATGAACAAGACCAAACGGCCCGGAAATGGTTTACAGCTGAAGAGGAGAAGTGCCTGAACGTGGACAATGTAGAGCGCCCCAATAACAAATGGGCGTTCGTGCGATTCATCGCCGTAGAGGTTAAGGCAGTGCTTGGACACGAACCGTTAATGGGCACCGGTCCGCTACCTGCCTGGCTGAGGTACAAAAAGGGGACGGTTGCTCTGGATACATACCGAGACAATCTCTGCCTGTTTCGCTGCCTTGCTGTTCAACAGGGAGCGCTTCGAACACGCTGCACACAAAAAGCCCGAGAGCTTGCTAAGGCCTTCTACGGAGCAACAGAGCAGCTGAACGATGTATCACAGACGTCGCTGGACCAACTCAAAAAGGTTGAGGCTCACTTCAAGCTAGGCATTCGTGTTTACGAACCCACTGAGAATGGTGACTGGTACGTAACGTACCAGCCAGCACACTATGAAGAGCTGGGAACGCCCTCTATGACTATAGGGGTATACGACCAGCACGCCTTCCTTATCAAGGATATCACAAAGCTCGCCAATGTGTATGTATGTGCGCACTGCCAACAACGCTTCACTCAGGCTTACAGCCTACAGCGGCATGCTGATCGTTGTATCCGTGGAGAGACGACTATTAGCTGCCCAGGGGAACAAGTCGAAGCCCCCCAATCGGCTTATGAGAAGGCCTTCTATCATAAATGACAGGCGATTCGTTGGCTAGAGCACGAGGCCCGAGAACACAAAACCCATATCCATCATCAGCTTTGTGGTCATGGAGGTGAACGCTGGATCGCAGGGGCCCCCGTGGACGGGTATGACTCTGTCAATAGGATCGTCTATCAGTTCCATGGTTGCCACTGGCACGGGTGTCTCAGCTGTTTCCCAAGCACGCAACAGCGGCAGCCCATCGTTCGCGGGGAGAAAAAGAATGGTCGCCTTCTTGAAATCACTCACGCTATGGCTTACCAGAAGACCCTCGAGCGCGAAGCCAAGATTCGCAAGGCCGGCTACGAGCTAGTAGTTCGGTGGGAACACGACTAGCTGCTTGACAGCAACGCAGTCCCGACAACGATGACTGTGACTTACCCCCACGGCATCGTCTACGACTTTGAAGCGTACCTAAATAAAACTAAGGCACGTAACTCGACGACAGACCTTTCGTTTGACGGAGAGCATGTCCCCATATCGGTATCGGTAGGCGACACGTTTGATGGAGAGAGCGAGCACCTCTGTAACCGAGACCCCAAGAGGCTGGTAGGCGACTTCATGAATACCTTGAACCGTCGAGCAGCCCTGATTCGCGCAGACATCAGACGCCGCTTCCTACCGGAAGATGTCGAGCTCCTGCCGAAGAAGCAGCAGAAGCTCCTGGAAGAGTGATGCGATCAAGTTCCGGTGCTCGGCTTCAACTCCGGCAAGTATGATCTAAACCTGATCAAGGCCCACTTCATCTCCGAGTTGACCAGAGGATGCGAGAAGGTGAAGGTCGGCCGGAAGGCGAGCGCACAGACAAAGTGCTGGTTCCCCTACGAGTGGTTCGACTCCCCAGACAAGCTCGATGACCCGGGTCTACCTGACTACCCAGCGTGGTACTCCAAACAAAAGGGTGCCTACCTGCTAAAGCTCAAGGACTGGCGTGACTGTAAGCGTGTCTTTCGGCAATTGTGTGTGTACCAAAACGGACGGGGGTGTACTTTTTTATTACCGGCTATACTACTCACTCTTCCTCAATCTGCCGTCATCACAGACGGCTGGCTTGCAGCGAGTACAGAACAATGCCGCAAGACTAATGACACGCACCAATGTGCTATCACATCTGTGTTGAAGGGATTGCATTGGCTGCCGGTAGCGAGTCGCATCTCATTGTCAACGTTATATACGTGCCAACTTGTTTTGAAATCCGGGAGATTCGTCAGCTGTTTACCACGCTTCACCGTGTCGCGCTGTCTCGTCGCGCTGGATCTATATATACATGCATGCACACACACACACACACACACACACACACGCACGCACGCGCGCGCACACACACACACACACACACACACACACACACACACAACACACACACATAAACATATGTATATATTGACATCAGGGATTCTAAATATCCCTGATGACAAACAAAAACAGTATTCTAGTAAGCGCGACAAATGACGATCTTGCGAAACCCAGCTGATCTAGACTATGGACGACCTTGCTGCTGAACTCGGATGACAGACAGATACCATCCTACTAGACTTTGCTGAAGCATTTGACAAAGTACCCCACCAGCAAGCGTCTCCTGCTCAAACGTCACCATTATGGCGTCCGTGGTCAAACCCTGCAGTGGATAAGAAACTTCCTTTCTCAGCGAACTCAGCTTGTTGTAATCGAGGGACAGCAGTCCTCCACCGGGTCTGTCCTCGGCCCGACCCTGCACGCTCCTTGCTTACATCAGTGACCTGGCCCGACCCTGTTCCTCGCTTACTTCAGTGACCTGGGCGAGAACATCAAATCTCGAGTGGGATTATTTGCCGACGACACAATACTCAATAACAAGACTCCCAGCAGCTCCATGAACACCTGGACACAGTGGAAGACTGGGGGAGGACCTGGCAGCAGATGACATCTAATGTTAACGACTGCCACGCCCTGACCATAACCAAGAAAAATAAACCCATCACCACTAACTATACTCTACATGGAGAGACCATAAAAAGTCAGCAGTACCAAATATCTAGGCGTGGAAATCATATAACATTCATTGGTTCACGTTTATAATAATTTGACGTTAGCGTTATGAAAATAATAATTATGAGTATTTAATCAATTTACTATGTTAAAAGTAATAGGCCTATAATTAATATTGTTGTTCTAATACGCATCGACATTATTGCATGCGTAGTCAAACCAAACATGCAGTGATAAAATACAATCACAGCATTAGGCGAATCTCTTAGCGTTCTGCTTTAAAACCCTTTAATGCCCACACATAAAAAGCATGTAAGAAAAATATTGAAATGCTATAGCCTGAATTGAAATTCCCAATCAAAACATCATGTAAGTGACCTTGACCTAGTTTTTTAATGTATCATATATGCTACATTGGGCATTAGATGAGATATAAAAAAAAAAAAAAAAAATGAATGCACTATAAATGACTTACAACTATTACATCCAACCTACACATGTTCACAGATGAGTAACATAGTTTAAATGGTAGCACACATGAATGTATGCCTGCGTTTGAATGCAGACTATACTGGGGGTTCCATTGGATCCGGAACGAATGCAGTATCAGGCGGTACAAATGCATCATCTTCCTACTGGTATAATTATGGTCAACGATTTGTTCGATATGTCGATAATGGCTCATCATCACTTGAACTAAAGTAATCATCCAATGTTATGTTCTGGTACTTCTTCTTCATCGATCGCCAACTCTTTTATTTCTTCGTCATCACTGCTTTCAAAGTCACTTTCACCTCCATTGAGAATAATCTCGAGAGCATCTTGCGCTGTGTACTCTGCTCATCTGAAAACAGTAGTAAACGTGTTTGTTATTAATAAATACCATAGTTGTAAAGGACACATTAGTTTTACAAAGCACACAGAATCTAGTTCCTATGATTAAGGGTGTGTATAACTTTAGAAAAATGAACGTTTTATTATCATAATCCTAACAACAGCTACGTTGAAGTCTGTGAATAGTGAATGCTCACTGCTAATTCAAATGCTAATGTATCCAAATTCAAGCTGCGGACGACTTATATATATATATATATATATTGCTGGGTTAATTAGCTGTCCAGTGTAGCACATATGACACAACATATAAAAGCATAAGTTGTAGCAAAACTTGTTCACACTGCATTGTCAGGCTGTAATCATTATAAACACTGAGTGGAATGTTACGACATTATCGATTATTTGTAATAGATACTCACCATGAGTTCGTAAAATGTGGCATTGATCTGAGACAAAAGTGGCGGTACTTGCAAAATGGTGGAGCAGTTTCCTATAACTCAGAAATGAGTTAATACAAACCCACTAGATGTCGCTACTATCATTTCAGCAATCTAACTACATGTATCGTGAAACATACATTGGGCATTTAGGATTGTGTGGCATTATATGTGGAGTAAGTAATAATAATAATAAGATAACTTCTATTGCGCCTAAATCCTTCGAAGCCAAGCTCAGAAGCGCATCAAAACAAAAGGATTGGTCAATCTCAAAATCCATAAGTAGTATATTCCAGTTGTCAACAGATGGGTCAAGGCGTTAGGGAGCTACGGTGGATAAATGCTGATCATACATGATACATGGGGCATTAATGGGAAGACCTTCACTGGAATTGATGGCAAGGCCCAAGTGGTGCACTCGGCACAACCCACCGGCGTGTGGACACGCTTTGCCATTGTCACTAACCCATGTAGCTTAATTTATTTTTTCAATAGAGAAGATCGACACTCTGCTTGTTTGTATGTGACTCCAAGACAAGGAAAAACACGGTTATAAGCCAAAAGCTTGATTTGCGTTGTGCATGAGGTGAAGATCTACCTTGACTGTGGGAGATACTTTTGTTTTATGATTGTAGGTGAACATGATCAAATGGGAACCTTGAGCCACCCCCTGTAACTTTCTCGGGTTCTGTAGAAGCAGGTCACGCTACTTACAGCTTCATGGCCATTTGACTAATTACGGACGACTTTCGAACGGCTCGCAAAATCATGATTGTAAGCGTTTTAAATGATAACATATTTCTGAGTAAATATTTCGTGTTTTTTTCATACAACTACAACATGTAATGCAATGTTGTTGGTAAAGGTATATTGACAATAAGGGATACATGTTCTTTCACTAGCTGAAACAGTTCTTGACAGATGCTAGTCTAATTTTAGATAAAACTCTTTTTGCAAGTACATTTGTGATCAGGCACCCTTGAGGCGGACACGATGGGGTCCGATGAGCCGGGTCATGGATGTAAAATTGATTGAATTGTACAACCCTCCACATTAGTTCGCGTACAATAGAGCATGTTGGTATATTTGTATATTATGATACGTTAAGGTTAGTGTATCAGAAATTAAACTGCTTCCTGTAAACTCGGAACGCTACCATATCAAGTGTGTAGAAATATGAAATAAACAATGAATATAAGTCGTTGATCGACTCGTAATTAACATTTTACTTAGTTTTACAATATTACTGTTAAAGTCCTACGTTTTGCATAATAACAGCCGGAGTGATTCCTACTAAAACAAACATTTGCAGATCTTTTTTTGTAAATTTAGTTGCCGCATTATGTTAGACATGCATAAACACTACACTTAAACTCTTGCACTACGATAATATTTCGGACAGTTGCATGACGCGCAGGCCTGTATTATTTGTTCACGTAAGCCGATGCCAACGGCGACGTAAACACTTGTATAGCTACTTCCTTGGTGTGTTTACGTTGACGCTGATCAGGCCAAACAGCACAATTTGTGTTTCTATTCCCTCTGTCCAGACTAAAATTCTACGTTCAAATCTAATTTCATTGTGTAATTTTTTTGTAACTATACGTAACAATTATTCCAATATGGCTTCCGAATGCAAGCACGTATGCACATCTCCAAACACACAAAAGATACAAACAGCATCGAACGTACGTTCTTCATAATTCAAATTAAATAGATAATTGCCAAATTATACTTTAACGTCATAGGCGTCGGAACGGGGGAGGCTTGGGGGCTAAGCCACCCCAATAATTTGGCGGGGTGGAGATATGTTTAGCCTCAATATTTCGTCAGCAAAGGTTGCAGTTGGAGCTGTTGGTGAACCTCGGGAGGGGGGGGGGTGAAGTGGAAAGATTTTGGTAAGTCCCAACCCCACCTCCATATCCACCGCGTTCCGAAACCTATGAATGGGGTTCATCTGAATTATGTTAAACTATTAATATCTTATATGATACTCTTGTTTTAGTAACCGCTCCTCGCCTCATCTTTAATGTAATTATGGGATGTGATGTGTATTGGAACCTGCTGCGCAATGCTTGTTTATGAAGCGAAAGAGAGAAAGAATATGTTTGGAAAATGGTAATGCCCTTTAATAACACTAGTAGCATAAACGGTAGACATGTTTACTTACTTATGTATACCCTTCGCTCCATGCGGAGCATATGCCATCGACGACGACTCTCCAGCGCACACGACTTTGGGTGATCTTCTCTATTTCTTTCCAGATGTACTTCTGCAGCCGTTTCTCTGCCATGTGCTTTTTGGCCTTCCTCGCCTTCTTTTTCCTTGAGGATTCCACGTCAGAGACTGATGATTGTTGTTGGCTTTCTCAGTATGTGACCATTCCAACCCCACTTTCTCGACGGGTTCTTGGTTAGTCCTTTCCCATAGCTCCTCTTTTCTGATTTTGTCTTGCCATTTTCGTAGAATTCTTCGCAGACATCGGTTAAGGAAAGAATAGATTTTGTTTAGTGTTGTTTTTGTCATGTCTCCATGTTTCAGAGCCATACTGATTTTACACCGGAGTTAAAAAATCCATATATTTTTTATTGTTTTATTTTTGTGGAATTCCATATGTCTTTTAGTATCAGGAATGTATGAGGTCCGTGCCTTGTCCAACTCTTGCTGCAACATTTGCCTCTATACCACCTTGTTTGTTTATCGCGCTCCGTAAGTATGTAAATGAACCCACTTCCTCCAGGGGCTCTCCGCCTGCTACTCCTGGGTAGTCGTTCCTACTGTGTATTTTCATGATCTGGGTTTTGCTTCTGTTGATCTTCAGACCTGTCTTTGCTGATGTTGATTCCAAAAATGTCATTTTGTCCTGCATCTGTTTGTGGGTGTGTGATAGTAGTGCCAGGTCATCAGCGAAGTCTAAGTCCTCCAGCTGAGTCCACGCATGGAGTCCATTGTATGCCATTTCGTTTCCCGTCCGTGGTGGTCCTCATAATTCAGTCAATTATGAGGATGAACAAGAAGGGCGACAGCAGGCATCCCTGCCGAACCCCTGTATCAACTTCAAAACTATCCCCTCTCTTCACTCTCACATCCTGCAGCGACCGTCTGAACTTCTGTCCAACGCACACACGTGATCTATTTGATTTTCAGTAATATGATTAGGTGATCTCCAGGTTGCCTTGTGAATGTCTTTATGTGGGATGACACTTCCTCGTACGACCAGGCTGTTCATGGAAAATAGGTCTGCGAACTGTTCTCCATTTTCATCCGTCTGTCCTAATCCATGCTTGCCCAAGACTTGCTCAAAACCTGTGTTGTTATTTCCTATCTTTGCGTTGAAGTCGCCCATGAGAATGGTAACGTCCTTCGGCCCTTGTTCTCCAAGTACATTGTGCAGTCTGTTGTAGAATTCGTTTTTATTTTCTTCGTCCGCATCGTTTATGGGAGCATAGCACTGTATCACGTTAATCGTTATATTCTTCTTTTTCGTCATTAATTTGGCAGTAATCATTCTGGAATTGATCTCAGCTAATGAGTGCTCTCTGAGCCTCCCTAGACAGCATTAAGGCTACACACCCTCAGTGTGCGGGGCTGTTGTCATGTCCCGAGTACAGCACCATCTCTCCTGTTGTAAGTCTCCCTTGGCCAGACTGTAACCATCTGGTCTCACACAGTCCAAGCAGGTATACCTTGTAGTTCTTGACAATGGTAGATATGACAAAGGGCATTACCGGCGACCTATAGAGAGTAAAAGGCAATTCCCATTACAAGCATAGATGATTTGTACATATATGTCGATGGGGATTGCCAATGATTAACTATCTAAGCGAAATAAATGTGGGGCCAAGAAACCACCCAATAACCCCCACACAAAACGCAGCAGATTCCAGCAACAAAACTGAGTTCCTGAGCTTGGCGCAGCCTAATATGCATAAAGCAGACTCTGCCAACTGTGAGCAGCTCGGGCCATCCTCGCATTAAAACCCCAAAAGTCACTTTTGGAGCAAGCGAGGACAAAAGATGAGAATGTTGCACGAATGCAGAAACCTCGACACAGTCTCACATGGATCGCTATACAGAATATAGATACATAGCAACGAAAGTTTTGCTAAGTTTGCCCTGCTACACAGAGAAGCTACCAAGGGATATTATGAATAAACAAGTCCACGCACCTCACTCAGAAACCACCTCCTAAAACACTAAGGCCCCCAGGCTGGAGGAGTTGGGGAAGGAGGGCAAAACGGAAAAAAACAGGCTGGCGAGAACAAAACGAACTTTCTCTGGCCTCAGATGAATGCAGTCTGAAACTGTTCTAGTTCCGACGCCGGGCAATAATTGGCTACTGCTTGCGTACTACCTGGTCACCGTACAGCGTTATTAATTAATACCATATTTGTGGTCTAGTGTATGCGCGACCTGTATACGACCCCGCTGTCGTACTCCCAAAGGATAACTATAGTTCTGTCTCCAGCTTAGCTGAAATATCATCCATAGTTACATTGTCCAGATGAGTCTGGCCAATGTTTACGTCCTGGCGCTGTTAGTAAAATGTATTTAATTCAAGGTGAATTAAATATATGTAATGTGATTTCCAATGAAAATCCATTGTTGTTCCAGTTCTTAAATCTGGAGAAAAAGGTGTGTTTAAAAACTACAGACCTATCTCATTGTTACCACAATTTTCTAAAATACTAGAGAAGCTATACAGTGATAGGCTGGGCAAATTCATAAACAAGTATGATGCACTTTGTTTAATTAAGCCAGTATGGCTTTAAATCTAACATGTCAACTTCTCTTGCTCTTCTGGAATTGGTTGAAGGAATTACCTGTGCATTTGATCATAAAAATATGCTATTGGCGTATTTGTTGATCTAAAAAAGCATTCGACACTGTTGATCATTATATACTTGCAAAAAACTACATTTATATGGTATGCGTGGTACAACTCATAACTGGATTGTGAGCTATCTGGAAAATAGAAAGCAATTTGTTCAGTATAATAATTGTGACTCTGGGGTACTTGATGTATGTTGTGGCGTTCCACAAGGCCCTATTTATTATGTATATAAACGACATTTGTAATGTCTCGGAACTATTTAAGTGTAAAGAATGTAGAACGATAACACACATAGTATAAATCTTCTTAATTGTTGAATGTGGTACAGGCTCCGAAAAGCCAATGTATATGCAAATGGCTATAGCTGGGGTGGGGGATTTGTTTACATTTGAGGCCATCTGGTTTGGGGGAGGCAAGAGCCCTATACAGAGGGCCTTTGTTCAGAAGGTTACTGTAAGTACACTGGTACCATGCCAATATTTCTAGAGACCCCTAGACTTTGGAAAGGACATAATCAAGGGACAGCGTCTGTCACAAGGCTACATATTTAGCTGTATATAAGAAGGGCTTTTATGAGGATCAGGGCTGGCTGTTGGCGAATGCAGCCAGACATTGCGAGGGAGCTGTTTGTTAGAACAGGCCCGAAGATGCATGCTGGAGGTGTGTGTAACACAGGCCAGTGATGTAGCATGGCGACTACTGGGGCACAATGCCGGAGGAACGTTTCTCGTGAAGCACTGTCACCGGGCGCCCTGCGAAAAGTACTAAAAGACTATCGCAGTTCATCCGTGAAAATCAGACTCGGTGAGTAACTCGATCGGTTGCTGTATATAAGCCGCCGCCGTCTAACTTATCGTTCTGACACCTATAACTCGGTTGCTGTATATAAGCCGCCGCCGTCCGAACTTATCGTTCTGACACCTATAACTCGGTTGCTGTGTATAAGCCGCCGCCGTCTGACTGATCGTTCTGACATGTATAACTGGGTAGTATTTAGCAGACATAGCCGTATGTGGTGTATTAGATCTTGTATTGGTAGGGTTTTCCGCATGTAATAAACTATGAAAACGTATAACCTTGACTTATCATTAGTACGACTGAGTGAGTGAACGTGTGCCCGTATGCTTCCCTGCCGACCGCTCGCCGCACACGCTACATACGTATATTTTATTTGCTGATGTCACTAACTTATTTTGTTGTGATTGTGATCTCGATGAACTTATCCGGAAGACAAATGCTGAATTAGACAAGCTTCAAATATGGTTTGCTGTAAATAGGTTATCACTAAACGTTACAAAGACAAATTACATGAAATTTGGAAATCACATATTGAATTCAAGTATTCCGATAAAAATAAACGAGCAAGAAATCAATAGAGGTGAAGTCACTAAATGTTAGGTATTCTGATTGATGACAGGTTAACATGGAAAAATCACATTTCTTTAGTGAAATCAAAACTGTCAAGGTGTGCAATTATGTACAGAGCTAGCTTCTTTATTAACAGTTGTGGCACGTTATATTACATCATTCGTTCTTTTGCTTTATATTATGTACTGTGCTGAAATATGGGGCAACACTTACTCAACAAATGTCGAATGCCTAGTCTTGCTACAGAAAAAAGTCATAAGGTTGCTATGCAGTGCTAAGAGATTGAACCATACGTCAAGGTTATTTTATAATCTGCACATTCTTAAAGTACCTGATATAGTGGAGTTAAGAACTGCTGTAATTATGTTTAAGGCATATCATAATCAATTGCCAAAGAATATACAACAGCTTTTCAGAATGTATGAATCTGTCTATGCGACCAAAAAGGTTCATAATTTTACGCATTATTATGCTCGTATTAATTTGAAAAGTATGTGTCTATCGATTAAAGGTGTTAAGCTCTGGAATTCGCTTGATAATTCACTACTTTGTTGTCAAAATATTCATCTTTTCAAAAACAAATACAAAGAAAAATTATTGAATAGTTATGCATTTAATGAGTAGGTATTAAACAAACTTGTGTTGGGGTTTTATTATTATTAACTTAACTTCTTCTTTTTAAAGAACGGTCTGCCTTGAATGGTCATGAGAATTATGTTGTATGTATGGTGAGGTCAAATGTGAAATTACAAACGGTGTTAAACAGAATTACGTGTGTTTTTGGTTAATAGGGCAAGTAATCATAAGTACAACACTTCTTCTTGCCCCTTTTCAACAATTGTATATAACTACGATTTAATAATTTGTTACATTGTGCCTGTGGTTGTTGCTGTTGAAATAAAGATTCATTCATTCATTCATTCATTCATTCATTCAATCATTCATTCATTCATTCATTCATTCATTCATTCATTCATTGTAATGAACATATTTAATTGCTATACAAAATTCAACTGTGAATGCGGACGCCTACTGCTTAGGAAACAGATGTATTGTCGTGTGCGTGTCAAGGACAGACGTCTGTAGAGATGATGCCGGAGGTCAGGGAAAATAAACACCGACTGCCCAGCAGTGACCGTCCGTTGTAGTTCAAAAGGGCAGACGCGAACTCCAAATGGGTCACTTCGACGAAGCACGCCACAGTGTCCACAAGCGAATTGTCTAAGCCCAGGTGAGTGCTGTGATCGTCAAACGACGGATATCACATCGTATCGAGTCGTGTCGTGTCGTGTCGTGTCGTGTCGTGTCGTGTCGTGTCGCGTTGGAGGCATTTTGACGTCGGTGTGATGATTGTTGGATTTTATTACTGTTTATTATTTCATTGTTTTATTATTATTTTATTGTTTATTACTTTAATAGGTTGTATTATAAAATAATTTGTAATTCCCCCGGTAACCTGTTTCGTCACTATATTAAAGGCATAGTAAATTAATGGGTTAATTAGCCTTTCGATTTGGCCTCTCGCCTTTCCGAAAAATGGGAGGGAGAGAGGGAGGGAGAAAGGGAGGGAGGGAGGGAGGGAGGGAGGGAGGTTGCATTTTGGACAGTTGCATGACGCTCAGGCCTGTATTATTTGTTCACGTAGACCGATGCCAACGGCGACGTAAACACTCGTAAGGCATTCCTTGTGTGTTTACAGCTGGTAAGGCCAAACAGCTCAATTTATGTTTCTATTTCCTCTGTCCTTACTAAAACTATACGTTCAAATGTAATTTTATTGTGTGTAGAGCTTCGTAACTATACGTAGCAATTATTCCAATATGGCTTCCGAATGCAAGAACGCAAAAGATACAAACAGCATCGAACGTACGTTCGTTATAATTAAAATTAAATAGATAATTGCCAAATTATACCTTAACGTCACAGGCGTCGGAACGGGGGGCTTGGGTGCTGAGCCACCGCAATAATTTGGCGGGGTGGAGATATGTTTAGCCCTAATATTTCGTCAGCAAGGGTTGCAGTTGGAGCATGTTGGTGAACCTCGGGGGAGGGGGGAAGATGTAGGTAAGTCTCATCCTCACCTCCATATCCACCGCGTTCCGAAGCCTATGAATGGGGTTCATCTGAATTAATTTATGTAGTCAATATGTTAAACTATTAATAGCTTATATGATACACTTGTTTTGCTCACCGCTCCTCGCCTCATCTATAATTATGGGATGTGATGTGTATTGGAACCTGCTACGCATTGCTTGTTCGAAACAAAGAATATGGTTGGAAAATGGCAATACCCTTTAATACCACTAGTAACATAGAAGGCCGGCAGACATGATAATGGACATTGCCGGCAACCTAGATAGTAAAAGGCAATTCCCCGTACAAGCATATATGATTCGTACATATCTGTCGATGGGGATTACCAATAATTAACTATCTAAGCGAAATAAATGTGGGGCCCAGAAACCACCCAATAACCCCACGCAAAGCGCAACAGATTCCAGCAACAAAACTGAGTTCCTGGGCCTGGCGCAGCCAATCATGCATAACGCAGACTCTGCCACCTGTGAGCAGTTCGGGCCATCATCGCATTAATTAAAACCCCAAAAGTCATTGTTTGAGCAAGCGAGGACAACAGATGAAAATGTTGCACGAATGCAGAAACCCCGACTCAGTCTCACATGGACCGCCATGTAGAATATGGGTACATAGCAAAGGAAATGTTGCTAAGTTTGCCCTGCTACACAGATAATTTTAAGCTACCTAGGGACAGTATGAATAAACAAGTCCACGCACTTCACTAAGAAACCACCACCTAAAACACTAAGGCCCCCAGGCTGGAGCAGTTGGCGAACTTTCTCTGGCCACAGAGGAATGCAATCTGAAACTTTTCTAGTTCAGACGCCGGGCAGTGATTGGCTACTGCTTGCTTACTACCTGGTCATCGCACAGCGATATTAATTAATACCATATTTGGGGTCTAGTGTATGCGCGACCTGTGTGCGACCCCGCTGTCGTATTCCCAAAGGATAACTATAGTTCTGTCTCCAGCTTAGCTGAAACATCATCCATAGTTACATTGTCCAGATGTATCTGGCCAATGTTTACGCCCTGGCGCTGTTAGTAATTTTTTTTATCCATGCTGAATTAATTATATAATGTGATTTCCAATGAAAGTCCATTGTAATGAGCACATTTAATTGCAATACAAAATTCAACAGTGAATGCGGACGCCTACTGCGCAGGAAACAAATATATTGTCGTGTGCACGTCAAAGACAGACGTCAATCAGTAGAGGTGATGCAAGAGGTTAGGGAAAATAAACACCGAGTGCCCAGGAGTGACCGTCCGTTGTAGTTCAAAAGGGCACGCGAACCCCAAATGGGTCACTTTGACGAAGCACGCCACAGTGTCCACACGCGAACTGTCTAAGCCCAGGTGAGTATGCGATCGTCAAACGACGAATATCACAACGACATCGTATGCACGTGTCGTATCGAGTGGTGTCGTGTCGTGTCGTGTCGTGTCGTGTCGTGTCGTGTCGTGTCGTGTCGTGTCGTGTCGTGTCGTGTCGTGTCGTGTCGTGTCGTGTCGTGTCGTGTCGTGTCGCGTTGGAGGCATTTTGAAGTCGATCTGATGATTGTTGGATTTTATTACTATTTATTATTTTATTGTTTTATTATTATTTTATTGTTTATTTCTTTAATAGGTTGTATTATAAAATAATTTGTAATTCCCCCGGTAACCTGTTTCGTCACTATTTTAAAGGCGTAGTAAATTAATGGGTTTGGCCTCTCGCCTTTCCGAAAAATACATCTATAGAGTCTACGTCATTCACTACAGTATAGAGAGAGACAGGGAGGAAGGGAGGGAGGGGAGGGAGGGGAGGAGGGGGAGGAGGAGGGTGAGGGAGGGAGGGAGGAGGGAGGAGAGAGGAGAATGGGGAAGGAGGGAGGGAGGGAGGGAGGGAGGAGGGAGGGAGGAGGAGGGAGGGAGGAGGGAGGAGGGAGGGAGGGAGGGAGGAGGGAGGAGGGAGGGAGGGAGGGAGGGAGGGAGGGAGGGAGGGAGGAGGGAGGGAGGGAGGGAGGGAGGGAGGGAGGGAGGGAGAGAGATGAAGGGACGGGGAGGATGGGGCGGGGAGAGAGAGCATTCACATATTCCTCGATCCACAAGGAAATAGCACTATTATTTTGTCATATCGTTTCACCCCAGTTCGATACAACCACCCATACATTCATGTCCTAGCGAGGGATTCTCTTTAACAGAAATGTATTCGTCGTCTATAATATAATTGATTCTTTTGAAACTGAGTGTCACACTGACCATCTTTTTCTACTCAGGCGACTGCAGGCCACATTCGGCCGGCAATGACCAAGGTTAATGTCAATGTTCGCTCTGAACATAACACTATATTATAATTACATACATTCCATGTTGGCTTAGGCAAATAGCGGGAGACCCCGGGCCCCCGTACGATTTGTTGTCTGTTCCGTGGCCCGGAATCAGCCTGCCTATTAAGGGTTTATTAACTGGACGTTCGGTGAATGGGTGTCTTGAAAGAGGGAATATCACGACCGCGCTGAACATCAAAGAGTTTTGCGGTTAAATCACCCGACGTCCGATTTGGCCCTTAGAATAGTTCACAATCTGAATGTTTTATTAATTTTTTGCGGGCTAAAATTCAAATAGCCTACAATGTTTCGGGATTATTAAATGAAACACAATTTGGCCGGCATTAGCCTATACTGCCTACATATTTATTTTAGTGATAGCAACATTACATTAATTAATAGGAAAAACCGAGGAACATGTACCCTTTAGTATGGTGGACTATTTTCGAGATTTAGGGGTCGTTCACAATTGTCTACAAAAATTTACCTACTTACACAGAGTGTACGAAAGGGGTAGGTGTCAAGACTCGCGTAGTAATTATACAAATGTCGGTCGACGGGGATTTGATTAAACCTCAAATAATTATAAATAAATGTTTCTACCATTGTAGTGATGGCTGTTATTAGAGTCTGTGTTATGTCCTTTGCGTGACTTTGTCACAACACTACATAGATATGATTTCCAATATGGACAATTACTCCTAAAGTCATATACCTGATTCGCAAGCAAGCTGCCGAGAACACTTGCAAATGAAGCGATTTTCAGGTTGCTGGCTTCATTACGTTTATTTACATCCATCACTAGTTAATTGATTCGTAAAAACGCAATTAAAACTAAAAACCGAAATACAAATCGACGAAATGTTGTAAAATCAAATTCGATAAAAGCAGGAACTTTTTGAAAATGGAGGAGATTTTATAAATGACAAATAGTGGGAAATATCCCGCCATGTCGACAGATTTTGAACGTTTATTTTAATTATAATTGCAAGGAGTGGCATTTATACTCAACAAGTAGGCACTGAAGGTAATTATCAGCAAGGAGCCAGTTAGTGCGAGGATCATCAATGACAAACTCTAGAC
>CM034540.1:42589435-42701935 GCA_020002185.1 Paraescarpia echinospica | reverse complement strand
CTGACATCTCAATCACCGAGCAACCCTGGAAGCGCATCCAGTCGGTAATGTCAATAACCATATGATATGAAGTAAACGAATGGTATGTGTGTGTGTGTGTGTACGTGCGTGTGTGCGCGCTCGTGTGTGTGTGGGTGTGTGCGTGTGGGTGCATGAGTTTGTGTGCCCGTATGTGTGTGTTCGTGCGGTCGTGCGTGCGTGCGCGTGTTTGTGGGTGAGCGTGTGTGCGCGCGCTTGTGTTTTCGTGTGTGCCCGTGTGCGTATTCGTGCATGCGTGTGTGTGCGCGCGTGCTCGTGTGCGCGTGTGCGCATGTTCGTGTCTGTGTATGTTTGTGACGTGCTTGCTGTGTCTGCGCAGGGAGGCCGGGAACATGCTCACGCCTTCGTCGAGACGGCCGATGGTATTCGCTACTGCCGAGTCGAACAGCAACGATACGGTAGGTGTATTGCTTCAGTGACACTGGCAACGGTCGCTTAAATAAAATAAGATAAAATAAAACCGTACCGTACACCTGAGTGCTATGAGGTTATATTTAAACTGCACCAGTCGTTGGTGTAACAATCACACTCCTTGTCACATTTCCGTTTGACTTTCAACATATCCAGCGTTATAGGTGATGTTTCATTTTGTAATTGGTTGACGAGATTTTGAAAACAAACAGATACAGTTACGTTAAACGAATGTGATTAGTTGCTCTCGTCTTCGCGTTTGTGCTGTGCTCGGTACTGGTCGTTGATTTATTGCTTTTCTTCTTTAGTCTCTTCTCCCGTTTTACTGTTGTCTCTACCCCCCTATCTCCCGCTCTTGTTTCTCTCCTCAACCCCCTAGATCTCTTTCTCAATACACAATACTCCCATCTCAGTCGTGGTCTTCTAGTACTCCACACCCCGAGACCATCCGCTCTCATCGTTAGCCTGTTCCCTTCCATTCGTTCCACAAGTCCAGCCTACTGATAACACCAGACAAAGATCGAAGGTGGAACCGCCATGTAACGACTTGACTTGCTTCATGTAGGACAGCCGAAGGTGACGCAGGGAATAAGAGCATTAAAGATCATGAAGACGACACAATCAGCTTTCAACAACTTCGTAAATGACGAATATCGTTCGCTGCCCGATTCCACCGATCGTATATTCTGCACCATCGTCAACGCTACTTGGGACTTCCATACTCTCAGTGGGCTCAACTTTGACACCGCTTGGTAAGATCCCGAACGTTGCATGTCTCATAACAATGTATTTTCATTTCATAGTTTCTCTAACAGTGGCGATTCCGGCGTATGTTTTCTTCTATGTTAAGGTTTAAATAATTCCTGTTTTAGAATTGCATGGAACAGACCAAGAAATGAGATATAGTAAAAGCGTTTGGACCTATCCTCTGTTACCGGACTCTATGGGGCTTGTGTTATAAATATGATATATAAGATATTTCAAAGGAGTTAAGCAAATTAATTATTATATGCTATCATTAGTATTAAGGTTCAAACGAATTTGTTGTTGCGACGTGTAATACGTGTACCACCATTTGACACTAGTCTGGTCCGTGCCACCGCAGCGATTGTTCTACAGTGTGCTTCAGTTGCTTTCATGGTCCTGTAAGTTTATTCCGTCGCATGGACAGAGGTGTCATTGAAGAGACGGTGTGTACTACTGAACCACGTGTGTATGTTGTCAGGGAGACGGTCAAGGCCAGCATCTTGGACATATTCGCCGGTCCACCGGACACCGGCGTCTTCTCTCCGTCCGTACAGAAGACGTTGTACGACTCGCAGAAGCTGATCCTGTCTAAAGTACCCCAGGTAGACGTCACGTTATGCGGAAAACAGTTCAGGGGCCGGTTTTATGAAGCGTACTTAAATTTACGCTAAAGCTTAGCATCACGTGTTTGATTAAACTCCTGTGTTCGTTTATATTTAAAACAAATCACGTCATTTACTAAGACAATCATCTTAGCGTTAAGATCGAACGTTCTTAGCCACTTCGTGATACCGGCCCCTGGAACAGTAGGACGTACCTGGTGCTACCGCGAGAGAAAGTCGTAGCTACGGTGTTGTCAGTTATTAATTATTGTCACTCGCAACACATGATTCTCAATTATAAGAGTTATATTATTTTATTACATAATAGTAGTTGTACATCAGTTTTGTATGAAGTAGCGTATTTAAGGTTAGACCCTAAGTGTTAATTTTTAAATGTTGTATGAAGTAGCGTATATATGGTTAGACCCTAAGTGTTAATTGCGAGTCGTCTAATTACAATGTAATTACACAAAACCCCAAAACGAACGTAATGACTCTGTGTTCCATCCTGTTCTGTTAGGTGGATTATCAATTCTTCAAAAAACCTAGATACGTTTTACTACCGAAACATAATAATAGCCTCTAACGCCGTGTTTGCATCGTTGGTGCAGCAAAATATATTTACGTTTCATGTAACCTTACACATGTAAGCAAATACATAGTTTGTTTGCAGTTCTAATTGAAAAAGAGTCACCGTATAGATAAAACAAAAGTCATGGTGAAATATTTATTTCCAGATGGACAAGATTGAAATAAAATTCCCGAATGTCCATGCGTACGAATTTGATCTCCTCAAGTTCAAGGCGTTTGGTTTCACTGAAAATAGACAGGTAGGATTTCAGTGAACATTTCAGTGAACATATTTTGAACATATTTCACACACAGTCCATTCAGGACTATAATCGCGTTTCATGCGTTTATTGGTAGTAATTGATTGTCTTCCATATTAGGTAAATGCGAAAAGACTTGAATCTTTTTCAGAGCTAAAATGTTGACATTGGCCATTAAATGTTTTAATCCATTTAGTGGAGAAAGCAATATTTTAAAACAGTTTAATCTTTGGTGACTTACAGCGAGTCTGCAAATTGTAGTGTTCCGTTTTCATTATTGGGTAGGCTAGGTTATTAAGACAGCTCTTGCGTTTTTCCGATAACCATTCCCTCCTAAATATCCCGTTGAATATCTTCTTGTCCGATGATGTAACGAAACATATATAGGACTAGTATGCATTTGTTTGTTTATGTTCGAGGTTCACCTGAATTAAAACTTCTGTATTGGTGACACGTTCAGTTTATAATTACACAAAATATTTTAATTGTAACTGGCGCTGATTATGTGACGATATGTGTGCTTTTCTCAGGTGTTCCAACCAACTGCGAAACCTTCCGGTGAGATTCAGGCGACATTGCGGAGAAAGATCACTTCAAGACTGTGAATGCTAAGCACATCATCCACCAGTAAAATATAGTACAATAAAACGTATGCAATAATCGTAATGAGGCACGTTTCATACTCATCTTCTAATCAAGTGATCATTTATCTAGCTGAAACATATCTACAAAATAAAATACAGATTATTCTTTGCTGACCATTATCCAAATACAAAGGTTGCCATGCAAACGAGACTTGTACTGAGTGGATCTCGCGAGACCAGGACGTGAGTGCGCACAGCGCGTGCTTCAACTGCTTCAACTAATTCAAAATACGCTCTACACAAAACCGCGTAGAAAATCTCCTACATCCACAAAACCATCATATTTAAGAAAATTCGGCAAACCACACATGTTAGCACCTTTCTTTCTTGTAATTTCCCAGCATGGTTTAGAAGTCTTTGGTGTATATTATTTTCCTTCAATGCGAACATCATGTGTATGAATTATGCTGATCGTTGTAATAGCTTGTTTCGTGCTTGCTTCAATCTATGCTATGTGGTATGACAAATGATCCCACTCACATTTGCTAGATATAATATAGTTATCATTTAATAATTGTATCATTCCACGATAAACATATTTGTGTTTACTGTTAGGGTAGGTTAGGTTATCTAATTCATTACAGGAATTCTATTTTTGTTGGTAAACTTATTAAAGGATCTTTACCAACATTCATTCTTCGTGTCTTCCTGTAGCTCAGGGTTCGGCCATTAAGCTTTAACATGACATGAACTATCACACCCACCCACTCACCCACCCACCCACTCACTCACTCACTCACTCACCCACTCACTCATTCATTCATTCATGTCGACCAGTTACTCACTCACTCACTCAGTTAGTCAGTCTAGTCTGTCACTCACTCACCCATTCATTCATCCATGTCGACCAGTTACTCACTCACTCACTCACTCACTCACTCAGTTAGTCAGTCTAGTCTGTCACTCACTCATGTCGACCAGTTACTCACTCACTCAGTCAGTCAATCAGTCAGTCAGTTTAGTCTGTCTGTCACTCACTCACTCATTCATTCACTCACTCGTGTCGACCAGTTACTCACTCACTCAGTCAGTCACTCAGTTAGTCAATCAGTCTAGTCTGTCTGTCAGTCACTCACTCACTCACTCACTCACTCACTCACTCAATCATGTCGACAACTGGAGCCGGACTCTGTTGACTCCAACAATCCGCCCCCAGGCGCCTGGATGTCCCCATTGTCGCCTGCTGCTGCCCTGGTTCCAGCCCCACATTCTTCCTACAGATACGAAATTACCTGTTGCTGTAGAATGGCTCACCAACTTTAATTTTACAACTGTAATAACCAAATATTTTATTCACAAATCACAACTGCTAATAATCCAACTGATTATATTAGTGGTTCACTGCTCCGTCCACTAAATCACTTGATAATTGACATATACCATCGTCATGTTGCATCCTTCACACAAGGTCAACATCATACCATCAAGATCATGATGACAATGTCCACTTACAAACACAGTATGTGGGTCAACCATGAAAGACGTCACACTTACGGGGTGGGGAGGTTTATGGTCAAGCATGATGTAGCATTACGTAATGACTTTTGAAATGTTGGCTTGTATGTCGAACTGTCAATATCAAAAACAGATTTTAGCATTAATTGTTCAGTGTGTTTTGGGGGGAGGTTTCAACAGCATTCCACCGAAAACAAGCAATGTACTATTTTTACAGACTTATATTTTACATGTAAGCAACGAATCAATACAGCCATACATCAAGTATAATAATTATTTTAGATGTATGAATCATAGGGAAGGCGTGGGAGCCTTTGTTAAATGAATATAATTTGGCGATACATGCCAGCATTACGAAGGGAGACTAGGGGAGGGAGGTCTTAGAAAAATGTCTGCAAATAGCGTTACATACTTTATGGATAGCCCCTAAGGGTGTCGTCACCAAAGCAGTGGAAAGCCGTAATTAGTACAACGGACTTTCGCTATAAGGTCTCCTGGTGTCAGGAACACCTGCTTAAAAGGATCAACTTTGAAATACCCGTTCAGACCTACAATATTATGGAATGTACCCATGGATAAAAAGAACATCGGATAAGGTTAGTTCTTAGACAGTGCAGTATCCAGTCCTAAGGACTGCTCAAAGCGCTTTACACTTTACTCCCTGGCAAACCTGTTCAATCAAACACCATCTTGACTTCTCTGGGAAGCATTCAGCCACACTGCAATTATGCAATTAATGTGCAAACACTATTCGTACACAATTATCAACTTATATCTATAGCCAGGTACTCATTCATACAGCTGAGTGAACTGGATATTAGTAACCTTTGACCAGGTTCCAAAGTGTTCCTTATAGCGAGTTTCCACTGACTGGTGACACACTCGTGATACACGTTGTACAAACAACGTGATCATTATGTGTTAATGACAATTTGCATGATTACATCCACTAGTGTGAGAACACATGTTAGTTCCTGCAACACCGCAGTAAGGGACTATTGACACATCTGAGAGTCCTACAGAGCACTGTGGGATCATATCGGCGGTCCAGGTGATGGCGGATCCAGCAAGGCTTTCTTCCGCGCCGTCTCCTTTGACACACTATAGTGCAACTTGTTCAGGCGGTCCTGTAAACATACACAGAACGACACGTGTCAACGTTTTATACAACAATGATATATCATGCTCGGCGTACACTTGTAACAAAATGAACGCTGTTTGGCAATGCAACTGTCTTTGGACATCTTAGCAATACAATCGTCAGTGTACGCATGTTTGTCAACTTCCACGCGAGTGGTTCAACTCGGTAAGACGCAATTCAGGGGCGTCCAATCCGAATCGAAATTTGAATCGGGAGTCCACTGCATCGTTCATGGTGGCATTCCCCCCAATTCAACAACGCAACTCGCTGTGTATGCGCCATCTACGAGGAATTGCGATTCAATGAGATTTGCATAACTACCTGGCCAATAACAGCACAGCTTGATGTCGGATGAACCTACTTGATAATAACAACCTCAAAGTGCCAATCACTTCAAGAGAAAGAAGCAGAGACGGTAAAACTGTGGTGGACGGAACCAATGTTGTAATCAATTCTTCTATTGCGTATGGTCACAACTACTAGAAGCGTGCAGCGTTTCACAAGATTAACCAGTCAAACATGTATGATGACAAAATGTTCGGCAGACATTTTCTTCGTGATCACGCAGCCCTTGTAGATTAGGGAACACTATTTGCTATGTTTTCTTCGTTAGTTAAGACGGAGTTTCACTAAAGCATCTATTGGTAATTACAAAACATTTTTAGTCCTTTGGGCCGAAGGTCCAACGGACTTATGCCATCACTCTGAGTGCGCCGTCCGCCGCTAGCTGCCATATCTCATAAACCGTTCAGCAAGTTTTCTCTAATTTTTCGTAGACATATCTTAGGGTGCTGCCACTATGCATGATAAATTTGTATTTGATTGAATCATTCTACCCCCCAGGGCCGCCCAAACTGGTAAATGTTCATATTATTCCTATTTAAAAAAAAACTGTTCAATAACTTTTATCTAATTTTGCCCAGACATTTCATGGGTAGTGCCAAGATATCTGTATTTGATTAAATCATTCTAAGGGCACCTCAAGGCCCCCAAAAATGAGATGTTATGTAGTGTAGTGAGACTGGCTGCTTAAAGACACTACACAGGCTGCATGTCATGGCATGGGCCAGACTAATGATGTGTAATTGAGGGGCACTGGATTCTGCAATAAGGGCTGATGTACTGTGGTAAACAGACAGTTGCCGAAATAAAGTAGCCCTGTGAACAAAGACCACCGTCACTGTACATGTGTCCACTACGGTGTGACTGCCATCACTGTACATGTGCCTACTATGGTGCGACTGCCGTCACTGTACACGTGCCTACTACGGTGTGACTGTCGTCACTGTACACGTGCCTACTACGGTGTGACTGCCATCACTGTACATGTGTCTACTACAATGTGACTGCCATCACTGTACATGTGCCTACTATGGTGCGACTGCCGTCACTGTACACGTGCCTACTACGGTGTGGCTGCCATCACTGTACATGTGTCTACTACAGTGTGACTGCCATCACTGTACATGTGCCTACTATGGTGCGTCTGCCGTCACTGTACACGTTCCTACTACGGTGTGGCTGCCATCACTGTACATGTGTCTACTACAGTGTGACTGCCATCACTGTACATGTGCCTACTATGGTGCGACTGCCGTCACTGTACACGTGCCTACTACGGTGTGGCTGCCATCACTGTACATGTGTCTACTACAGTGTGACTGCCATCACTGTACATGTGCCTACTATGGTGCGACTGCCGTCACTGTACATGTGTCTACTACAGTGCGACTGCCATCATTGTACATGTGCCTACTACGGTGTGACTGTCGTCACTGTATACGTGCCTACTATGGTGCGACTGCCGTCACTGTACACGTGCCTACTACAGTGTGATTGTCATTACTGTACACGTGCCTACTACGGTGTGACTGTCGTCACTGTACACGTGCCTACTACGGTGTGGCTGCCATCATTGTACACGTGCCTACTACAGTGTGATTGTCATCACTGTACACGTGCCTACTACAGTGTGTTTGTCATTACTGTACACGTGCCTACTACGGTGTGACTGTCGTCACTGTATACGTGCCTACTACGGTGTGGCTGCCATCACTGTACACGTGCCTACTACAGTGTGATTGTCATCACTGTACATGTGCCTACTACGGTGTGACTGCCGTCACTGTACACGTGCCTACTACGGTGTGGCTTCCATCACTGTACATGTGTCTACTACAGTGTGACTGCCATCACTGTACATGTGCCTACTATGGTGCGACTGCCGTCACTGTACACGTTCCTACTACGGTGTGGCTGCCATCACTGTACATGTGTCTACTACAGTGTGACTGCCATCACTGTACATGTGCCTACTATGGTGCGACTGCCGTCACTGTACACGTTCCTACTACGGTGTGGCTGCCATCACTGTACATGTGTCTACTACAGTGTGACTGCCATCACTGTACATGTGCCTACTATGGTGCGACTGCCGTCACTGTACACGTGCCTGCTATGGTGTGGCTGCCATCACTGTACATGTGTCTACTACAGTGCGACTGCCGTCATTGTACATGTGCCTACTACGGTGTGACTGTCGTCACTGTATACGTGCCTACTATGGTGCGACTGCCATCACTGTACACGTGCCTACTACAGTGTGATTGTCATTACTGTACACGTGCCTACTACGGTGTGACTGTCGTCACTGTATACGTGCCTACTACGGTGTGACTGTCGTCACTGTACACGTGCCTACTACGGTGTCACTGTCGTCACTGTACACGTGCCTACTATGGTGCGATTGTCACGCGATTGTCACTCGTGTATGCGGCAATCGTCGCAAGTGTATGCACACTGGCTAATTCCAGGTAGATGAACAGCCTCCCTTAAGCTTAATTATGAACCCCACCTTCTGGAATGTGGTGTGACAACCATAGATACTAGGAGACCCAGAGGATAAGAAAACAAACTTTTTTTATGATAATATATTATTTAAAATTAATGGTTATGAAGATATTTATAAAGATATCGTCTTCAAACATAATGGTGTCTCCTCAATACAAAATTTCACTCATCTAACTTTAAATTTATTTTGTGAAAAGCAAATCTACCTAGTAGCCACCACAATATGTTAGCTCATTGCAACACTAGTGTGGGTTGGACATAAGAAAGTATTAATTTCCACAAAAGAACGATAAATGACAGAAATAAATTTCCTAATGAATGTACTAATGCTAGCAGTGTGAACATGTTTAAAAAATAAAAGTCACAGCTGAATGATGAAGACAGGGTTATGCATATTATGTAGATGAATAGTTGTTGGATTCTCATTCATAAGCCAAAGGTTTCCTTCTACATTACATCTGCAGTACATTTCCATTGCACAGGTACACATTTCTGTTTCCTACATGCACGATGCAGGTGTCTAGGGTTGAGAGAAATAGGCCAAACATCAGGGCACAATGATTTAAAAGTAGGCTGAAGTCAATGTTGTCCAGAACATGACATGAGAGAAAGAACCCACCTGTGCATTCTGTAGGATGTTGTTAACGAGCATCACTCTACGTCGAGCATTTGTGAGCTTCTTCACATAAGCATCCAGCTCTATCGGCACCTGTTCGTGTTCACTTATCTTCTTCAGATCTGCCAACACATGGGAACAATAATGGGGGAACCAAAAGGCAGACATGGATGGCAAAGTGCAATTTCAGTAATTTAGTAGTGCTCCAAATTGTTCTATAGAATGATTAGTATCTTGTAATGATTGCAGTCTTGCAGAACCTCAGAATTATTTAATCCTTGTATACATTCTATGCCTCCATTTCCAATATACAAATACAGCAATGAGAAGAATCGAGTAGCTCAAATCACTACTAATGTAACTGTTATTAACAAATCAGACCATACCACATTCCATAATAGTAATCTTTCCCAAACACTTTCACTTTGGGTAGCTCTTAGTTTCTGTTAAACTATAAGAAATGCAGTTGCATTATCTAAAAAATTATAATGTTGCATTAAGTACAGTAAAATGTTTAATTGTATATGTAAATACTAGTTCAATCGCCAAAATGAAGTGATCATTTTATGGTAACTGTCATATGGATATGAAGTCATGCAGCCGGCAGGAGTTGGTTAACGGAGACGAGACCCTGCTTCGGTTTGTACTCACCATCAGCTACACTGTCTATGTGTCTGCGCAAATCAACCTGGCTCTGTCTACAAGAACACATACACTCTCTTTACATATATTTAAATATATATGTGTATATATATAATATATTATATATATCAGTCAGTCTGACAAGCTCACCTGTTAAAAGAAATATGTCTTAAACTAAAAATCTGAAAACTCTTCTGTGAAAGAGATCCACATTGTAAATCTCTAGATAATTAGATTACTCTATCATCTATGTCTATGACAGAATCATCAACAAATGAAATAATAATGCTATTAATGGTGGTCGCATAATATTAATGGAAGAAGATAAAGAAGATAACAGTTTTGTGTAAATGTTCAACGTTGAGATTACCTTTAAATAACAAGTAAGGTATCAATAATTCTTATTTAACCATTATGGTTGAACTTGCATACTGAGGCATACGTAAACAAAAGTTGACAGGTGAACGGAAAACACAACAAAACGTTCAAATATCGCCCACCTGACGGCCCTAACTCTTTCGTCTATTTCCTCTACGACTGGTTTCAACAGACCAACCAATCCGTCAGCCAGAACTGTGTCCTGTATGTCGTGCTGTGGCTGCGCCATGTTTAATTTTCACGCGAGACTCATTTACAGACCGCTTTAATAATACAAAATGATAATTCGAGGCCACCTCCCACTGTTTACAAATTCGCAGACGCCCCATGCGGATAAAAGATTAATTATTCCTGCGGGCGTCATACACTAGGTGACGCCACTGAACTTAGATTCCCTGTGATACACTTGGTGACTAATCTTCCCAGGTATCCGCTAAAGCATCATACATACCACCATTGCCCAACATTTGTAAACTATTGTATTGCATACCCAAATTAATGTATTCTTTGTATAACTTTCACGTATTACACCTTGACGTGTGTCGGGTAATGAGGCGTGCCAGTAAACTCGTTAATTGTGACCTCGAGCTACTGCCACAAAACAAAGTCCACACTACTCGTACAATTGGCGCTGCCACCGGCGTAGGCGGCTACGGTTGATTGGTGCAAAGTTATTCAGCGAGCAACCGTTGTTGGCCGAGCAGGGCAGAGTTGGAACACGTGGAGTAACAAGCGGGTACGATGGAAGGAGACGCATACGTTCGTCTACACAGCGGCATCCACCATGAAGCTCTGAGACGATGGCAGACGGTTAACACGGGTATAACCCCCTCCAATCTCATGTACCCCGTCTTTATAACGTGAGTGTCGATTCTCGGTAGACCGCCATATGTCAGGGACAAGGACCCATCTCACTAAACTTTTAAACAGCGTAGCTAGGGTTCATCTGGCATTATCGTGTTATTGTACACTCATAAATGGCAATGTGTGATGTTATTAATGGGCATGGATCCATAAAGTATACGTTACGGCTTACGGGGGGAGTTACGCTATTTGTTGACATTTTGAGGGTTTGACTAAAACTTAGGCGCACGACCTCGCACGACCACGCACGACCATGTAATATAATGTGTTGGTAGATAGTTTGGCCGTTGGTGGTATATATAGGGTTTGTGTGTGCATTATTAAAAACTTTCAGGCTGTATTTCACCCAGGAGTTACACAATTTAGGCATTTTATCCTGGCGAATGTCGTTATAACTATAAGGGTAATAAGAACATCGCAAAAGTGCTAAGTAACGGTAGTAACATGCGAAAAATAAATGTTCTATTAATTTAATAATACCAGTAAACCACAGATTAAACATTTATTTTTGGCATGTTACTTTACCATTACTGTACACTTTTCGCGAGAAGGTATTTCTGCATTGAGGCTTTGATTGAGGATACGTATCGTACGACGTATGTCAACCACTGATCTGTCAGCATCAATGTCAACAGACACTGAGACAGCCGTTGCCACATAATCCGTTACGATTTTGCAAGATATTCAGCTTAATTACTTCTACGTAACTACGCCAGTATGCATTGATCATGTATATTAGTACTTTAGAATAATAATTACATTAATATGAGGACCTCACTGTAACCTTAGTATTCTTATTTCACACTTCACCATGGCAATTACAAACAATGGTTGATTTACAACGTATTTTAGTTTAAAGAAGCTGTCATAGCTCTATAGTTTTCATGATTATAGCTTTGTTCATAGATTTTTAGTGCAAAAACTTAGAGAAAATGTGACCAAAAAAGCTGTTGGTGTCACATGTTATGCTGCAACGCCTCGCTCATTATCATGAACTTTGTGTTTTTGTTTGTTTTGTTGACGTAATACTGAACTCGGTGCAAATTAATTTACCATGTTTTATAATATTGTTATTGCTTTTATTAAATACTCAAAAAAACGTGTTTGTAGGAAATGTTTCAGTTCAAGGTGTGTGCATAACAGTGTCACACGTACCAGATGTCCGCATAACTGTATCACAAACATCACAGTGGCAACTATTGTAACGGCATTAGATACTTTCTGTAACTTAAGTAATTCACATGCAACACTAAAAAGCAAAATTCTTTCTCGTATGTGACAGCAGCACATGTTTGGGTGTCACGCTGTTATGCACACTACAACTCCAGTATATTTAGCTTGAAACCATGTTTTGTTTAAATCTCTTCTTCTGTTTTAGAGTCTGTAGATATTTCTCTTTACAGCATACATAACATTGCATTCAAAATAAAAAAAAATGAAAATAATACAGTTTGTCAACATAATATCTACATAATGTCAAATCCCCAAATACATCGCCGTTGAACATTGACACAGAACATAACATTAACTTTTAACCAATAAGTGAATAACACTATAGTACCCTTTAAATAACGAATTACCATAACAATGACGTCAAGAGTATAATTAATTATATACTAGGCAAAACGCATTATGAATATGAGTTTATTACTTAAATCGATCCTTCTACACTAACCATCTCACACTGTAGGCAGTGTAGGTATAATGTATAAACCTTATTGCCTAATCCAGATATCAGATCTGCAGCTTGAGCTTAGCTGTCTCAATATTAAAATAAAACAGGCTATGTCGTTAATACTCGCTATCCAGGCATAAATAAGTCGGTGGATTGACCTAGTAACAATAATGTTTTAGTTCAATGTTACCCGCCAGGTAGCGCTACCACGCCAAATTCGAATGGAACTGGCGAGTTGTCACAAGCGATAATAAAAGTTGCAAATTTTTTTACTTCAATGTGAAGTACATATCTTAAATTTGGCGAGCTGCACACACATACCTTCTACGTGCCACCAACCGCCCGCTTGGTTACCAATACTACATACATTTTGGTCGTGCATGGTCATGCACCTTTTAATCATACCGCATTTTGAGACCCCCTCGGCCTCGCTCTCGGTCCTTGTCACGCCACTTCATAATGGGATTGATGCTGGTGTGTACATTGTACACCCCCTAAAATTATAGTTGTTTTGATACTCCACTAAAATTTAAAAAAAATATTTGTTTTGACAAATATTGACCCCCTTCATGTGACATGTACACATAGACATGTGTAATAACTGTTACTTGCATGTTTATATTGATTCATTAATTAGATTGTGTATATACATAATTGTAAAATGTATATCTGTAAAAATAATAAAACATTACGTACATAGTAGTACTAGTCGGTTTATTGCCAAGTAACATGTACAAGGAATTTGTAGCGTTGTGGCGTAACAACTCAAGTACTCTTTACGTTGCTAGTCTTTCATTGGAATACCATTGAACTACCCCAAAAACTGGCTACTATTTTGAACTTTAGCTCATATTGTTGTAGTGATAAATCTGGACTCAACCGGACTCAGATCCACTTAGACTTAGACCTCAGCTTAGTACACCTTATCTGTTACATTGGTACATGCAGTGCTTGAACAGTTTCATTTGGTCCTCATTGTGTCTGTTCACCCATGCATGTAATTGAGTACATGGCTAATGAGAGTATTGACAGTAATTACAAATGCCAAGTGATTAAGGTGATGTTTTACCACAATAATTGTATAAAAATTTAATGTTTCTGATAAAAAATATTTGTGTAACTTTTGTGAATCATAAACATTAAACACAAACCACATCTGCCTGTATATCAATAACATATATATATAGTTAAATATAACACATTATGCATGTGGTTTCCCCCATTTCTTTGATTAAAGTTTCACAAATTTACGAATATATAAAAATAACTTGTTATTATGTGAAATTGGCAGGAACAAGAACACCAACAGTTGTTCCCTCTGTGCTACTGTGAATTCTGTTGATCAGGGATGCAAAAGATGCAGTTGAGGAAATAAAAAGTCTACCTAAACAGGCAAGGTACGGGGTCAACCGGGTGGTGGAGGCCTTGAAGCCAGCTGTCAACAATGGCCTCGAATCTGTCATCCTCTTTGGAGTTCCGTCCAACCTGTCAAAGGTATCCAACTACTGGTATTAAATATATTAGTCATGTAAAACGTCCACGAATGCCTGTACACATGCCAGATTTAAATTGCAGAAAAGAAAAAATGCTGTTATCATTAATTACTTTTGGTTGTAGTATTACAGGTGTGTAGATATGATAACATTCATAATATAGTGAACATCATGCACTCTCTCCCTTCCCCAAGTTTCCTTCTCCTCTGAATCAACTCTTTCTGAAGACTCCTCTCATCTCTCCCCTCTCTTCTCTCTGTCTCTCTCCCTCTGTCTCTCTCTCCCCTTCCCTCCCACCCTCCATTCCTCTCTCCCGCTCTCCTTCTCTCCCCCCCTCTCTCTCTCCCTCTCAATCTCCCCTTCACTCTCCCCTGTCCTATATCCTTACTCTCTCCCATGCTCACTAAATCTCTCCAGACACTCCAAAGCTGGATATCATGGAATATGTTTGTCATAGATGCCATGTAAGAACTCAGTGTGAGATATTTATAACTACAAAGGACCTGACTAGCTTGGTGTTGTTCTCAACTTTGGGCCAGCTTTATCTATACAAGTGTACTGTGAACATTGAACATTCAATTTAGGGTAAGATGAAACCTTTCATTGTAAGGGCTAGCCAGTTGTACTCAATACTGAACTTTGGTATGGACTACATCAAGTCTGTTTATTGTTAAGTTAATGATATGTTAGTTGAATCAGTGTTCAGTGTTTATCATCTTGGAATGCCTCATGAATACTTTATATAGTGTTCACTGTAAGTCCTCTTGCAGTAAACACTTCCACTGAAGTTATAAATTATGTATTAAATAAAATTAGTTATAAACATGTTATATTAACAACAAGTGAACAGTATGTGCAGCTGTATTATAAATATTCATCCTCGCATAGAACAGTAAATGAATGGAACAAATTATCTACTGATTGTGTAAAATTTATGCAATTTATGAATGTGCTCAAAATAGTTAGGCAACCGTGCTTGTTCAGTTACCCAGAATCCTCCTCTTACAGGTGTTTTCATATGTAGGGTTTACAACGAATAGAGACTGTTTAGTATTTGATTGTTGTTTTTGTGGGTGCAACTTTCAAATTGTGAACATTGTTTCATTCTTATTAAACACAATTTTATGGGATATATATAATATTCCTTCAGCATACTTACTCTAGTATTAAGAACAATATATAAATAAATATTAATAAATGAAGAACGTAGATCATACCTTCCAGGTTCACGCAGTTATAAATGATCGCTGTCTTTCCCAGGATGCAGTTGGCACAAACGCAGACAGTGCCGACAATCCCGTGATTGGAGCTATCCGTAAGCTGCGTGACGCCTTCCCTCGCCTTCTCATAGCCTGTGACGTCTGCCTCTGTCCCTACACTGACCACGGCCACTGCGGTGAGTAGTAACATAACCACACAAGTGCACAACGGGTGTTTAGTTAGACCGATACAGTTTGGTAATACTGGCTAAAAGACATTGTGGTCAATCAGACTTTAACATTTTGTAATTCTGAATGTTGCTTACAATTATTTCAGTGCTGTTTTGTGTTATTTTCTACGAAATGAATCTGATTGCACCATCCATCATGTTCTAAACTTCTAATTATTGGTAAAATGGCTTTCCAGTTATATCAGTTGATCATATGGTGTCACCTTGAAAAGTGAAATGTGAATATATTTTAGGTTCTTAACATTGGATAACTGAACAGTCATGCAGACCATCAGAAATAAACACACACAATAGGAATCATTAGGTACTTTATAAGATATGATCTCTAACATAGGCTTAGTTTTTGTATGTTTTCTAAAGGTTTGTTGTACGTGTGTGTTTTGACTGTGGTCTCTGTTCTACAGGTATGTTGTCTGTGTTCTACAGGTGTGTTTTCTCTGTTCTATATGTGTGTTGTGTGTGTTCTACACGTGTGTTGTGTGTGTGTTCTACAGGTGTGTTGTATGTGTTCTACAGGTGTGTTGTGTATGTGTTGTGTGTTTGTTTGTGTTCTACAGGTGTGTTGTTTGTGTTCTACAGGTGTGTTGTCTGTGTTCTACAGTTGTGTTGTGTGTGTTCTACAGGTGTGTTGTCTGTGTTCTACATGTGTGTTGTGTCTGTTTTACAGGTGTGTTGTCTCTGTTCTACAGGTGTGTTGTGCATGTTCCACAGGTGTGTTGTGCATGTTCTACATGTGTGCTGTCTGTGTTCTACAGTTTTGTTGTATGTGTTCTACAGGTGTGTTGTCCGTGTTCTACAGGTGTGTTGTCTGTGTTCTACAGCTGTGTTGTCTGTGTTCTACATGTGTGTTGTATGTGTGTACTACAGGTGTGTTGTATACATGTGTTCTACAGGTGTGTTGTATACATGTGTTCTACAGGGCGTTGTTTCTGTTCTACATGTGTTCTGTCTGTGTTATCTGTTTTCTACAAGTGTATTGTCTGTGTTCTACAGGTGTGTTGTCTGTGTTCTACAGGTGTGTTGTCTGTTTTCTGCAGGTGTGTTATCTGTGTTCTATAGGTGTGTTGTATGAGGATGGGACCATCAACAACAAAGCAAGCATTGCAAGAATGGCTGAAGTCTCCCTTGCTTACGCTAAAGCAGGTAAACACTCGTATTTTTAACTCGTTGAATATGTTTATCACAGCAAAATAGGTTTTAGTCCAGTTAAGCTTTGATTAATTTTTTTGACAAAATATAAATGTTTTCAGGGCTTTCTTAAAGAATATGGGTTGTTTGTACAAAAAACTACACATAAGGATGGTTGCCTTCTGATCTGTGTTACCATGCTATGGATTAGAAAACTCTTAAACTTGGTCATTAAATTATGAAAAGAAAAAATTTGCCAGTTTATCTAATCAACCAGAAACACATGTATAATCATATCGCACATTCATGTTAAGATTCCAACTTTAAGAATTGCGTAAATTAATTCCTGTGCAAGAATTAAATAAGCTAATAATTTGTCTGATGGTTTTCCTAAAACTATGTACAAAAAGTTGCGTAAATGAACTGGTGTTCCATAGTGGATAATACTAGGTAGTTTTGCTTTTTCGTAATGTGGACTTAAAAAGATAAGTGAACAAGTTTAATGAAGGAGGCACCTTTAAATTAAATGTTAGCCCAGAAGTGGGCATGCATTAAAAGTATTGGAAGTGTTTATTTGACCCACAGATTAAACAGTGCAGTTGTCAATACAATATCTACAGTTCAATTATGACATAACAATACTACCATGTGTTAAAAAATAACAGATAATACATACATGTATTGTTAACTAAAATGTACAATATAAATATTATAAATTTTAAGTATTGTATAATGAAATTAAAATATCCTAAACATGTCTGTTTGCTGTAGATAGACTAAAAAGGGGCCATGGAGACTGCCACTGTGACCATTGTTAGCAGTCAACCCAGTTTTATAATTTTCGACAAAATACATTTGGCTCATTTAGAGACTTGAAAAAAATTATAAAAATGATTGTTGTGTTTGTTGCAGGTTGTCAGGTGGTGGCGCCCTCTGACATGATGGACGGCCGAGTCCTGGCGATCAAAACGATCTTGAATGAGAATGGTCTTGGAGGAAAAGTCTCCCTTCTCGCCTACAGCGCAAAGTTTGCTTCCGGGTTCTACGGACCATTCAGGTAAATTTTGCTGCCTGTTTATATATAAAACACCTTATTTTAAGGTGCATATTAATAAATTTTATTTTTTACC
The DNA here is from genome assembly GCA_020002185.1 of Paraescarpia echinospica. Classification (NCBI taxonomy): domain Eukaryota; kingdom Metazoa; phylum Annelida; class Polychaeta; order Sabellida; family Siboglinidae; genus Paraescarpia; species Paraescarpia echinospica. Next base: position 42,683,840 of record CM034540.1, on the reverse strand, counting down.
AGGTTCCCTGTGTCGTTCCATTGCCAAACTGTTACAGTGTTTTCCGTCATGACATCCATGAATTCTCTCTCATGTTGTCATTAAGGTGCATATTAATAAATTTTATTTTTTACCAGGTTCCCTGTGTCGTTCCATTGCCAAACTGTTACAGTGTTTTCCGTCATGACATCCATGAATTCTCTCTCATGTTGTCAAGTATTTCCCAGCTGTTTCGAATAATGTCCTTTCTAACCCACCGTTAAATATCAGTTCTTATATAGCGTAGTTTCCAGTCTGTCCAAAGTGCTTTAGAATAGAATAGAATAAAACTTTATTTCGGTCGCAATACACATTTCTGAATATATTTACAATGGATTACAAAAAACAATACTGCAACCGAGGAGATCCTCTGGAAACCCCTAGAGGTTTATGTCGAGGACCACCATGACAATCACCATTATATCAATCGGGTTCCTTATACCATAAAATTACAACGTAACATTAAAACAATACATTCAACTGGAACAAAGTGAATAGTATATATACATGAATAGGTGTTTTTTTATAAATGAAATTGGTTGTCTGCTAAAGAAATAAATAAATAAAGTTACATATTGGGACATGGTATTGTTTTTTTGACTAGATTAAAGGTTAAACATAAGTAATACATTGAATTTAAAAAAATTAATCACTTATACTATACAAAATTATGGTAGGTTATGAGTAAAATATAAAATAAGACATTTCAATTTTCATTTTACACTTCACCCCCTGGTAGACCAGTTCACACGAACACCATCTGAATTTCTAGGGCAGTCCCAAATTATTTTCATAATAGTAATTTATAGGAACTTACTGTATTGTCGTCCCCAATAGACATGAAGTGTGCAAGGGCTTGATGCATGTCTAAAATAAATGTCTCACAAGAAAGTAAGTGATACACGCTGTCATGGGTGAGCGAACATACAAATTGCATAGATATCACACCAGGGCCTCACCCAGGATCAAATTTTTGCCAGTCTAATTTTTTTCACACATGCTATGGGCACGCGATCGGACGGGTGATCGAACGTATTGAACGTTGAATGAGAATTCCTAATTTGTATATTTTTTGTTCAAACCATGTGATTCACATTTTAATGCCACTTACAAAATAGCACATATAAGTTGTTTCATTAGAACACATTTAACTGCCACAATTTGTAAAATTACTAAGAAAACTACAAATTAGCAAACTTAACATATATTTAATGTGGAATCCCAATTTTATATACAATTAAAATGTGTGTATACAAATTGTATACAAGGTACGTATCATGGACTATGGAAGGTAATATTTGGAAATTTAAAGCATTAAATTATGTTGTTGTACAAGTACCATATCATAATATTAGAGATACTACAGTTCGATTTTGTTTAATTTCTAAAACAAAATATTAAATTGACAAATATTTTAAAAATAAGTTGCCATGCAATGGCCATGTTTTGATCCATAATAAGTTACAGTTATTAATTAAAACATTGTGTATTCGTGTTGCAGTGAATGTTTCAATTGTTAAACTATAAGTCAGTCAAAAGAATAATTAATTTAATTAGCAAGCGTAGCTCCATGCCTTAGATAACCCAGCAGCCAGTGGACGACCAAACAATGCGCGACGAGACTCGCCACTGGAACACGCTAAAAATAGCGCAGACGTAACTAAATCTAGCACAGTCGCCAAACTTTGAGGACATTTTACTGCATATCTTTTTATACATATATATTATTTCGATTGCATGTATCAGTATTTATTTATGTATGCATCTGTGCATGTGTATGCATGCTTGCATGCATGCGTGCGTGCATAACTAACTTAATTTGTTCTACATTTTATCTTAAGTTTCTTGTTTTGCAGTTTTTAATGATATACATTGAATCGCTTGATTGAATTTAGATTGTATAACGCTTTGAGCATTTTATGGAAATTGCGCTGTATAAATATTAAATAAATTATTAGTATTATTATTGCCAATATTATTGTATTTAACGTTTTAAAATTAACGTTCACTACTAAAAATCTGTTTTCATGCGTTCGTTCACTTCTGCAAAAGGGGTGCATTATTATTAGACAGTGCGCGTCTATTGGGAACAATACGGTAATCCTGCTAATATGATTACCTTGATATTCAAGTCACTTTGACTCAGTGTCGAGGGTGACCGTTGTAGTGAGGATCCACTGGGTACATGTGTAGTTTTATTGTACTACAAATATGTTCATCAAAGCTTTTGGCTTTACCCAGACTTGAACAATACCATTTACGTGAGTAGTGCTTACACAATTGCCTTGACAGAATCATTTTAATGCCTTTGAGCAGGCTGTTTTACTGTCACTATAAATGTTTACTAATAATGAATAATAATAACTACACTTGTGCCACCTTGTGTTTGTGTAGGGAAGCAGCCAAGTCCGCACCGTCGTTTGGAGACCGACGTTGCTACCAGCTGCCTCCTGGCTCCTCTGGTCTGGCCTTGCGAGCTGTGGTACGGCCATATTGTATCTCATTCTGTTACCTGTAGACGTGTCTCCACCATTTGCATCGTAGTTTTCCAAATCCTGTAGCCTTTTATATTTCCGATTACTTTTATGTGGAGTTTTATAGATTTGGAGTAAAGATTTAATGAAAAAAAATAGACCTGTGTGAATATTGTTGTTTTAAATTGATTAACTATTAAGACTTTTTATTATACACTAAATATTATTAAATGTTAAGCCATGTGATATTTATCTGTATATTTTGTCGTAAATTATTGTGAGTAGGTGGTGTGGGTGGGTGTGGGTGGGTGTGGGTGGGTGTGGGTGGGTGGGTGGGTGTGAGTGGGTGGGTGTGAGTGGGTGTGGGTTGGTGACATGTTGATGGTGATGTAAGGATGACTTATACATGTTGATGTATCTGTAAGAGAGAGATGTCAGGGAAGGTACTGACATGTGGAATGTTGATGGTGATATCTGGATGATTTATACGTGTTGGTGTATCTGTAGGAGAGAGATGTAGGACAGTGTACACTGTACAGACATGTTGATGGTGATGTCAGGGTGACTTGTACATGTTTGTATAGGAGAGAGATGTCAGGGAGGGTGCGGACATGTTGATGGTGAAGCCAGGGATGGCGTATCTTGACATCGTGAGGCAGACCAAAGATCGTGTAAGTTTATATATATGTATATCTCCTTCCAGCCAGCCTCTAGTCTGACTAAAGATGGAAATTAAGGCTGCCTCCTCATTTGTACAGCCCTTTGGCATCAAGTCCGTAGATATCCAAAGATGTAGTGTGTAAATATTTTGTGATATGCCTAGTTGAAGGATGTGGAAATGCTTTCACAGAATCTTTCCTTTCAAAATACTCTTCTCTCAGATGCTACTTATGTACTAGGGCTTGATAGGTTTTTAGCCACTTGCCCAATGAGAACTATTACGTGCCCAGAAATTGTGAATAAAATTGATGTGGTTACTATGCATTAAAAAAAAAAAATGTAACTCGGCGATAAATGAACACTGACATTCAACATGTAACTTTTTCTGCACACTCAACAGGTCCTGACAATTTTATCAATGTGACGACTTATTTGGCATTGTGCGTTTCATAAAATCTACATTGTTGTTCAAGTGGTGATTTTTTTATTTACAGTTTTTAAGGCATGCATTATAATAAACAATGATAAAAACATGCTGTGTCAATACCGCTCTACTTTCAGTATCCCAACTACCCCCGTGTTCTATTTTCAGTATCCCAACTACCCCCATGTTCTACTGTCAGTATCCCAACTACCCCATGTTCTACTGTCAGTATCCCAACTACCCCCGTGTTCTATTTTCAGTATCCCAACTACCCCCATGTTCTACTTTCAGCATCCCAACTACCCCATGTTCTACTGTCAGTATCCCAACTACCCACGTGTTCTATTTTCAGTATCCCAACTACCCCCATGTTCTACTTTCATTATCCCAACTACCCCATGTTCTACTGTCAGTATCCCAACTACCCCTATGTTCTACTTTCTGTATTCCAACTACCCCCATGTTCTACTTTCAGTATCCCAACTACCCCCATGTTCTACTTTCTGTATCCCAAGTACCCCATGTTCTACTTTCAGTATCCCAACTACCCCATGTTCTACTTTCAGTATCCCAACTACCCCCATGTTCTACTTTCAGTATCCCAACTACCCCTATGTTCTACTTTCAGTATCCCAACTGCCCCCATGTTCTACTTTCAGTATCCCAACTACCCCATGTTCTATTTTCAGTATCCCAACTACCCCATGTTCTACTTTCAGTATCCCAACTACCCCCATGTTCTACTTTCTGTATCCCAACTACCCCATGTTCTATTTTCAGTATCCCAACTACCCACGTGTTCTACTTTCAGTATCCCAACTACCCCCATGTTATACTTTCAGTATCCCAACTACCCCATGTTCTACTTTCAGTATCCCAACTACCCCCATGTTCTACTTTCAGTATCCCAACTACTCCCATGTTCTATTTTCAGTATCCCAACTACCCACATGTTCTACTTTTAGTATCCCAACTTCCCACATGTTCTACTTTCAGTATCCCAACTACCCCCTGGCCCTGTACCAGGTGTCTGGTGAGTATGCGATGCTGTGGCACGGGGCCGCAGCAGGAACCTTTGAGCTCAAGAAGATTCTCCTAGAAACTCTCACCAGCATGCGTCGAGCAGGTACGCATGGCAGCCAGCTTTCATATTGTGATCCACCACAGTGAACCGGGTGTGAATTCACACAGACGTGTTCTGCAGATGAGCCAAAAATAGTTGTCCAGGTCAAGTCCAGTAAATTTGGTGATTTTGACAGAAATACACACCTTATAATCTCATCTTTCAATGTCCAGTTTACCTTCCTCAACAAATCGTCCAAAACTAATCAAATACACGCATTTATGAACCTATATATTATAGAACAACACAAATCAAAATGGCTTGGTTTCTCAAAAGGACACTGTTTAAAGTTTGCTTCAATTTTAGTAATAAATAAACAAACACTGGTGGTTTTTCAACAAATGAGGTATACTTTTGGGGCTTATTATCTGTGGAATCAAACAATCTACAAGGCTCCATTTAATACTTTTTCAACGTAATACCGACTCGCTTTGCTGGGGCAGGTCGCATTTTATTTCTGGTTTCCTATTTTTCCTAATAATTGTGGACATTTAGGGGTGGTCTCAAGTCCGCAAAGTCCAAAAGTGTAACGCAGTTACAGTCTGGCCAAGTGAGACTTACAACAGGAGAGATGGTGCTGTACTCAGGACATGGCGATGAGGATGCCCCGCACACTGAGGGTGATGCCTTAATGCAGTCCCAGAGATATACTGTTTCCATATGCAGAAATTTTGGAAAAAAGTTTTTGATAAAATGGCCGTCAAAGATTGCATAATGCCTTTTTATTAATGGATTTGATTACTTCATATCGACATGCTTGATGCATTAATAACAGTCATTTAGAGGTGTGTAATTGCTATAAAAGTGAACTTTATTTATACTATTTATGCAGAAAACCATTTTGAATATTTTTTGTCACAAATCATTTCACCTGGAGTGTCTGACCTTAACCAATTTTTGACTTTGCACATTCATGCAACTGCCTCTTTGAGGTTTCTTTTGTCACTCATCTCTACAAAATAATTTTTGTGGTAGAAGATCAACATGCTAGTTTGCTTCTGTTTACTTGAGTCAGTAGATGGCACAACCTGTTTTGTTTCTATGTTTTTACTACAGTACTCTGTCAAATGTTGTTTCCAGTGAATATTGAATACAGTTCACAGTCTTCACTGGGAAGCATTCAGCCATGCTGCCGTTAATGCGCGAAGACTATTCGTACGCAAATACCCACCACTGTCTATAGCGAGGTACTCACTGATACAGCTGAGTGAACTGAAGCAATGTAGAGTAAACAAACTTGCCCAAGGTTCGACACCGCCACACAGGATTCGGACCCTCGTTCTCTCAGTCGAGAGTCCGGAGCTCTTACCGCTGCACTACTGCGCTCCACTGTGTAAGAACTTACCTTTGATAATTTAAATATTTTTAGGTATCCGAATGCAAAGTCATTATAGTAGTTCCTTATATTGTTGGAATACCTGTTGTTCTTGCCTGCAGGAGCGGACCTAATCATCACTTACTATGCACCTCAACTCCTTGAGTGGATGAAAGAGGACTAAGAAGATGCTACGTTGAAAGCAGTCATTCAAAACATGGCAAAACAACAGTTCTGAAGAGAGTTGTGGTATTTTATGTAAACTTCTGCCATTTATTGAGTTCGCCTGTTATGTTCCCGCTGGCTTACACCCATCCCTGGAGCAACAGACAGTATTTCAGTATTTTCAATTTAAAATCCAATCACTGTGGAGCAGTCTGGAAAGACAACAATTCTACAGTTTGTTCCGTGGTTCTCCAATGAGTAGCGAAGCAAATGCGTAACTTCTGACTCAAAGGTAGTTATTGTGAGTTATTCATTTAAAGCCAAAATAACAATCTTTGTGTTTTAAATTGCCCATTGGTAGACCACAGGGCAATGGTCCAAGGAAGCAACTGAACACAGAAAGAGGGGACTGGTCCTCGGCAATTGGGAGGAGAAACTGTTACAATGCCTCAAAATTAGTACGATAATGTATTAATCCCGTAAACCTTGACATTGTGAACTTTATGATCAAAGATGGCCACAACAATGAACTACATGTTCATTTAGTATTGTCCACTGTTGGGTATATGGACATGTCACTGCCAGACAATTAGTTTACTATGCAGGAATGGAACAGTACTTTTTGTTACTTGTGCTTTAAACCGTCTTTGTTTAGCGTGTTTGCAAATTCTCCGTGTCCACACATATGGGGTCTGGTCAGGGCAGAGCATCTGTCACATTTTCTGATTTCACTGTGTCATATTACGTTTGATTTCCTTATTATATTTGTGTATTAATTGTTTATACTTTCTTCTTTTACATTATGAAATGGACACCAAAGCTTCACAAACATATCGATGTTGTTTTGTTCATATATTTTGTTATCCGGTGTATTGTTGAAATCTGTGTTAAATTTTCACTAGTTTTGTTGTGTTTGTTCTTGTGTGTCTGTGGGATCATTGTTTACAGTTACACGCTTGCAAAAAACATAATTTACAATGTATGATTTTGGTTCACAAGGGTAGCATTAAAAATGGTCTTTATCATTATAATTGGTTGTTACATGTGACCAAATTTATTTGATAGTTTCGATTATCCATGCAATATATACAGGATATCATACAACAGGGTTGTAGAGTTTAGACTTTATATACTGAGTTATGTATTTTATTATATCTGCGGCAATGCAAAACATATATAATACATAGCATTTTGTTACTTATCCTGTCATATTTGGTGTCTTACAGCGATGTTTCACGTGATAGCAAGAACAAAGACTGGATGCTTTAATACTCTACCGGTAAGCGCATGCTTTAGTTTATGAAGCGTGTATTATGAGCGACTCGGGTACAGGTATGCTGAAAAAGATTGCAGTTGGTTTCAGTTGAGTTTTGTAAAGGCGCAGTTGAATGTCTGACACCGTGTAGATTAGAATTATATTGAACTTGCTGTTGCTGCATCATTTTATTGTGGTTGTATTAGCATATATTTTGCAAATAAACATTGTTCAGTGATTAAGATTTTTCAGTTTAGTTATATATATATATCTGGACAGCCTGTTTTATGTGGTATGCATGTGTATATATAATGTAACGTTTAAGTCTCGGTTTATGTGTACCTATATCTGCTGCATTTCTTGACCAGCCTGAATAAAACGTTGCAATATTATCTAGGGGACATAGCTACAAACATGGAGTGAGGGTTGAATGAGGTTCTACTATATTAAATGTAAAGGTAAGTTCTTATATATAGTGCAGTATCCTATATTTGGGACTGGGTTCAACCTTGTGGATATTCCTCCTCTAGTATGTCCTGTTTCCTTTGTCTTATTATTCTAACTCTCCTTTCCCAACTCACTGAATTGTGTCATATTACCCCACTCTTGCCCTACCCTCTCCTATTCACTTTACCTCATCTCCACAATGTCACCTCTACTCTCTTTCACCACACAAAATATTGTCCTACTGTCTTAATCTGGCATCATACACTTTCTCTGCTGTACTCTCTCATCTTCACTCTATCTAGTCTACTAGTGAAAATACACGTCCTCCATTTGGTGTTACACTGATGCATCAGATGGTTTCCCGGATTATTCATATTAGTTGACACCAGCTTTCAGGGGAGGATCCACAGTCTAGGGGGGGGGCACAAAAACCTCCACTGGCTGCCGCACCAAATGGTGTAGAAATTTGGTTTGGCTGTAACTTCAGCCGCTCCAGTGCCTTGGCTGGTGATATCGGAAGACGGGGGGAGGGGTGCTGTTCAAAAATATTTGTCGCTTCATCGCTGTAACTTCTATTACTTATTATAGGTTACTTTTTATAAGATGAACGGAAGCACATTTCAAACGGTCTACGGGGCACGGTCGCGTGGGCCCATTATAAAAGGTCTGCGGGCACGCCTAATTTCTAAGGTCTACGGGAACACGTGCCCCTCGGCCCCCCTGGATCCACCTCTTGTTTTTAAGTTTTTTGCGATATCACAAGTTACGTAAAACGTCCGCAATAGATAGCGCTCTTTGAAACATTTGTAAACAAATGTGCGTAACCGTAAGAACAATTGATTTATGTCTGTCTAACAGGTGGTGCAATTTGTATGACCGGTAAGAATCCTTAACCAAATTTTAAAAAGTAGGTGTTACTTTTTTTTCAAAGGGTCGTAAATTATTTCTACATAAATCAAATGTTAACATACACCCACACACATTTACTAGCTCGATTATACTTAGATTCTGTCAGACAGTCGTACATACAAACAGACTCCATATCTCCACTGAAGTTCTTTTCTTTCTAAGGGATCATCTCAAAATGTCGTTGTCTGATATCAGGCGAAATTACCTTCACTTGGGGAGGGGGGTCTGAAGCAGTTTTATCAGGCGTTAATATTTTACTCTTCTTACCGATACTGTTATTATATTGGTAACATCATATCAATGTTTACATATTTTAGTTTGAGGGAAGGGATGGTGGGCTGAGGTCAGATTAAATTAATTTTGTCTGATATCGGACATCGACGTTCTGAGATCATCCCCAAGGATCGTTCTTTTTGTAGTAAACCACGATTTGGCATCATACAGCAGCACTGGTCTTATCCTAGTCTTGTAGACCTTTGTGTTATGAATTGTTGTTTTAATTAGTTAGGATGGCAGCTGACAGAAGGTCGTCTCAGTGCAGCTGATGTAATATGGCAGGTGCATTGGAAACCTGGCTAGCTGCCAGCATCGGCCTGGCTATCCAGGGGTCAAGCAGGCCTGGTTATCCAGGGGTCAAGGTGGCCTGGTTATTCAGGGGTTAAGGTGGCCTTGCGCTCATAAAGCCCGATTGTTTTAATTTTATTCACTCCCCTGTAATATCCATAATTAAGAACATACAAAAACTAGTTTTATCAATCATTTAATTTTCATTTGAAGTACAATATACAAAATGTCATATACCAAAATATCTTATATCAATAATTCCGTAACCTTCTATATACACATTGGGTATGTGCTAATATACCTTGTCTATAAAATATTTCCCAGTACCCTGGATAAACAAAATGCACATGCTTTTTAACCGAAAATTAATGTGTTGATGATTTACCTCGCCAACAAAACAATGTTGATAAACTTGGAATGTATAGCTGTAGGCATATTATACACAGTTACCCTAACAAGCATAATTTATATATAATAATGAATACCTCAATTGCCTGATGTTAAACATTATGATTGTGAACATATCAAACCTAAAAAACTTTGAACATGCAACGATATAAACCTACAATGCTTGAAACATTATAAACCTTAGAAACACTCTGAACATGTTAATTAATTCGGTAAGGTATATTTTTAAAATAAAATATGCTTTTTGAACAAATATTTGAACAGTTGTATACAGTGATACACAACACGCACATAGCAAATACCTTGTATGCAGCGCATTTTATTAGACATCTTAAAGATAATAACAAAACGGTGTAGGTCATTTTGGGCTTAAAACTTGGGGGTGGGTCACTCCTAGTTCAAGACCTGGGGGCGTTGGTCAGTTCTGGTCAGTGCGTTACATTTCTCCACCTGTGTGACAGAACTACTGAAAGCCTTCCACGTGTCGGTGTGTTGGAAGCAAACAGTGCCTCCTGAACGACGCTTCTGGGATTCCTGAAACAGCAACAGCGCAATTAGATTTTGTTTCAGGGAACATGAGGTAAAGGTAAAAGGTAAGTACTTATACAGTGCGGCATACAGTCTGTAGGACTGCTCAAACTTCACTCCTTACAGGTCTGTTCAACTGAACATCATTTCGATTTTTCTTGGAAGCATTCATCCTCGCAAGCCAGGGCTGTTTGCCATGCAAAACTAGCTCTGGCTGATCCCCTGCGCGAAGTGCGGAAGTTAGCTGAGTCAAACTAGTCATTGACTTTGTCAGTCACGACTGCATCACCCGTGAGAACAGCGCAAATACCCGCCCCAATTTGAAGATGGATAAACGACTTTTGGGAATCCCAATATATAATGACCCCTTCGCCCATTAGCATGAGCAGCTGAACGGTATTGTGTATTCGAATAATTGCTTCTACTTCCTAAACACTGCATGTAACACGAGCCATTGTTGGTTAAAATTAGTTTTATTATGACCACCTGACCTGCCGACATCCACTGATCTAGTGAGCGATTTCATAGGCTGATCTTAAATTCAGAGTTTCGCAAAGTGATCAGCCAGGGGGTACTGCTGGCTGGCACCGAAGTAATCAGCAGCAGTGACCCTTGGCGCGCAAGGATGGATGTATTCAACTATTCGTATACAAATATCCACCACTGTCTACAGCCAGGTACTCATTCATATAGCTGAGTGAACTGCAGCAACGTGGAGTGAACGAACTTGCCCAAGGTTTGAAATGGCAGCACAGGATCCAATTTGAAACAGGAATATCTTGATTGAGAGTTTGGTGCTTTAACCACTGCGCTACCATGCCCCAGACGGAGAGATGTTAATGTGTGTAATGAAAGGTGTGATAACAGCAGACTATATACTTCATCTCTCCAAAAGGCCCCCCTGGAACCACCTATGGTTATTAAGTTTTTTGCGATATCACAAGTTACGTAAAACTTCCGTAATCGTAAACAAATGTGCATAACTGTAAGAACAATTGATTTATGTCTGTCTAACAGGTGGTACAAATTTGTATGACCTGCGATATCACAAGTTACGTAAAACTTCCGCAACAGATTAGCGCTCTTTAGAACAATCGTAAACAAATGTGCATAACTGTAAGAACAATTGATTTATGTCTGTCTAACAGGTGGCACAATTTGTATGACCGGTAAGAATCCTTGACCGAATTTTTAAAAGGTGTTATTATTCTTTCAAAGGGTCGTAAATCATTTCTACAGAAATAAAATGTTAACATACACCCAGTCCCACAGACACTTACTAGCTTGATTATAGTTAGATTCTGTCAGACAGTCGTACATACAAACAGACTCCATATCTCCTGTCCACTTGCTACCTGATGTTGCATTAAAATGACAGTATACCAGTCAATTGACTTCCCTAACTACAGGTTTACATAATTACCTACATCGGAAAGTTATTTAGTATATTTTTGCTACACTATAGAAATTACTACTAGAGTAATACTGTTTGAAAACAAAATTTTAACGTCTCCAAAAGGCAGATTATACATAGATAGATACAACAAATGAGACTCAATAATATATAAAAGCTTTCCCCACTATTTATTTAAGTTTTGAGCTCTGTGTGGCAACATTGTTAGATGTTGACCTAATTACCTGTCTGTTAATGTCTCCGATGCAGACTACAGAGATGGTTTTGTCGGTCGTTACGCACCACTTGGCATGGTCATGTGGCTCATCAAATGCCACGTTCCCCACTCGCAATGCCTTGATGTTGAACACCTGAAGTAAACATGGTGTGTTGACATTTATTATTTCTTTAAATTTTTTCTTTTTTAATAACACAAAACTTATTTTAGAAAATTGTAAATCCACACTAGTTGTTTCATACATAACATTCTGAATGGAACAACCAAACATTCACATTAACCAAAAATAAATATATTATAATCTTATGTAAGCTATCAAATAAAAGCTTTGTGGATTTAGGATAATAATTATTTTTAGTGACAAAGTTCTTTTCAAGTTTTGACAGTCATCAATATGGTTTCTAAATTATCCCATTATTGGAGACTGACACATCTCACATACACACCTGTATGAGTAATTGTGCATGTACACACAAACACAGTGTGCACAAACAAACAATACACACACTCTCATACAGGCATACACACATGTACACACATGTACACACAGGCACAAACAAACTTATATACACTCTCTCTCTCTCTCTCTCTCTCTCTCTCTCTCTCTCTCTCTCTCTCTCTCTCTCTCTCTCTCTCTCTCTCGGTCTCTCTCTCTCTCTCTCACACACACACACACACACACACACACACATACACAACAGATGACTTGGAGAGCCCTGTCACTGCACCTTGAACTGTCCCGAGCAGTTGGAAGGAGTCGGTTCCTTGCCATGCTGCCAGGTTTCCACGTACAGTGGACTACCAAGGTAAGGGGCTACCCACGCATCGTACAGATCTGAAACAAAATGACCACACAATAAAAGAATCAATGTCTTCACTCCCTGGCAGATACATTCAATCGACCACCATCTCGACGTCTCTGCAAAGCATTCAGCCACGCTGCAATTACTGTGCAAAGACTATTCATACACAACTATCCACCACTGTCTATAGCCAGGTACTCATTCCTACAGCTGAGTGAACTGGAGCAACGTGTAATGATTTTTATCATTATACGTTGTATATATATATATGCCCTGTCTCATTATGGTTCGGACATGTTATGATGGTAGGTGTTTTCAAGAACTTGCGCCGTTTAACTTCGTTAATAACAATCATTGTGTATTGTTCATATTAGAAGTTAATATATTGGCCCATCATAATAACAAAGTTTCTGGCATGTAACGTTTTGCTTTCATGTGTTGATGTTGAACAAATATACATTACTGTAGAATGGCCCACATTATGTAATTAAAATAGTTTTGTTGCTCTCCTCCTTGTTCCCTGCTATACAGGGGAGAGGGGAGGTACACTATAGCTGAACCACTCTCTGAGTCACCTCCTTGTTCCCTGCTATACAGGGGAGAGGGTCAGGTACACTATAGCTGAACCACTCTCTGAGTCACCTCCTTGTTCCCTGCTATACAGGGGAGAGGGTCAGGTACACTATAGCTGAACCACTCTCTGAGTCTCCTCCTTGTTCCCTGCTATACAGGGGAGAGGGTCAGGTACACTATAGCTGAACCACTCTCTGAGTCACCTCCTTGTTCCCTGCTGTACAGGGGTGAGGGTCAGGTACACTATAGCTGAACCACTCTCTGAGTCACCTCCTTGTTCCCTGCTATACAGGGGAGAGGGTCAGGTACACTATAGCTGAACCACTCTCTGAGTCACCTCCTTGTTCCCTGCTATACAGGGGTCAGGGTCACACTACACTATAGCTGAACCACTCTCTGAGTCACCTCCTTGTTCCCTGCTATACAGGGGAGAGGGTCAGGTACACTATAGCTGAACCACTCTCTGAGTCTCCTCCTTGTTCCCTGCTATACAGGGGAGAGGGTCAGGTACACTATAGCTGAACCACTCTCTGAGTCACCTCCTTGTTCCCTGTTGTACAGGGGTGAGGGTCAGGTACACTATAGCTGAACCACTCTCTGAGTCACCTCCTTGTTCCCTGCTATACAGGGGAGAGGGTCAGGTACACTATAGCTGAACCACTCTCTGAGTCACCTCCTTGTTCCCTGCTATACAGGGGTGAGAGTCAGGTACACTATAGCTGAACCACTCTCTGAGTCACCTCCTTGTTCCCTGCTATACAGGGGAGAGGGTCAGGTACACTATAGCTGAACCACTCTCTGAGTCTCCTCCTTGTTCCCTGCTATACAGGGGAGAGGGTCAGGTACACTATAGCTGAACCACTCTCTGAGTCACCTCCTTGTTCCCTGCTATACAGGGGAGAGGGTCAGGTACACTATAGCTGAACCACTCTCTGAGTCTCCTCCTTGTTCCCTGCTATACAGGGGAGAGGGTCAGGTACACTATAACTGAACCACTCTCTGAGTCACCTCCTTGTTCCCTGCTGTACAGGGGTGAGGGTCAGGTACAGTATAGCTGAACCACTCTCTGAGTCACCTCCTTGTTCCCTGCTGTACAGGGGTGAGGGTCAGGTACACTATAGCTGAACCACTCTCTGAGTCACCTCCTTGTTCCCTGCTGTACAGGGGTGAGGGTCAGGTACAGTAAAGCTGAACCACTCTCTGTGTCTTTTCCTTCCAGTTTTCTGTCCATCACTCCCTCTCTCCATCTTTCATCCTCCCCTGATCTTCTCATGTCCCTCCTCACGCAGTCCTCCCATCTCAGCTGTGGCCTTCCCCTTTTCCCCTGTCCTTTATATTGTTCTGCCTCTGCTCTCTGCTATTTTTACAGCATCCGTCCTTGCCAAGTACATTTACATATTTATATAGAATTACATTAAATATTTATAGAGACTACACAGATTTATAGAAATGTATATTTTCAATATTCTTAGACTACATCCACACACATGTAAAAAAATGTTTCCCATAAACCAAGCATGTCACGTTTGTACCCTATAGTATAATTATGTTGATAAAATAAAAAGGTGTCAAACCTGCATCAAATTTGCGATATTTGGCGAAACTCAAGAACTTGTGCCCTCCCTTTGACTGGAGCACAACCGAGTGGTTCCACGGTTGCTGCTTGACGTGTTTGTCTTGCAGCACCAACGCCATCTGGGGGCTCGTCTTGGCGAAGTCACCGGGCATGTTGTAGTCATACACCCACGGCATATTGTACATCAACTGCTTGCCTTTAAAAACAACATCAATTTCACATATGACTACCAATTTTACTAATTTTTAATAATGTTATACATGGTAAGAATATTTTAGAGATTAAAACAGCCTCATTTTTATTGCAGCAACAAAGACTTTCTAAATAGAAAACTCATAAATGTATGGGCAAAATATTCAAAGTAGTAATTATATTTTATAATTTTATTAAAAAATGAACTAGTAATCATCCTGCACTCTCGTAAGACTAGGGATCTCTGCCTGGTATCGAAGATAAGTTGTTGGCTGAGCAGCGTCTGTTGTGGCTGTAGAGGCCGATTCTTGAGTGGCAGTCTTTATTGCATTTGCTGCACTTGAAGAAGGCACTCTTGGCTCTGTTCTCAGCCTGGGTGGTTTTTCTGCGGTTACGTTTTTCTTCTGCTAGCCTGTGGAGAGTTTCCATGTGTAGTTCCTGCCTCCATGTGGATCAGTCTCCAGTTGTCACTTGCATACGTCCTTGAAGTGCAGATGGGGACGTCCTGCAGCTCTCCATAGAGAATGTCTTTTGGAAGTCTCCCATTGTCCATCCGATGCACGTGGCCAAGCCAGCAGAGGCGGCGTGGCCTGAGCAGGATCACCAGGCTCACACACTTGGCGTCCTTCCAGGAGATCCCAAGGATGCACCGCAGGCAGCATATGTGAAATGAGTTCAGTCGATTCTCCTGAGTGGAGTACAGCATCCAGGAATCTCTGCAGAAGTGTACTCAGCACACAGGTGTTGTACACTGCCACCTTTGTGTGCTCCGTCAGCATTTTTGTTGTTCCAGACTCTCTTTGTAAGCCGGGCGAGCGGCTCTCCCAATCCTTTTGCTGTTTTCTGTTTCTAAAGAGAGGTTGTCAGCAATGGTGGACCCGAGGTAGATGAAGAGGTGTTCGACCTCTAGCTCATAATTGTTTATGGTGGTTGCTGGGGGAGTAACCACATCCAGCCCCGTGATGTTAGTCTTTCTCAAGCTGATTGTCAATCCCAAATCCATGCATGCCTTTGCGAAGAAGTTCATGAGGTTAGCTCCCCCTCTGTATGCTTGATGACCGCTGCATCATCCGCAAACAGAAAGTCTCTGATGAGGGCCACGTGCTCCTTGGTCTTTGCTTTTAGGCGAGACAAGTCGAATAGTTTTCCGTCAGATCTCGTATGCATGTACACTTCCTCTGTCAAAGATCCAAAGGCTTGCTTCAACATAAGGGCAAGGAATATCCCAAAGAGGGTTGGGGCGAGAATGTTTGACGCCCCTGGTAATGTTAAAAGTCTTGGAGGTAGAACCGTCATACAGGATTGTACCTCTCATGTCATCGTGGAATGACCTGATTACGCTGCAGAGCTTTAGGGAGCATCCTATCTTCAGTAGGATCTTGAACAGACCATCCCTGCTCACAAGGTCGAAGGCTTTGGTAAGATAAGTGAAGGAGGCATCCTGCTGTCTCGCAAAATATTCAAATTAGTAATTAGGTTTTACAATTTCATTAAAAAATTAACTAATCATACAATATTCATAACACAGTCTGCATAAATAATTTAAACTAGTAAAGTAAAAATATAAGTGAGAGAAAAGGAGAAACATTTTATGTTAATAACTAATTATACACCTTTCATAGCAAACATTGATTTTTTCTTCAGTTCAGCATATCTCTGCGAGACGTAGCTGATCCCACGTAGATGATCCCACGATACGCTGCTCTGTCTGCCATTCGTCTCCCTTCTCTCACAATGTCGTCTTCCAACCGGTCGCTGATGTCCTGCTCCCATCTTCTCCTTGGTCTTCTCCTTCCTCTCTTTCCCTTCACTTTGCCTTCTAGGATTGTTTTCTCTAAGGAATTCTGTCTTTTGATGTTGCCAAAACAACTCAGTTTTAGTCCTTATGTCTATTTTTTTAAGGATCTCAGCATTTGTTGTTCTTGTTATCCATGGCACTCTTAGGACTTTTCTGTAACATTTCATCTCAAACGCTTGTATTCTTCTCATGTCTTCTTTATTCAGTGTCCACGTTTCGCTCCCGTATAGAGCTGTTGGGTAAACGCAAGTTTTTAAAATTCTTATCTTTGTTGGTATGTTTTGTCCTTTCCATACATTTTTCAGATTATTTAGTTTCTGCATTTCTATGGCTATTCTTCTTCTGTTCTCTGATGATGTCTTGCCATCTCCTTGTAGTCTTGCTCCAAGGTATTCGTAGTGGTTCACATTTTCAACTTGCTCCCCGTTGATTGCAATTTCTGTTTTTTCAATGCATTTGTCAGTGTCTATGATCTTTGTTTTCTTCACATTAAGTAACACGCCCTTTTTCTCACTGTATTCTTTTACAGACATGATTAGGTTTGTTAGGCCGATTGTTGTAGTGGACAGGAGTGCGGTATCGTCTGCGTATCGTAGGTCTCTGATTCTTCATCGTATCTTGTACTTCTGTCATCTAATTCTACATCTCTCATTATGTCTTCTGTGTAGAGGTTGAACAGGTATGGAGATAAAATACACCCTTGTCTTACATTGATTACACCATCATAAACAAAATCAGTTATGTACTTTTTATAGGAAAAAATGGCAGTGACATCTGTAAAGAAACAGAAAAACCTAACTGGACATACCAATGAGGTCAAGCTGGTCATACTTGTAGGTGACACAGAGGAAGGTTTGTCCGTACATCCTGCCCGTGTGGGGGTACGCATAGCTCTCGTTGGCCCAGGGTGGTAGATGGGGTACGCTGTGAACCAGCCAGAACCCACTTGACTTATCAAAGCACACATCACCTACAACATGCACAAATACAAAAGCATTGTGCAAAATGTTCTAACAAATTCGTTTTTATACCATTGTTCACCAGTAACCCACGTACAGACATCTTCTTAATAACAGTTCAAAATGGTAGCTTAACTAATTACTCCGAATGCAACTTTCACTAGAACCAGATCCAGCTACTTTAATTGCCTATGTAATAATAAATACAAAATTTAAACATAACTGATTGTAGTGTGGATATAATCATAAACTGATGACTGCTTAAGTATCTGAAGAGGTGGCGTCATGTTAAGTTACAAACCTTTTGTGTGGCCATAAGTGAATGACGTCTCTTTGTCTGGTTTCTCATCGTTGTACAGGGCGTACATCACTTCCTGTCAAACAACAAAATGTACAAATAAAATTGTAAAGTAATCACAAGATATTCAATAAATCTACACATTTACTTAGACATTTCCTAATAAATAATAATAACAAGGTCTTATATAACGCTGTATCCAGTCCTTAGTTCTGTTCAAAGCGCTTTACAAAAAAGTTCACAATTATATGTCACTCATTTAGGTAGTGAAAGCGATTTTAAAAAGGTGTGTCTTCAGCGCCATCTTAAACGACGCAATAGTGTCACACTGTCTGACTGACTGTAGGACATTGTTCCAAAGTACAGGGGCCGCTTTGGAGAACGCACGGTTTCCGAAAGACTTGAGGCGTGTGGATGCTACCGTCAGCAGACCAGCAGAATTTGATCAGAGGGAGCGTGTGGGCTGATATTCAACAAGAAGCTCGGAAATGTATTGCAGTGCAAGTTCGTGGAGTGCCTTTACGGTGATCAGGAGAATTTTAAAAGTAATTCTTTCTTAGATGGGAAGCCAATGGAGAGATTTTAGGACTGGTGTTACATGCTCGTGTTTCCTTGTTCGTGTGATTAGACGAGCAGTCGTGTTCTGAATGCACTGCAGTCTACGTAGCTGACACTTGTTAGTTCCGAACAGCAGCGAATTACAACCATCCAGTCTAGACGTTATAAATGAATGGATGATTTGTTCGGCAGCTCCTGGCATAAGAAATTTGATGATTTTACCCACATTTCGGATTTGCAGACCAGAAGATCTACAGATGGCACTGACTTGTTGATCCATTGTAAGTCCAGCATCAAACATGACCCCAATATTTCTGGGGGGTCACTTGGGCATCTCCAACGTTGATCTTTGTTGTTTTAGGTATCTTTCTGTGCAGCGCCTCTGACTTAAACTTAACAGTTGTAATCACCCATATTGGCCAGTCAGCTGCCAGTCTTGAAGACAGGCAGACGGGTCTCTGAGTAAACCCCTGCAGACTAATGTTACCTTAGACTTGTCATTTGAGTAGATCTGCCTCAGTGTGTATTCCACAGCATGTTCTGTAGCATTGATGGGCGTTTTGCTCCGACTCCAAACTGGTGACTCCGAGTCCATGTAGTAGAATGCGATGCCTTCTCTGACCTGGTCATCTTGACCATAGCGCAACCTTGGCAGCTTGTACACGACAAACCTGCAAGACACACAGTAAATGGTAAGTTCTTATATAGCGCAGTATCCAGTCCTTAGGATGCTCAAAGTGCTTTACACTTTACTCCCTGGCAGGCCCGATCAATCGAACACCATCTCAACTTCTCTGGGAAGTATTCAGTCATAATGCAACTATTCATATGCAAATATCCACTACTGTCTACAGCCAGGTAGTTGTTGATACAGCTGAGTGTACTGGAGCAACATAGAGTGAATGAACTTACCCAAGGTTCGACAGGGCAGCACAGGATTCGAACCCAAGACTCCAATGCCCTATTCACTGTGCCACTGCGCTCCACTCCACAGTACATTAGTTGAGGAAACCTCCAAAAATCTCTTAACCGGTAATCCATGAATGTAATTTCTTTTGTCATGATAGTGGGCATTCACTGTTGTTATTGTAAATATTATTTGTTTGTTTGTATGTTTGTTATTTACAATGTTGATAAATACACAATTTCACCACAGAAAACATTCATGCAAAAGTATCAGATTAACCTATTTATCTACATTCCATTTGTTTATATTCCATGGACAGTTCTATTGCAACATACATACAGGTCATAATTAAAAAGCAATGGTGTATCGTGTCAAGATTATTATAAGTGGTTTCCCATTCATTTTTTATCCTAAAATGTAGTGGCACAACAGGGTATATAGGAAAGCTCTGCAAAAATTACAAAATTAATGTATAATTAAAGGGCATGCCCCAATGATCTAGGACCCCTAAATGGGTTGTGGCAGGATGCTTGAGGGTGGACTCTCAAAAATGGTTGAAGTTTGGTATTGGTGCAACCATACATGGAACAATGGATGCATTGCAATAGACTATATGACAACAGTGTGCTACAGATATATAGTAAATATAATAATTTGGATGATTACCGTGAATAATAGACTGGACTATCAATAGTAATGACAGTTAATAAATAGATCACCAGGGCAACTTGTAGTGGTCACATACAAAATTCCTTTCACGGATTTACCTTTTTGAATCAACTGCATATAAGACCATGTTGGGTATCCACAATTCCATGATAATACTGGTAGTGCAATACTGTCACAAGTCATGACACTATCGCAATAGTATTTCAATAGTAATTACAGCTATCACAATACTGTCACAAAGTAAAATTATCCCCAATAGTCCAAATAGCCCCCAAAGCAGCTGCGAGATGGGCGGTTCTCACCCGTGCCACGCGTATAGTGGGCAGTGTACGGTATCAGTTCGTCTTGGACCTTCGCTATATGTTGTGTAACACTTCCTCGTTTGCTTACCATAAGTTTAACTCGAAGTTGAGCATCAGTAAAACCTACGTAAGCCAGTCGGCAAAGCAACTAGTATAAGTAACTTTCAAGGAGAAATGCAGTAATCTCGACGATTGGGTAATTACCCATTTTAAATTAAATGAGCTCAAATTCAATTTTTTCAAAAATGCGTTCTTTTGTGTTCGTTTCAGAGGACAGTACGTACCAGTCCACCGGATTCCCGGCCATGTTTTTGCAGGAAATCTTCCCATGGATGTCGCCGAACAGCTGAAGAATTATCGCGACACCGAATAAGATAGTTGGTGTCATTTTCAACGACGCACCCACCGATTGCATGAGCGTTGACGAGTCTTCGTGAATGTAGCATGGACGCCCACTAATTGATAATGATGGCAGAACTATAAATAGCTCCTGGGTAAAACTAAGTCGTGCAAGACTAGGCCTAGAGTCTAGACCTCTTGGCCTAGCGCGGGCCTGGGACAGTGGGAGTGGGGATGCACCCCGGATGGTTATTTGGGTGAGCCACGGGTGGGGGTGAAGAGGAAGGTCCCAAGGGGGGTGTAGTTGCACGGAGGTTTTCAGTGAGCCTCTAGAATGGAGGCAGTGGAGGTCTCGTGGGGGTTTTTGGTGAACCTGCAGGCAGAAAATCGCACCCCCAAAAATATATTATATATACTTTTAATTTTTGTGATAATAAAATTATTAGTATATGCCAATATCATTAGTGAAGGCGATATTATTATATGAATGTATGCAGCAAATTTATTCACACTAATTAAAGTGCTAATATTATATTCAGTGTCGCCAGTTAGGCCCCTATATGCACGTGCATGGTAATGTGTTACTCAGGAAATTTTAATGTGCACTGATGATGTAAAAATTAAGCTGTTCAATATATTTTATTTGTGAATGTACATATCCCAACTCAGGCCCGTAGCCAGGGCTCACGGCGTTCACGTGAACCCCCTTTTCGTGAACCCCCTTTCTTTAAAATGTGAACCACTAATTGTATTCCATATTTCTCAAAAGCGTTAACACCCACCCCCTCCTAAAAGCTGCTGGATAGTGTTCAAGCATTACAAGGAATGCCAAGAAAGCCTGATTTGTGCAGATGATAAAAAGATAAACAATGTTAATATATATTAAGTGGTCATCACTGAATGTATGGGAGCCTGGCTGAGGGGTCTGTCCCCAATGTCATGTGTGACAAGGGTAGTCACTAGTGGAATGTGTGTCAAAGGACCATTGCATCCAATTAGTCTTGCAGAAGGACTTCACACTATCCCAGGGTCTCCTGTTATAAAAACCCAAGGGGTAACAAATTATACACAAGAAGCCAGTTTTACACCAAATGTAAAATTATGAGTCCTAATTGTAGTCACTCAGAGGTGACAGATGCAGAAAAAATACTGGTGAATGAACAGGGTGACGATGATTTAACAATTATGAGCACATAAATTAAAGCCATATAAAATAATTCATTATTTCTCATCAGAACTAAAGTGAATGAAAGGTGTGGCTTTTTATTTTTAGTATGCTGATTAAGGTAACTACTGACTGTCAAAGAGGCTATTCTCAACAATCAACAACTTAAGATGCGTAGCGAGTGTATTTCCTACAAGCTGCAAACCTGATAGACGAACTCATCTGGCTTAACCGAATCATAACTTTCAACTATTGAGCTGGAACGTGAATTTTACTGAATAATTGTATTTACTTGTAATCAATACAAAATAAAGTTTAGCATCACCTATTTTAAAATGCGCGTGCTAGTGAGAAATCGTGTAATTGTGTGGCTGTATGGTTGCCGAAATATTGTGGTTGCTAGTTGTATGTTTGTAGATCTCAGAAAGGGGAGCCTTATCGCTGATGAGGCAAGAATGTGTGAAGGGCCTTTATTATCAATTATTATGTCCATTTTGTGTTCCGTATAGTTATAAAATACAGTTTGTGTTTCCTGCAGTCAGTGTGGTGTACAGGATATGGTACTTGATTGTTTGACACCTAGAATTTAAATCAAATTCCACAATAGGACAATAATTGTTCTAATCTTCTATTTACCGGGCATGTTTTATAAAGGTTTGTTAATTTACTAACTTAATTATGTTTATGATCAATTTTGGAACTTTTGCACATCAGATCAGATAAATATAATGTATTAACTGAGTGAAAACCAGATTGTAAATGTCACACTTTAACTGTTTATTCTGAAAAATAACACTCCTCGTTTATTATATTAATATGATCATATTCAAAACAATTGCACACACGGCGAAGGGTTTCGAGTAAATAATCCAGTTATATTAACAACAAACTATCACTGCGAGTTGGCTTTTATGAATACAACTGGGTGTAAATTAGGCTTAATCAGGCAACAAAATGGGACCAATCTCCACAGACCACATATGAGTCCCACTTTGTCTGAAAATGCACCCCTCAAAACGACCTCGTTATGGGCCTGCTGGGGATGCTAATGTAATTGTATACAAGATGAAAGAATATAAGACAAAACCACCTGGTCCACCAATCTCACATCCACTTCATTGTTCTTCCAGTTAGAAATGTAACCTCCTGCATTATGAGCCCCCACGTGAACATGTGGGGCCCTCTGCATTGTGAAAAATATAATCCCACATGAATTTGTGGTGACCCTGGAGTCTGAATTGGTAAAATGTGAACCCCCATTGTGAACAGCTGGCTACAGGCCTGCAACTACGGTGGAATCACAATGCTTTCAGTATCCACAAATTACATTGTTATAACAATGTGTTCAGAAGACTACTTCGATTACCGAGATATTGCAGCGCTTCAGGCATGTTTGCAGAAAGACTTTTTCCGGACTGTAAGGCAGTCATTCAAAATCTTGTTTACAAATTCATGAAATGTTGAGATAAATCAGAAAACTCTCTGGTAGTAGCTGTACTAGGTACTGACATTGGGTTGATCTCCAGGATTAGAAGACAATGGGTTAAGTGCCTATACGTACACAACGACCTTCTGCAGGAGCAGTGCCAGTGGTACTGTGTGGCTATGTGCTTTCTTATTTTTTTCTTATATATGTATACTTTTTAGTATATAATGTGCTTCTACTATTAATATAGCTGTTAACTGTTGTATCGATATATGGACCGATATATATATCACTAAATGTTTTTGTGTCTGAAATAAGCATTGAATTGAATTATATAAAATTTCTCATGCACAGACTGTTCATACAGCTACTTTAAATAATAAAAAATATATTTTATAAAGTGCCATATCCATTAATGTTCGCAGTGCTGTAGATATAAAACTAGCAGATAAAAAATAAACATATTTAACATACAAAAATACATATAACTTAAGATAATAATATATACTAGAGCTGTTTAGACAGTAATGAATTATATTAAAGCAAAGTAGTTTTTATGTTAAAATAAATATATACATTGTTTACTTATGATAAATATCAACATCAATCAGCTAAGGTAAGTTAAATAATTAATCTATAAACAGAAATACATTGGCCTTCATTTACACATGTCCAGTCTTCGACTAATTGCTCATGCCTAGTCATTACCTACAGCTGTTACTTTCACTTTCATATAAATGGATCAACAACAGTAAATGAAATGAGTGTTCCTATCCATTACCTATTACTTTCAGTTTCGGATAATTGGATCAACAATGGTGAATGAAATTAGTGTTGCTGCCTATTAACATCCTACTTTCAGTTTCAGGTCATTGGATCAACATTGATGAATGAAATAAGTGTTGCTGCCTACTGACCACTTACTTTCAGTTTCATATCATTGGATCAGCAGTGGTGTTTGAAATGAGTGTTGCTGCCTACTGACCACTTACTTTCAGTTTCATATCATTGGATAAGCAGTGGTGAATGAAATGAGTGTTGCTGCCAACTGACCATTTACTTTCAGTTTTGTATCATTGGATCAGCAGTGGTGAAAGAACTAAGTGTTGCTACCTACTGACTTCTTCTTTCAGTTTCAAATCACTGGATCAACAATGGTGTTCAAATGCAATTAATGTTGCAGCCTATTAACCTCTTACTTTCAGTTTCACATCATTGGATCACCAATGGTAGTTTAAAGAGTGTTACTTTCAGATCGTTGGATCAGCAATGACTAATGAAAAAAATGTTGCTGCCAGTTACCTCTATCTTTCTGTTTCATATAATTTAATCAGCAATGGTGAATGAATTATTAAATAAATATTGCTGTCTATTAAGTCTTACTTTCAGTTTCAGATCATTGCATCAGCCATGGTGACTGGTTGTAGAGTGTTGGTAGTTGTGTCCGGTGTCGTGGTAGCTGCGATGGCGTACGCTCTCTACATACCAGTGCCTGAAGGATTTGCAAAGCCGTTGAACACTCGTGTCATACTTACAGTCACAGAAGTCGCAATGAGTGTGGTATGTAGACCAATTACATAACATAAATTAATTAGCATAAATGCCAATCCTCTGGATGGCGCTGCATACACACAGCATAGGCGGATCCAGGGGCTAGGGGGCATGTGCCCCCCATTAGAATTTTGTGTGCCCATAGACCTTTTTGAATGGTGGACCCACGCCCTCCTAGACCCCTGGAAATGTGCCCCTTTTCAGGTTACAACTATAAATAAGGTGAAACTACACTGGTGCTGCACAATTTCAAGCCATGCAGCGACAACAAATTTTCAACAGTACCTTCCCGTCTTCTGATGTTTCCAGTCGATCCGAGACAACAGAGAAGCTGAAAAGTTACAGTGGCGCGGTTGCAAAAAATGTTCTACACCATTTGGTTCGGCCGCCAGTGGAGGATTTTGTGTCCCCTCCCCAGACTACCCCCTCTTGATCTGCCCCTGCACAGATGTAGAAGGTTTCGTGGAGTATTTGTAAATTACGTTGATATTGACCTAAATTTGAAAAGTTTTTCTAACATAACGTAAATGCTTCCCACTAATCTGTGGTCCTCATGACCTCGAAACAATTGCAGAATATATGCGTAATGTGGAGATCGAATCATTTAAGTCCATATAACATACGGTAAAAACCCTAAAACTCGTTAGAACCCTTGACCGACGAGGAATTTAGAAAAAAGAAGGTGTTACTTTTCTTCGGAAGGGTCATAGATTAATCCATGAAAGTTTGGCACCCAAGAAGCAAACCGTCAAGGAGGAAAACAATAACATACCCTCCCTCAAACATTAACATACACTCCCTCAAACACAAACACTAACATACACTCCCTCAAACACAAACACTAACATACACTCCCTCAAACACAAACATTAACATACACTCCCTCAAACACTAACATACACCCCCTCAAACACTAACATACACTCCCTCAAACACAAACATTAACATACACTCCCACAAACACTAACATACACTCCCTCAAACACTAACATACACTCCCTCAAACACAAACATGCACTCCCTCAAACACAAACACTAACATACACTCTCTCAAACACAAACATTAACATAAACTACCTCAAACACAAACATTAACATACACTCACTCAAACACAAACATTAACATACACTCCCTCAAACACAAACATTAACATACCCTCCCTCAAACATAAAACATACACTCCCTCAAACACAAACATGCACTCCCTCAAACACAAACACTAACATACACTCTCTCAAACACAAACATTAACATAAACTACCTCAAACACAAACATTAACATACACCCTCAAACACAAACATTAACATACACTCCCTCAAACACAAACATTAACATACCCTCCCTCAAACACAAACATACACTCCCTCAAACACAAACACTAACATACACTCCCTCAAACATTAACACACACGTACCCTCTAGCTCAGTTATTGTCAGATACTTTATAAATAATGATGGTCCAATATTGCATCTGTTTTTATGTGATCTGGCACAAAGCAAGTATGAAAATTACATGTTAGTGAAATGTTATTACTCTTCTCTGTTAGTTATTTTTCCTGTACATTTTAAGTTATCCTAGGAAGGATATGGAGTAAACATATCAGAAGTGGAGTAGGGTTACTGAAACTGGAGCAGAAACACCAAATGTAGAGTAGACATGCCTTCCATAAATAATATAAACAACTTTTTATTGTCTCGTAATATTTACTTAATCATAATTGTGTGTCGTGGTTCAGTAGCTATGCAGGAAAACTGGCAAAAACAAACTGTCAGTAGACAACTGGCCAGTATTATGATCCTTCAATTATCATCTTCAACCAAGACCATTACAGGAAAACATATTTTTTTAATTCCCATCGTTGCAGTTTTAAATCCAACTATATTATAGTTGTTTAGAATCGACCATGCCTTTGATCTACTGATATTATGCTAGCTTTTGTCACACAACTACCTGATAATACAATTTATTTAACACATCACTAACATTTAGTTATTGTTTCTGCTTCTTCAGTTTCAGTTGCTGGAAAACGTTGGCATTGCAAATGCAACTTACTTCATGAGAGAGATGGAACACTTCACGAGGAAGCCTCATCCTACACTAAAGGTGAATGAAGTAGAGTCATGTTGGATATTAACAAAATCAATGTCTAATCAATCATGACTGGTATTCAATCAACTGTGGCTAATATCCAGTCAACTATGACTGATATTCAATCAACCGTCCGTGACTTATATCCAATTAACCATGGCTTATATCCAATCAACCATGGGTGAATTGATCCAGTCTATCATAGCTGATATACAATCAGCTGTAACTTATATCCAATCCACCATTGTTACGTATAATTGTTTGCAATGTTCTACATATCTTGTATGATTGTACTGTTACATAAATCTATATCAAATACCGTGGAATCAGCACATGGACCACAGCATTGTTTTTCATGCGCACCTAACAGTAAACATTGTTATATCAATCTTGTCATGCGTAATGGTGCATGTTTTCAAACATTATGACAATTACTTACAAAATTCTTAATCAGTGATCTGTTAATCTTTAATTAATTACGCCTCACAACTGGCCTCAGGTATGGAATGCCTGTATCTGTGTGTGAATGTTCTGTCTTGCATGGCCATCACACGTGTTCCAGATAGAAGAAACCCAGTTTGATGGAGTGAAGGTTCGCATCTACCAGCCTAGGACCGAGGGAGCGACTGACCGGCCGGCAGTTGTCTACTTCCACGGCGGAGGATGGACACTGGGCAGTCCTGGTTAGTCCATGTTTACATCTTAAACCAAGGTTGTCTGTTCCGTTAATTAGTTTAGGGTTGTAATTATTAGCAGGAAATTAACTGAATTATTTGTTTTGAAAGCGTGCACCAGACATCGAAGGACCTTCCAATTAACCCAGCTGGTGACCGCAATATTGCCAGTAAACTATGTTTATTTGTTTTGTTTATAATTTGAATGTTTCAACTCCTAAATGTTAAAATTGTCTGTTGAAAATTTCAAATGTTTCAGACTTAATGGGCGTCAGCTAGTTAGGGAGAATACAGAATAAAGATTTTGAAACCGTTCTAGTGTTTATGTCTAAAGAGTAGGATAAGTTGATGTTTCCACATTGAAAAAAAACGGACATCGACTGATCAGAGAGGTAACGCAGGTAAACGAAACCTGTTTCTTCCTTGTTTAAGATCTCGCTGATGTCATCACTGCCAGACTTGCTGAAGGAGTCAAAGCCACTGTCGTGTCCGTTGAGTAAGTCTAGAAATGTTCACCTCACCAACACGTATCCTTACAATGTATGTACACTAAGCGCAAAGTGAAGCTATGCAACTTCCAAGCAATATTTGTCTGGATACAGCTAAATTAATTATGTTTAATGATGACAAGGTGTATATTTTGATGTGAATAATAATTTCATTTGGCATTCCCAATTTAAGCTGGTGAGAAATTTGCTTTTAAAATCATGTTGTCTCATAATCATTAATTTATATGCAAAATTGAAATATATATAAATAGCAGAGAACAAGTTTCATGTTTACTTGCTCTGCCTACATGTCATTTCACGCCAGAGAACTAATTTCATGTTTAGTTAATTGCTCTTCCTACAGATATCATTTTGTGCCAGAGACCATGTTTGCTTGCTCTGCCTGCAGATATAATTCTTGTGCAAATGTAACCGGCAGGGTTACTGAGCAATAACTAAATTATTATTAATTTTAATCTATATTATTATACCAAAATGATATGTACTTTTTTTCTATTGGTTTTATTTGCTATTACGCAGTTAGACCCCATGTCACCAGTGTAGCATATGCTGCCTGGGAAAGCCATTAGGTTCTCTTCCCCAGCGGTGTCAGTTTCCCGAGCATTCACCAAGTGAGGGTCATACCCTGGTCACTAAGCCAAGGTTATGTAAGACACGCCATCACAGAGTTTCCAAGAGAAGCTGGACAGACAGCTCTCCAATGTTTTCCCACGAGGTTTCGTGTTTTAACAGAAAGAAAAACACAAATGAAGATGTAAGACAGTTCATGGTGTGATTGCACTGAGCAGTGCTCAGCTAGGCGCTGTGTTAGACTGCAGTTCCCAGTTGGGGTTTTATTTTGTATTTTAGATTATTAACACAATAAATGATAGTCATCATTTAACCGTGTTGCCTGTCTTCATGGTAAATTCCCCGCTACACAAAGAACACATTTCATGTTTCCTTGCTCTGCCTACAGATATCGCCTCGCGCCAGAGAACAAATTTCCAGCAGCCTTTGGCGACTGCGTAACAGCAACTAGATACTTGCTGAGAAATGCAAAGGACCTTGGAGTGGACCCCAGTCGGGTTGCAGTGGCAGGTAAGATGACACAACAGTGGTCAGTTATAGTGAACCCAAGTAGCCAGGTCCATCCTTGCAAGCCAGGGGGGACTGCTGACTATGCATATTGACGTGTCAAAATGTGGATTTAACGTTGGGTGCGTTAATAAGTCATTTTACAACTTTTTAGATGTTTGTATTTTGGGACCTACAAATGGACATTTTGCTTTAATTGCATGTCATTACGTCTTGTCATTGGGTGGGTGTGTAATATCAGGCATTTCCTTGATTTGCTCTTTGATGCTGCAGTGGTTCCTTGAATCATGGAACAAAAACAATTTGGATGAAGCACAAATGATTCAGTATATGTGTATACATCGCGTAGGGTAAATACCAGAATAGGATATTCAACTATCACCCTAACTTGCGAGGATGGCTAGGTATGGGGAAAGACCTAGCTAAGAGTCCATCTACAAATCTTGTACACATGCAGACCATGATTGTATTTACTGTGCATATGGGGGACTATGCTACTGCGTACCATATGCAAGGCAGGGCTATAGCTATCTGATATTGCTCTCCTCCTTGTTCCCTGTTGTACAGGGGTGAGGGTCAGGTGCATTATTACCCAACCACTCACTGTGTTTTCTATCCATAGCTCCGTCTCTCCATCTTTCATCCTCCCCCGATCTTCTCATGTCCCTCCTCACACAGTCCTCCCACCTCAGCTGTGGCCTTCCCCTTTTCCCCTGTCCTTTGTGTTGTTCCGTCTCTGCTCTGCTATTTTTCCGGCATCCATCCTTGCCAAGTGACCTGCCCATCTCATCCATCCTTGCCAAGTGACCTGCCCATCTCATCCGGCTTCTGAATAACCTTCCTGTCAGGCTGCATTGCATTCCAACCTCTTCTCAAGTCGTTCATCCTTCTTTTCTCTACTCTTTGTTCTTGTTATTCTTTGAACCCAGTTGTTCTCGCCTCACAATTGGTTTTCTGAAAACAAACATCCTTTAAATAAAGAATAGCTTGAACGTTCAAATCAAATGTTGGACAGTGTATCGGATAATATATAATCATCTAAGCAACAATAACATTATGGGAAAACTCTGAAGATATTAAATTTAATTTATATGGGTATTCATTTTAGGGGACAGCGCTGGTGGCAACCTCGCTGCGGCAGTCGCTCTCAAGTTGCGTGACACGACCTCTGACCTGCCAAAGATCAAACTTCAGGTGCTTCTATACCCAGCTCTTCAGGCAATCGACTTCCAAACGTCATCTTACCTCTTCATCATCACGCCGATTCTGACACGCTACAAAACGACTGTCTTTTGGTTGAAATATGCACAAGGTCACGCGAGAAATAGTGCATCTTTGCTAGCCAATAACCACACAGCGCCTCATGTTTTGGAGAAGTTGCGCCAGACTCATTTAAACTGGTCTCGCCTGCCGAAAGAGTTCAACACAAAACCTGTGGAATCACGTTGCAATGGCTGCGGAGATGCCGAGTTATGGGCAGAAATAGAAAACATTTTCATGAATCCATATTTTGCACCTCTGATGGCAGATGACCTTGAGAATCTACCATCTAGCTACATCGTTACAGTCAACAACGATGTACTGAGAGATGACGGAGCAATGTATGCAGACAGACTGAGACAGGCTGGCAACAAAGTCATTCATAAAAACTGGCATGTTGGCTTACATGACATCATCGTCTTTGCTGGGACTATCATCCCAGAGGCAGATCAAACTCTTGATGAAATTGTGAGGTTTCTTGCCAACAATCTCTAAAAATCCTACTGCCAGTAGCTTGAAATGTAGTTAAATACACAATCTGTTTAGTTCAGTGTATCTGAATAAAATGTACAGCTTTGCATGGACGGTTTTATGAAATATATCTAATTGACATAAATGGAATAAATTTTGTGCGTGCTTCTTTGTATCCGATTTTATTACTTTCATTTATTGTGGCTGACTTGAAACCCAGCAATTACTGCATAAATTGTAATAATGTATAATGCCTTTCAGTCAAGTACAAACTGCTAGGGTCGATACTTGTAGAGCTTTGCAAAATGGATCAGAAAGCTGAAAGACTCCTCTCGCTCCGTCTCCAAAGGTCCGACGGCCCTATCAACCTCATCAGCGTGTGTGCGCCAACCCTGTGCTCACCATCAGAAGCCAAAGATGCGTTTTATGGAAACCTGGAATCCATCATCAGCCAGATACCGCCACAAGAATACCTGATGTTGTTGGGTGACTTCAACGCAAGTGTGGGTGCCGACAAAGTCACCTGGCCAGTCTGCCTGGGAGATCACGGATTCGGCAAGATAAATGAGACCAGACAGCGACGTCTTGAGTTGTGCTTCTACTTCGACCTCTGCATCACCAACTCCTTCTTTCAGACAAAACCCCAACACAAGCCATCATGGAGACCCCCCGATCAAAGAACTGTGACATTATCTTTTCTGGATCCATCATCCCAGAGGCACATCTAACTCTCGAAGAGGTTGTGAGATTTTTTGCTAACAATATCTGAATTGCTTGTAATCTGAAATGTAGTTAAATACGCAAAGTATTTAGTTTAGTGTACCTGAAGAAAGTCTACCGCTTTTGATGAATTTTTGAAATGTAGGCCTATTTAACTAACATAAACGGAATCAATTTCGTTCATGCTTCCTTGTATCAGTTTTTTTTCACAAACAGTGGCTGACATGAAACCTTGCAATACAAATTAACATACGTATATCTTCATCTGGAAAAACAGGGTTCCTGACGAATAAATGCCATAAATCATCAAGTGTGGCAAGAGTACTCTAATTCGAACCCCTCCCTACACGCGCTTCTTTGTCAACGCTGTCCAGGGAGAAGGGGCCGTGCCGCAAGACACAAGGGACGCCAACATCATCACGAGTGTGTGTGTGTGTGTGTGTGTGTGTGTGGTGTGTGTGGTGTGTGTGTGTGTGTGTGTGTGTGTGTGTGTGTGTGTGTGTGTGCGCGCGCGCCCATTTAACATAAACGTCGTGCATGCTTCCTTGTATCAGATTTGTTCACAGTAGTGGCTGGCATGAAATCTCGCAATAAGTGTTCACACATATTAATATACATATCTTCTTCTGGGGAAACAGGGTTCCTGATGAACGTAATCTGTTCAGCGGTTGCTGAAACTGAGCTGATTGGGTACGGACAGTGAGTGGCCCGTTTGCACAGAAAACAATCTAAAAGTTTTTTTAAATAAAAAAATTATAATATACAGTCTATGCGTGCTTCTGTGAATTACTGCACAAAGGATGAGCCAATGTATTGAGCCAGATTTGCTCGGACGGACTCCAATGAAGAAGAATCAATAAGCCTGGCTGGAAGACTGTTCCGCTGGCGCAGTGTTCTTGCATGGGAAGAACTTTTAAACAGGACTGGGTGAACGATGCGTTCCTGGAACAATCTCGATCTTGTTCTGCCGTCCCATTTGGTGTAGAAAAGGGTCTTGTTGGTGTTCATTAAGCTGTTGTTAATCTTGTTTAACATAATGAGGCGGTTGTGCTGTCTTTTGTTCGCGAGAGGCTCCCGGCCATTGCAGTGTGTTCAGCATGCTCGTAACACATGTCGGGGTCTGATCATTGTAGTTGTTGAAAACACATCTGGTTACCCTGCGTTGCACTTTCTCCAATACCATGCATGGTGTTTTTCTGACTGGTCAGATCCCAGACTGTGAAAGCATGCGTACTCGATGACGGGTCTGACCATGGTCTTGTATGTAGCCACCTTGACGTTAGTGGAACATTCACGGAAGTTCCGCCAGAGAAAACAGCTCTGTTGCCATCGTTAATGGTGGCCCGGAATCAATGTATTTGTTCCAGGACAGGAACTCAGGGATGGTCAATCCGATTTACCTGCTGTTTGATGTTGTTTTCAATGTCTGTTCATGGAGGCTGTAGGGTGTTGGAAGTATAGTTTTCTTCTTGTTTGGGGCAATGCAAACGATGTTGCATTTGCTGAGATTTAAATCCATTTGCCGTGTTGTTTCTCAGTGTTCCAGCGACAAGAGGTTTTATGGAGTTGCATGCTGTTCCAAAAACTATGTGTTGGTCTGCAGGTGTCAGCATGTAATAGCGCGTCTACACTTGGTCCCAACACGTAAACAGCTGTGCTAAGCGGTGCAACCAGAGACTGTACCAACTTGGGATGCTGTGAAGTTTCCAGATCGACAGAACTATACTGGAATTCTTATACAGGTCAACAGTAAAAAGCATCCTGCAATTCTGCGCCAAGTTGTGGTGCCCATACACGAAAGCCAGTGACAAAAAGATCATTGGAAGAATTGTGAATAGAGCCCAGAAAATCGTAGGCAAAAGCCTAACATTAATGGACGATATCTGCGGTGGAATTGTCCTGGCTAAAGCAAAATCATCAACAATTTCTGTCGTAAAACAGTTTCCTCTCCACGCACACGTCACGTGACTTGCTCTTATACTTGGTCACAAATCTGAAACAGCAAATTATAATTATGTACTCTAACTATAACGCTCGTATTACGACAACAAACGAAACATATTTAACTACTGGATATTATTTATCACTACGTGATCTACTGGTGCCAAATATTATGCCTTACATGTGCATATAAACATCACCCGGATAAACTTTAACGCCCGGGTAAATGTAAGCGCGACACCGAGCTTATTGCTTTTATTACTGTAATAGGCCATATCATAAAACTCACAGAGAGCATACAACCTGTTATTACATATATCAGACAATATTACTAAATGTCATCACCTAAAATTTGTAAATTGCTATTCTAAAAGAAGTTGATTTACTTTCCAAGTGAAATGTTTTGAAGCCAATGGACTATCGATCGTGTGCCAGTGTGTGTGTGAGTGTGTGTGTGTGTGCGTGTGTGTGCATGCGTGCGTGTATTCGTACGTGCGCGCGTGTGTATGCGTTCGTGCGCGTATGTGTGCGCGTGCGTGTATTATAGTCATAAAACAAACATAATTTCATGTACAATACATGTATTGTAATTATATGCATCCAGGACCATGTCGGTGTCAAGTTACTGCAACTGCAAATTAATACTGATAATTTTATAAACTTTAGTTCTAGTTATTCTAGTTGTTTCCAGCACTTGGCAACGTTCTATTAACTGACTAGTCTGTATTACAGTGGTTACATTGTAATGGTCTTATGAGGTCTCATTCAACTGGTCAGTCTTTTTTCAGAACATTATCGCCAAACCGACCTTTATATGCTGACACTGAGGGTGTTCATTGCCAGGGTGCTTGTCATCCTCAGTGGTTCTTTTACGTCCCAGATTGAGACGGGACGTGATCTCCGAGTCACGAGGGATACACAGTCCCCAATGTTGAAAGCCTGGTTTTTGCACCAAATATTATGCCTGCCCAGTCCGGGTTTCGAACGCGGAACGCTGGAATGCCAGGCAGATGTGCTAACCACTACACTAGCCGCGCTCTTGGTGAATGTATGTTACTTATTGTAATATGTGCAATACATTTCCTTTTAGGTCATCAGTTAGTGTAGGGGCAGATAATGAGATGAGTGGTTCCATGCACTGATGGTGATGCACGGATGTACTAGTTGCAGCTGCCCCAGAGTCTCTTTGATAAGAAGTTGCCGGCTGACAATGACCAGTGGCTAAGTGCTATCATAATGAATAACAAAGGTTAGTTTTTAACATTTGCATTACATATATTTAAAAAACATCTCTATATTTAAATAAAACTACAATAAATATTGTCATACTGTATAAAATAAATTTATTTTCATACTACACTATAATGCAGTGTTCGAAATTAAGGCTTTTGAATCGGCGGCCTCCAATTAAAAATCCGTCCCGCCAATTCAATTCGCCAAAATGTTCAAGTTATCGGCCCGACACCGCTGTTCACAAACGCCACCAGTTTATCTCAGCGGACACGGCTAGGCTGCATCCGATGCAGTTCGTTAGAAATCTGAAACCCGACTCAGTTATAGGAGACGGCCGGTAAACACAACTTTGGTAATAATTCAACAATAGTTCATAAAAACTGAACTCTTATCACGCGAACGGTTGCATTCAGTAGCAAAGCCAACGAACGCCAAGCCTAAACATCGGTGGCATCCTCACCGACAGTGCAGTTTTCCAAGAGTCAGACTGGACGCCATTTTTTTAGTTTTGCCACGACCAATAAACTAAATTTTATTGTGTTTGGAAGGTGTCTCGGTTGTAGGTCAGAGTTAGGCACGCTTTTTGTTCTTTATCTACAAACAAATATGGCCTAAATCCAAGTTTGACTGGTGACAAAAGTGTATTTCGTAACATGACCAACATCGGCAAGTTTGAAGGCCACATTGTTTGGTGGTGTCACCTAGCGAATAAACCGGGAGACACCAAAAAAGGAGAGGCAAATGTACTGTATACATGCATCTGAGTGCAACACTAATACAGTTAAACACAAGTACATTGTACTAGCTTTGGGCAGAGTTTGAACAATCAAGACATACATTTGGAACAATATTTATTATTATAGGCTAGTTTGGTAATTTAAAATATTTTATAATTTGCACTTTATTATAGTGTGTTTACATATATGTTTGTGTGACAGGCCCTGACAATTTTATCAATGTGACGACTTAATTGGCATTGTGCGTTTCATAAAATCTACACTGTTGTTCTAGTGGTGATTGTTTTAATTTTTTTCAGTTTTTTAAGGCATGCATTATAATAAACAATAATAAAAACATGCTGTGCCAATACCGTTCTGCTTTCAGTATGCCCATCTGCCTTCTGGCCCTGTATCATGTGTCCACTTTCACTATCACACAAACATGTTCTACTTTCAGTATCCCAACTACCCTCTGGCCCTATACCAGGTGTCTATTTTCATTATCACACAAACATGTTCTACGTTCAGTATTCCAACTACCCCCATGTTCTATTTTTAGTATCCCAACTACCCTTATGTTCTACTTTGAGTATCCCAACTACCCCATGTTGTACTTTCAGTATCCCAACTACTCTGTGTTGTACTTTCAGTATCCCAACTACCCCCTTGTTCTATTTTTAGTATCCCAACTAACCCTATGTTCTACTTTCAGTATCCCAACTACCCCGTGTTCTACTTTCAGTATCCCAACTACCCCCATGTTCTAGTAACTTCTACTTTCAGTATCCCAACTACCCCCATGTTCTACTTTCAGTATCCCAACTACCCCCTGGCCCTGTACCAGGTGTCTGGTGAGTATGCGATGCTGTGGCACGGGGCCGCAGCAGGAACCTGATCTTAAGAAGATTCTCCTAGAAACTCTCACCAGCATGCGTCGATGGAATGCATCAGCAGCTTTCATATTGTGATCCACCACAGTGAACCGGGTGTGAAGTCACACAGACGTGTTCTGCAGATGAGCCGAAAATAGTTGTCCTGGTCAAGTCCAGTAAATTTGGTGATTTTGACAGAAATACACACCTTATAATCTCGTCTTTCAATGTCCAGTTTACCTTCCTCGACAAATCGTCCAAACCTATTAAAATACACGCATTTATGAACCTATGTATTACAGAACAATACAAGTCAAAATGGCTTGGTTTCTCAAAAGGACACTTTCTAAAGTTTGCTTCAATTCTAGCAATAAATAAACAAACACTGGTGGTTTTTTAATAAATGAGGTATAATTTTGGAGCTTATTATCTGTGGAATCAAAAAATCTACAAGGCTCCATTTAACACTTTTCAACATAATACTGGGGCAGATCACATTTTATTTCGGGTTTCCTATTTTTCCTAATAATTGTGACATTTAGGGGTGGTCTTAAGTCCACAAAGTCCAAAAGTGTTACGCTTTCAGCATTGCTTCAAACCTCCCTCCCCGCCAATACATATGTGATTGTTATGATCCAAACTTGCCGACAGCAGACATTTGCCAGACACGGCAGGTAGATAGGATTATTTTTTAATTTGTACAAATTGTGCAATTTTCTTTGCCCAAAGTATGGAATGGATCACACTGAGTCGACTTTCTCATGGTCCAAACCTTGCCGCGGTGAGATGGCTTGTGTGACTCAGCTAGTGACCCGGAGCTTTAAGCCAGCCGGAGCTTTGGCTCCTGACAGGTCGAAGGGTAGAGGCTAGACAAATAGGGAGGGATCACGTACCGTCTCCTCGAGGCTAACAGGTTTGCTTGGGGTCAACAACCCCAACTGTAAAAGAAAAACTGTTACAGAAACGTTTACGACAAACTCAAGAGAGCAACATGGCTTGGGAGAGGTTGGGCCTTCAAACAGAAGCAAAATGACGCAATACAGTGAAAGCCGAGAGGAAGCTGTACGACCGACTGCCCTACTGAAAACCAAGAAAACCACAAAGATTGCTACCTGGAACATCAGAACAATGTATGAAGCAGGGAAAGCAGCACAGGTAGCAGCAGAGTTGAAGAACTACAAAATGATAATAATAAGATAACTTCTATTGCGCCTAAATCCTTGGAAACCAAGCTCAGAGGCGCATCGAAACAAACGGATTGGTCAATCTCAAAATCCATAAGCAGTATTCCAGTTGTCAACAGATGGATCAAGGCGCTAGGGAGCTACGGTGCATAAGCAAGGTTGTAAAGATAAGTTTTTAAATGACGACGTAATTTTGTAATATTTTCAACTGATCTAACACTAAGAGGGAGCATATTCCAAAGAGTTGGTGCAGCAATAGAGAAAGCCCTAGTTCCAATGTTAGTGTTGACTCCAGGAGCAAAAAGTAGGTCAGAACTAGATGATCGAAGCTGGATAGGTTTTCTTACAGGAGTAAGCAATGAATGCAAATAAGATGGTTGCTTACTGGACAGTGCCTGGTATATAATGGTACAGATCTTAAATATTATACGATATCGTACAAGAAGCCAATGCAAAGACTTCAAAAGTGGTACAGAGCGAGAAAAACGAGGAGATCTTATAACTACTCTTGCTAGACAATTTTGGACATGCTGAAGTTTTGTGATATTCTTGCTAGCCATATTATAAAGGAGAGAATTGCAATAGTCAAGTCTGCTGCTAACAAGCGCTGTTGCAATAGTTTCAGCAAGAGAAAATGACATATACCGGCGAATAGAGCGAAGATCACGAATATGATAAAACAGCAGCGACATGTTTGAGATATATGTTGTCGGAACTTGAAGTTACTATCAAAGATCAATCCTAGATTCCGCACCGAGGTTGCTGGCGTGCTATACTCATTCAAAATACGCGTAGGGAAAAAACCATCCAGTTTACTACGCTGCATTGGAGTATCAATAATGATCAATTCAGTTTTATTTGCATTTAATTTCAACTTGCTGTCAGTCATCTGGTGGGAGATCTCTTGAAGGCAATCACTAAGTTGGTTAAGGGAGCGATTTGTATCCGGGATAGCCAACGAATTGTAGATCTGAATATCATCAGCGTAAAGATGATGATCCATGTTATGTCATTGTATAACAGAGCTTAGTGGCATTGTGTAAAGAGTAAAAAGCAAAGGCCCAAGAATAGAATCCTGGGGAACATCAAATAAAGCCGGCAGTGCAGGTGAAAAGCATTTCCCAATCTTTATAGTTTGGTATCTATCAGTTAGATATGAAGAAAACCAGCTTAGAGCTGTGCCATATATGCCGTGCCACTTTAATAGGCGTTCAATGAGAATGCTGTGATCAATCGTGTCAAAAGCTGCAGATAGATCTAGTAGACCTGCTTGGACTGTGTGAGACCAGATGGTTACAATCTGGCCAAGTGAGACTTACAACAGGAGAGATGGTGATGTACTTGGTACATGACGACGAGAATGCCCCGCCCACTGAGAGCGATGCCTTAATGCAGTCCCAGAGATATACTGTTTCCAAATGCAGAAATTTGATAATTTTCTTTTTATAAAATGGCCGTCAAAGATTGCACAATGGATTTGATTGCTTCATATCGACATGCTTGATGCATTAATAACAGTCATTTAGACTTGTGTAATTGCTATAAAAGTGAACTTTATTTATACTATGCATACAAAGTTATCAGTATTTGGTAGAAAACCATTTTGAGTATTTTTTGTTAAAAAACATCATTTCACCTGGGGTGACTGACCGTAACATATTTTTGACTTTGCATATTCATGCAACGTACTGCCTCTTTGAGGTTTCTTTTTTGTCACTCGATACTACAAAATTATTTTTGTGGTAGAAGATCAACAAAAATAACAATTGTTTTATGAAATTTTGAAAATCAGCAGTTGCTAGTTTGCTTCGATCTGTTTACTTGAGTCAGTAGATGGTACAACCTGTTTTGTTTCTGTTTTTACTACAGTACCCTGTCAAATGTTGTTTCCAGTGAATATTGAATACAGTTCACAGTATTCTTGAAATACCGTAGTGACTGCATGTATTTGAATACTGTATAGTTTCGGACACCCTAAAAGTCTACAAAAATAACTATTTTCTGCACAGTATATTTTCAGACACCTTTGTCAACTGTTAGAGAGTCAGCGATCGTAACATGCCAAAATGTGGAGGGGTAACCAGTGTGTGAATTTGGACACCCAACACATATTTGTTTGTACTGTATTTGGTTTTGGACAGCTGATAATTGGCTATAGACAGTGGTGGATATTTGTACATGAATAGTCTTTACACATTAATTGCAGCATGGCTGAATGCTTCCCAGAGAAGTCGAGATGGTGTTCGTTTAGGTCTGCCAGGGAGTAAAGTGTAAAGCGCTTTGAGCAGTCTAAAGGACTGGATACTGCGCTATGTAAAAAAGGTAAAGGTAAGCAGGCCCGTAGCCAGCGTTTCACAATGGGGTGTTCACATTTTACCAATTCAGACTCCAGGTAGCGCCACAAGTTCATGTGGGGTTATATTTTTTACAATGCAGATGGCCCCACACGTTTACGGGAGGGCTCATAATGCAGAAGGTTACATTTCTAACTGGAAGAACAATGAAGTTGGTGTGAGATTGGTGGACCATGTGGTTTCGTCTGATATTCTTTCATCTTATATATACAAACACCACATTAGCATCCCCAGCAGGCCTATAACGAGGTCGTTCTGGGTGTGCGTGTTCAGACAAAGTGGGACTCCTATATGGTCTGTGGAGATGTGTCCCATTTTGTTGCCTGATTAAGCCTAATTTACACTCAGTTGTATTCACAAAAGCCTACACGCAGTGATAGTATATTGCTAATATAACCGTCCTCTTGTGGAAATTCTAGGTGTCAAACAGTCAAGTACCATATCCTCTACACCACACTGACTCCAGGAAACACTAACTGTATTTTACAACTATACGGAACACAAAATGGACATAATAATTGATACTAAAGGCCCTTCACACATTCTTGCCAACTCATCAGCGATAAGGCTCCCCTTTCTGAGATCTACTAACATGCAACTAGCAACCACAGTATTTCGACTACCAAACAGCCACACAATTACACGATTTCTCATCAGCACGCACATTTTAAAATAGGTGAAGCTAAACGTTACTGTGCATTGGTCAGATATAATCATTCATCGAAATTCGCGTTCCAGCGCAATATATGAAAATTATGATTCTTGTTAAGCCAGGTGAATTTGTCTCCCGGGTTTGTAGCTTGTAAGAAATACACTCGCTACACATCTTAAGTTGATGATGGTTGAGAATAGCCTCTTTAACAGTCGGTAGTTACCTTAATTATCATACTAAAAATAAAAAGCCGCACGTCTCATTTACTTTTAACAGAGTTCTAATGGAAAATCATGAATTATTTTTATGGTTTAATTTATGTGCTCATAATTGTTAATTCGTCGTCACCCCGTTCATTTGCCAGTAATTTGTCTGCACATGTCACCTCTGAGTGACTACAATTAGGACACTTAATTTTACGTTTGGTATAAAACTGGCTTCTTGTGTGTTTGCTACCCCATGCGTTTACTTAACAGGAGACCCTGGGATAGTGTGAAGTCATTCTGCAAAGCTAATTGGACGCAATGGTCCTTTGACACACATTCCTCTAGTGACTGCCCTTTTCACACATGGCACTGGAGACAGATTCTCAGCCAGGCTCCATACATTCAGTGATGATCACTTAATAACATATAAGGGTTCTCCCTTTAATATCTCTACAAATCAGGCTTCCTTAGCATTCCTTGTAATGCTTGAACGGTATCCAGTAGCTTTTAGGAGGGGGTAATGCTTCTGAGAAACGTGGAATACAATTAGTGGTTCACATTTTAAAGATGCAATTTTGAGGGGGGTCAAATTTTGGAGAGGGGGTTTCACGTGAACCCCGTGAATCCCCCTGGCAATGGGCCTGGTAAGTTCTTATATAGCGCAATATCCAGTCCTGGGGACTGCTCAAAGCGCTTTACACTTTACTCCCTGGCAGACCTGTTCAATAAAACACCATCTCGACTTCTCTGGGAAGCATTCAGCTATGCTGCAGTTAATGCGTGAAGACTACTCGTACACAAATACCCACTACTGTCTATAGCCAGGTACTCATTCATACAGCTGAGTGAACTGAAGCAATGTAGTGTAAACGAACTTGCCCAAGGTTCGACACCGCCACACAGGATTCGAACCCGCATTCCCTCAGTCGAGAGTCCGGAGCTCTTACCGCTGCACTACTGCGCTCCACTGTGTAAGAACTTACCTTTGACAATTTAATTACTTTTAGGTATCCGAATGCAAAGTCATTGAAGTGGTTCCTTATATTGTTGGAATACCTGTCTTTCTTGCCTGCAGGAGCGGACCTAATCATCACTTACAACGCACCTCAACTCCTTGAGTGGATGAAAGAGGACTACGAAGATGCTACGTTGAAAGCAGTCATTCAAAACATGGCAAAACAACAGTTCTGGAGAGAGTTGTGGTATTTTAAGTAAACTTCTGCCATTTATTGAGTTCGCCTGTTATGTTCCCGCTGGCTTACACCCATCCCTGGAGCAACTGACAGTATTTCAGTATTTTCAATTTAAAATCCAATCACTGTGGCGCAGTCTGGAAAGACAACCACTCTACAGTTTGTTTCGTGGTTCTCCAATGAGTAGCGAAGCAAATACGTAACTTGTGACTCAAAGGTAGTTATTGTGAGTTATTCATTTAAAGTCAAAATAACAATCTTTGTGTTTTAAATTGCCCATTGATAGACCACAGGGCAATGGACCAAGGAAGCAACTGACAACAGAAAGGGGGGACTGGTCCTCGGTAACTGGGAGGAGAAACTGTTACAATGCCTCACAATTAGTACGATAATGTATTGATCCTGTAAACCTTGGCATTGTGAACTTTATGATCAAAGATGGCCACAACAATGAACTACATGTTCATTTAGTATTGTCCACTGTTGGGTATATGGACATGTCACTGCCAGACAATTAGTTTGCTATGCAGGAATGGAACAGTACTTCTTGTTACTTGTGCTTTAAAATGTCTTTGTTTATCGTGTTTGCAAATTCTCTATGCCCACACATATGGGGTCTGGTCAGCGCAGAGCATTTGTCATTTAATTTCCTTATTATATTTGTGTGTTTTTTATACTTTCTTCTCTTGCATTATGATATGGTCACTAAAGTTTCACAGACATATCGATGTTGTTTGGTTCATATATTTTGTTATCCGGTGTATTGTTGTAATCAGTGTTAAATAAATTCACTAGTTTTGTTGTGTTTGTTTTTGTGTGTCTGTGGGATCATTGTTTACTGTAACACACTTGCAAAAACCATAATTTACATTGTATGGTTTTGGTTCACAAGGGTAGCATTAAAAATTGTTCTTGATGATTATAATAAGTTGTTACATGTGACCAAATTTGATTGATAGTGTCGATTATCCAAGCAATATATACAGGATATCATACAACAGGGTTGTAGAGTTTAGACTTTATATACTGTGTTATGTATTTTATTATATCTGCGGCAATGCAAAACATATATAATACATAGAATTTTGTTACTTATCCTGTCATATTTGGTGTCTTACAGCGATGTTTCACGTGATAGCAAGAACAAAGACTGGATGCTTTAATACTCTACCGGTAAGCGCATGCTTTAGTTTATGAAGCGTGTATTATGAGCGACTCGGGTACAGGTATGCTGAAAAAGATTGCAGTTGGTTTCAGTTGAGTTTTGTAAAGGCGCAGTTGAATGTCTGACACCGTGTAGATTAGAATTATATTGAACTTGCTGTTGCTGCATCATTTTATTGTGGTTGTATTAGCATATATTTTGCAAATAAACATTGTTCAGTGATTAAGATTTTTCAGTTTAGTTATATATATATATCTGGACAGCCTGTTTTATGTGGTATGCATGTGTATATATAATGTAACGTTTAAGTCTCGGTTTATGTGTACCTATATCTGCTGCATTTCTTGACCAGCCTGAATAAAACGTTGCAATATTATCTAGGGGACATAGCTACAAACATGGAGTGAGGGTTGAATGAGGTTCTACTATATTAAATGTAAAGGTAAGTTCTTATATATAGTGCAGTATCCTATATTTGGGACTGGGTTCAACCTTGTGGATATTCCTCCTCTAGTATGTCCTGTTTCCTTTGTCTTATTATTCTATCTCTCCTTTCCCAACTCACTGAATTGTGTCATGTTACCCCACTCTTGGCCTACCCTCCCCTATTCACATTACCTCATCTCCACAATGTCTTTCACCCCACAAAATATTGTCCTACTGTCTTAATCTGGCATCATACACTTTCTC
Source organism: Paraescarpia echinospica (assembly GCA_020002185.1). Taxonomy (NCBI): domain Eukaryota; kingdom Metazoa; phylum Annelida; class Polychaeta; order Sabellida; family Siboglinidae; genus Paraescarpia; species Paraescarpia echinospica. The sequence continues at coordinate 42,639,792 of CM034540.1, read as the reverse complement.
TGCTGTACTCTCTCATCTTCACTCTATCTAGTCTACTAGTAAAAATACACGTCCTCCAGTTGGTGTTACACTGATGCATCAGATGGTTTCCTGGATTATTCATATTAGTTGACACCAGCTTTCAGGGGAGGATCCACAGTCTAGGGGGGGGGGCATAAAAACCTCCACTGGCTGCCGCACCAAATGGTGTAGAAATTTGGTTTGGCTGTAACTTCAGCCGCTCCGGTGCCTTGGCTGGTGATATCGGAAGACGGGGGGAGGGGTGCTGTTCAAAAATATTTGTCACTTCATCGCTGTAACTTCTATTACTTATTATAGGTTACTTTTTATAAGATGAACGGAAGCACATTTCAAACGGTCTAGGGGGCACGGTCGCGTGGGCCCATTATAAAAGGTCTGCGGGCACGCCTAATTTCTAAGGTCTACGGGAGCACGTGCCCCTCGGCCCCCCTGGATCCACCTCTTGTTTTTAAGTTTTTTGCGATATCACAAGTTACGTAAAACGTCCGCAATAGATAGCGCTCTTTGAAACATTTGTAAACAAATGTGCGTAACCGTAAGAACAATTGATTTATGTCTGTCTAACAGGTGGTGCAATTTGTATGACCGGTAAGAATCCTTAACCAAATTTTAAAAAGTAGGTGTTACTTTTTTTTCAAAGGGTCGTAAATTATTTCTACATAAATCAAATGTTAACATACACCCACACACATTTACTAGCTCGATTATACTTAGATTCTGTCAGACAGTCGTACATACAAACAGACTCCATATCTCCACTGAAGTTCTCTTCTTTCTAAGGGATCATCTCAAAATGTCGTTGTTTGATATCAGGCGAAATTACCTTCACTTGGGGAGGGGGGTCTGAAGCAGTTTTATCGGGCGTTAATATTTTACTCTTCTTACCGATACTGTTATTATATTGGTAACATCATATCAATGTTTACATATTTTAGTTTGAGGGAAGGGATGGTGGGCTGAGGTCAGATTAAATTAATTTTGTCTGATATCGGACATCGACGTTCTGAGATCATCCCCAAGGATCGTTCTTTTTGTAGTAAACCACGATTTGGCATCATACAGCAGCACTGGTCTTATCGTAGTCTTGTAGACCTTTGTGTTATGAATTGTTGTTTTAATTAGTTAGGATGGCAGCTGACAGAAGGTCGTCTCAGTGCAGCTGATGTAATATGGCAGGTGCATTGGAAACCTGGCTAGCTGCCAGCATCGGCCTGGCTATCCAAGGGTCAAGCAGGCCTGGTTATCCAGGGGTCAAGGTGGCCTGGTTATTCAGGGGTTAAGGTGGCCTTGCGCTCATAAAGCCCGATTGTTTTAATTTTATTCACTCCCCTGTAATATCCATAATTAAGAACATACAAAAACTAGTTTTATCAATCATTTAATTTTCATTTGAAGTACAATATACAAAATGTCATATACCAAAATATCTTATATCAATAATTCCGTAACCTTCTATATACACATTGGGTATGTGCTAATATACCTTGTCTATAAAATATTTCCCAGTACCCTGGATAAACAAAATGCACATGCTTTTTAACCGAAAATTAATGTGTTGATGATTTACCTCGCCAACAAAACAATGTTGATAAACTTGGAATGTATAGCTGTAGGCATATTATACACAGTTACCCTAACAAGCATAATTTATATATAATAATGAATACCTCAATTGCCTGATGTTAAACATTATGATTGTGAACATATCAAACCTAAAAAACTTTGAACATGCAACGATATAAACCTACAATGCTTGAAACATTATAAACCTTAGAAACACTCTGAACATGTTAATTAATTCGGTAAGGTATATTTTTTAAATAAAATATGCTTTTTGAACAAATATTTGAACAGTTGTATACAGTGATACACAACACGCACATAGCAAATTCCTTGTATGCAGTGCATTTTATTAGACATCTTAAAGATAATAACAAAACGGTGTAGGTCATTTTGGGCTTAAAACTTGGGGGTGGGTCACTCCTAGTTCAAGACCTGGGGGCGTTGGTCAGTTCTGGTCAGTGCGTTACATTTCTCCACCTGTGTGACAGAACTACTGAAAGCCTTCCACGCGTCGGTGTGTTGGAAGCAAACAGTGCCTCCTGAACGACGCTTCTGGGATTCCTGAAACAGCAACAGCGCAATTAGATTTTGTTTCAGGGAACATGAGGTAAAGGTAAAAGGTAAGTACTTATACAGTGCGGCATACAGTCTGTAGGACTGCTCAAACTTCACTCCTTACAGGTCTGTTCAACTGAACATCATTTCGATTTTTTTTGGAAGCATTCATCCTCGCAAGCCAGGGCTGTTTGCCATGCAAAACTAGCTCTGGCTGATCCCCTGCGCGAAGTGCGGAAGTTAGCTGAGTCAAACTAGTAATTGACTTTGTCAGTCACGACTGCATCACCCGTGAGAACAGCGCAAATACCCGCCCCAATTTGAAGATGGATAAACGACTTCTGGGAATCCCAATATATAATGACCCCTTCGCCCATTAGCATGAGCAGCTGAACGGTATTGTGTATTCGAATAATTGCTTCTACTTCCTAAACACTGCATGTAACACGAGCCATTGTTGGTTAAAATTAGTTTTATTATGACCACCTGACCTGCCGACATCCACTGATCTAGTGAGCGATTTCATAGGCTGATCTTAAATTCAGAGTTTCGCAAAGTGATCAGCCAGGGGGTACTGCTGGCTGGCACCGACGTAATCAGCAGCAGTGACCCTTGGCGCGCAAGGATGGATGTATTCAACTATTCGTATACAAATATCCACCACTGTCTACAGCCAGGTACTCATTCATATAGCTGAGTGAACTGCAGCAACGTGGAGTGAACAAACTTGCCCAAGGTTTGAAATGGCAGCACAGGATCCAATTTGAAACAGGAATATCTTGATTGAGAGTTCGGTGCTTTAACCACTGCGCTACCATGCCCCAGACGGAGAGATGTTAATGTGTGTAATGAAAGATATGATAACAGCAGACTATATACTTATGCATAGAAGGATAATTGTCAGACTCCCAATTAGCCAAAAATTGACCTGTCCACTTGCTACCTGATGTTGCATTAAAATGACAGTATACCAGTCAATTGAGTTCTTTAACTACATGTTTACATAATTACCTACATTAGAAAGTTATTTAGTATATTTTTGCTACACTATAGAGATTACTACTAGAGTAATACTGTTTGAATATTTTGTATAACATCTCTCCAAAAGGCCCCCTTGGAACCACCTATGGTTATTAAGTTTTTTGCGATATCACAAGTTACGTAAAACTTCCGCAATAGATTAGCGCTCTTTGGAACAACCATAAACAAATGTGCATAACTGTAAGAACAATTGATTTATGTCTGTCTAACAGGTGGTACAATTTGTATGACCTGCGATATCACAAGTTACGTAAAACTTCCGCAATAGATTAGCGCTCTTTAGAACAATCGTAAACAAATGTGCATAACTGTAAGAACAATTGATTTATGTCTGTCTAACAGGTGATACAATTTGTATGACCGGTAAGAATCCTTGACCGAATTTTTAAAAGGAGGTGTTATTATTCTTTCAAAGGGTCGTAAATCATTTCTACAGAAATAAAATGTTAACATACACCCAGTCCCACAGACACTTACTAGCTTGATTATAGTTAGATTCTGTCAGACAGTCGTACATACAAACAGACTCCATATCTCCTGTCCACTTGCTACCTGATGTTGCATTAAAATGACAGTATACCAGTCAATTGACTTCCCTAACTACATGTTTACATAATTACCTACATCGGAAAGTTATTTAGTATATTTTTGCTACACTATAGAAATTACTACTAGAGTAATACTGTTTGAAAACAAAATTTTAACGTCTCTCCAAAAGGCAGATTATACATAGATAGATACAACAAATGAGACTCAATAATATATAAAAGCTTTCCCCTCTATTTATTTGAGTTTTGAGCTCTGTGTGGCAACATTGTTAGAAGTTGACCTAATTACCTGTCTGTTAATGTCTCCGATGCAGACTACAGAGATGGTTTTGTCAGTCGTTACGCACCACTTGGCATGGTCATGTGGCTCATCAAATGCCACGTTCCCCACTCGCAATGCCTTGATGTTGAACACCTGAAGTAAACATGGTGTGTTGACATTTATTATTTCTTTAATTTTTTTCTTTTTTAATAGCACAAAACTTATTTTAGAAAATTGTAAATCCACACTAGTTGTTTCATACATAGCATTCTGAATGGAACAACCTAACATTCACATTAACCAAAAAATAAATATATTATAATCTTATGTAAGCTATCAAATAAAAGCTTTGTGGATTTAGAATAATTATTATTTTTAGTGACATAAAGTTCTTTTCAAGTTTTGACAGTCATCAATATGGTTTCTAAATTATCCCACTATTGGAGACTGACACATCTCGCATGCACACCTGTATGAGTAATTGTGCATGTACACACAAACACAGTGTGCACAAACAAACAATACACACACTCACACACGCACTCTCATACAGGCATACACACATGTACACACAGGCACAAACAAACTCAAACACATACCCACACTTACATACTCTCTCTCTCGGTCTCTCTCTCTCTCATTCCCTCTCTCCCTCTCTCTCTCTCTCTCCCTCTCTCTCCCTCTTCCTCCTTCCCTCCCTCCCTCCCTCCCTCCCTCCCTCCCTCTCTCCCTCCCTCTTTCCCTCTCTCCCTCTCTCTCTCTCTCTCTCGGTCTCTCTCGGTCTCTCTCGGTCTCTCTCGGACTCTCTCGGTCTCTCTCTCTCCTCGCTCTCCTCTCCTCTCTCTCTCTCTCTCTCTCTCTCTCTCTCTCTCTCTCTCTCTCTCTCTCTCTCTCTCTCACACACACACACACACACACACACACCACATACACAACAGATGACTTGGAGAGCCCTGTCACTGCACCTTGAACTGTCCCGAGCAGTTGGAAGGAGTCGGTTCCTTGCCATGCTGCCAGGTTTCCACGTACAGTGGACTACCAAGGTAAGGGGCTACCCACGCATCGTACAGATCTGAAACAAAATGACCACACAATAAAAGAATCAATGTCTTCACTCCCTGGCAGATACATTCAATCGACCACCATCTCGACGTCTCTGCAAAGCATTCAGCCACGCTGCAATTACTGTGCAAAGACTATTCATACACAACTATCCACCTCTGTCTATAGCCAGGTACTCATTCCTACAGCCGAGTGAACTGGAGCAACGTGTAATGATTTTTATCATACGTTGTATATATATATATGCCCTGTCTCATTATGGTTCGGACATGTTATGATGTTAGGTGTTTTCAAGAACTTGCGCCGTTTAATTTTGTTAATAACAATCATTGTGTATTGTTCATATTAGAAGTTAATATATTGGCCCATCATAATAACAAAGTTTCTGGCATGTAACGTTTTGCTTTCATGTGTTGATGTTGAACAAATATACATTACTGTAGAATGGCCTACATTATGTAATTAAAATAGTTTTGTTGCTCTCCTCCTTGTTCCCTGCTATACAGGGGAGAGGGTCAGGTACACTATAGCTGAACCACTCTCTGAGTCACCTCCTTGTTCCCTGCTGTACAGGGGTGAGGGTCAGGTACAGTAAAGCTGAACCTCTCTCTGTGTCTTTTCCTTCCAGTTTTCTGTCCATCACTCCCTCTCTCCATCTTTCATCCTCCCCTGATCTTCTCATGTCCCTCCTCACGCAGTCCTCCCATCTCAGCTGTGGCCTTCCCCTTTTCCCCTGTCCTTTATATTGTTCTGCCTCTGCTCTCCTCTATTTTTCCAGCATCCATCCTTGCCAAGTACATTTACATATTTATATAGAATTACATTAAATATTTATAGAGACTACACAGATTTATAGAAATGTATATTTTCAATATTCTTAGACTACATCCACACACATGTAAAAAAATGTTTCCCATAAACCAAGCATGTCACGTTTGTACCCTATAGTATAATTATCTTGATAAAATAAAAAGGTGTCAAACCTGCATCAAATTTGCGATATTTGGCGAAACTCAAGAACTTGTGCCCTCCCTTTGACTGGAGCACAACCGAGTGGTTCCACGGTTGCTGCTTGACGTGTTTGTCTTGCAGCACCAACGCCATCTGGGGGCTCGTCTTGGCGAAGTCACCAGGCATGTTGTAGTCATACACCCACGGCAAATTGTACATCAACTGCTTGCCTTTAAAAACAACATCAATTTCACATATGACTACCAATTTTACTAATTTTTAACTCAAGAACTTGTGCCCTCCCTTTGACTGGAGCACAACCGAGTGGTTCCACGGTTGCTGCTTGACGTGTTTGTCTTGCAGCACCAACGCCATCTGGGGGCTCGTCTTGGCGAAGTCACCGGGCATGTTGTAGTCATACACCCACGGCATATTGTACATCAACTGCTTGCCTTTAAAAACAACATCAATTTCACATATGACTACCAATTTTACTAATTTTTAATAATGTTATACATGGTAAGAATATTTTAGAGATTAAAACTGCCTCATTTTTATTGCAGCAACAAAGACTTTCTAAATAGAAAACTCATAAATGTATGGGCAAAATATTCAAAGTAGTAATTATATTTTATAATTTTATTAAAAAAAATGAACTAGTAATCATCCTGCACTCTCGTAAGACTAGGGATCTCTGCCTGGTATCGAAGATAAGTTGTTGGCTGAGCAGCGTCTGTTGTGGCTGTAGAGGCCGATTCTTGAGTGGCAGTCTTTATTGCATTTGCTGCACTTGAAGAAGGCACTCTTTGGCTCTGTTCTCAGCCTGGGTGGTTTTTCTGCGGTTACGTTTTTCTTCTGCTAGCCTGTGGAGAGTTTCCATGTGTAGTTCCTGCCTCCATATGGATCAGTCTCCAGTTGTCACTTGCATACGTCCTTGAAGTGCAGATGGGGACGTCCTGCAGCTCTCCATAGAGAATGTCTTTTGGAAGTCTCCCATTGTCCATCCGATGCACGTGGCCAAGCCAGCAGAGGCGGCGTGGCCTGAGCAGGATCACCAGGCTCACACACTTGGCGTCCTTCCAGGAGATCCCAAGGATGCACCGCAGGCAGCATATGTGAAATGAGTTCAGTCGATTCTCCTGAGTGGAGTACAGCATCCAGGAATCTCTGCAGAAGTGTACTCAGCACACAGGTGTTGTACACTGCCACCTTTGTGTGCTCCGTCAGCATTTTTGTTGTTCCAGACTCTCTTTGTAAGCCGGGCGAGCGGCTCTCCCAATCCTTTTGCTGTTTTCTGTTTCTAAAGAGAGGTTGTCAGCAATGGTGGACCCGAGGTAGATGAAGAGGTGGTCGACCTCTAGCTCATAATTGTTTATGGTGGTTGCTGGGGGAGTAACCACATCCTGCCCCGTGATGTTAGTCTTTCTCAAGCTGATTGTCAATCCCAAATCCATGCATGCCTTTGCGAAGAAGTTCATGAGGTTAGCTCCCCCTCTGTATGCTTGATGACCGCTGCATCATCCGCAAACAGAAAGTCTCTGATGAGGGCCACGTGCTCCTTGGTCTTTGCTTTTAGGCGAGACAAGTCGAATAGTTTTCCGTCAGATCTCGTATGCATGTACACTTCCTCTGTCAAAGATCCAAAGGCTTGCTTCAACATAAGGGCAAGGAATATCCCAAAGAGGGTTGGGGCGAGAATGTTTGACGCCCCTGGTAATGTTAAAAGTCTTGGAGGTAGAACCGTCGTACAGGATTGTACCTCTCATGTCATTGTGGAATGACCTGATTACGCTGCAGAGCTTTAGGGAGCATCCTATCTTCAGTAGGATCTTGAACAGACCATCCCTGCTCACAAGGTCGAAGGCTTTGGTAAGATAAGTGAAGGAGGCATCCTGCTGTCTCGCAAAATATTCAAATTAGTAATTAGGTTTTACAATTTCATTAAAAAATTAACTAATCATACAATATTCATAACACAGTCTGCATAAATAATTTAAACTAGTAAAGTAAAAATATAAGTGAGAGAAAAGGAAAAACATTTGATGTTAATAACTAATTATACACCTTTCATAGCAAACATTGATTTTTTCTTCAGTTCAGCATATCTCTGCGAGACGTAGCTGATCCCACGTAGATGATCCCACGATACGCTGCTCTGTCTGCCATTCGTCTCCCTTCTCTCACAATGTCGTCTTCCAACCGGTCGCTGATGTCCTGCTCCCATCTTCTCCTTGGTCTTCTCCTTCCTCTCTTTCCCTTCACTTTGCCTTCTAGGATTGTTTTCTCTAAGGAATTCTGTCTTTTGATGTTGCCAAAACAACTCAGTTTTAGTCCTTTTATTCTATTTAGTAGTTGGCAGTTCTTTATGTCTATTTTTTTAAGGATCTCAGCATTTGTTGTTCTTGTTATCCATGGCACTCTTAGGACTTTTCTGTAACATTTAATCTCAAACGCTTGTATTCTTCTCATGTCTTCTTTATTCAGTGTCCACGTTTTGCTCCCGTATAGAGCTGTTGGGAAAACGCAAGTTTTTAAAATTCATATCTTTGTTGGTATGTTTTGTCCTTTCCATACATTTTTCAGATTATTTAGTTTCTGCATTTCTATGGCTATTCTTCTTCTGATCTCTGATGATGTCTTGCCGTCTCCTTGTAGTCTTGCTCCAAGGTATTCGTAGTGGTTCACATTTTCAACTTGCTCCCCGTTGATTGCAATTTCTGTTTTTTCAATGCATTTGTCAGTGTCTATGACCTTTGTTTTCTTCACATTAAGTAACAAGCCCTTTTTCTCACTGTATTCTTTTACAGACATGATTAGGTTTGTTAGGCCGATTGTTGTAGTGGACAGGAGTGCGGTATCGTCTGCGTATCGTAGGTCTCTGATTCTTCATCGTATCTTGTACTTCTGTCATCTAATTCTACATCTCTCATTATGTCTTCTGTGTAGAGGTTGAACAGGTATGGAGATAAAATACACCCTTGTCTTACATTGATTACACCATCATAAACAAAATCAGTTATGTACTTTTTATAGGAAAAAATGGCAGTGACATCTGTAAAGAAACAGAAAAACCTAACTGGACATACCAATGAGGTCAAGCTGGTCATACTTGTAGGTGACACAGAGGAAGGTTTGTCCGTACATCCTGCCAGTGTGGGGGTACGCATAGCTCTCGTTGGCCCAGGGTGGTAGGTGGGGTACGCTGTGAACCAGCCAGAACCCACTCGACTTATCAAAGCACACATCACCTACAACATGCACAAATACAAAAGCATTGTGCAAAATGTTCTAACAAATTCGTTTTTATACGATTGTTCACCAGTAACCCACGTACAGACATCTTCTTAATAACAGTTCAAAATGGTAGCTTAACTAATTACTCCGAATGCAACTTTCACTAGAACCAGATCCAGCTACTTTAATTGCCTATGTAATAATAAATACAAAATTTAAACATAACTGATTGTAGTGTGGATATAATCATAAACTGATGACTGCTTAAGTATCTGAAGAGGTGGCGTCATGTTAAGTTACAAACCTTTTGTGTGGCCATAAGTGAATGACCACTCTTTGTCTGGTTTCTCATCATTGTACAGGGCGTACATCACTTCCTGTCAAACAACAAAATGTACAAATAAAATTGTAAAGTAATCACAAGATATTCAATAAATCTACACATTTACTTAGACATTTCCTAATAAATAATAATAATAAGGTCTTATATAACGCTGTATCCAGTCCTTAGTTCTGTTCAAAGCGCTTTACAAAAAAGTTCACAATTATATGTCACTCATTTAGGTAGAGAAAGCGATTTTAAAAAGGTGTGTCTTCAGCGCCATCTTAAACGACGCAATAGTGTCACACTGTCTGACTGACTGTGGGACATTGTTCCAAAGTACAGGGGCCGCTTTGGAGAACGCACGGTTTCCGAAAGACTTGAGGCGTGTGGATGGTACCGTCAGCAGACCAGCAGAATTTGATCAGAGGGAGTGTGTGGGCTGATATTCAACAAGAAGCTCGGAAATGTATTGCGGTGCAAGTCCGTGGAGTGCCTTGAAGGTGATCAGGAGAATTTTAAACGTAATTCTTTCTTGGATGGGAAGCCAATGGAGAGATTTCAGGACTGGTGTTACGTGCTCGTGTTTCCTTGTTCGTGTGATTAAACGAGCAGTCGTGTTCTGAATGCACTGCAGTCTACGTAGCTGACACTTGTTAGTTCCGAACAGCAGCGAATTACAACTATGCAGTCTAGACGTTATAAATGAAAGGATGATTTGTTCGGCAGCTCCTGGCGTAAGAAATTTGATGATTTTACCCACATTTCGGATTTGCAGACCAGAATATCTACAGATGGCACTGACTTGTTGATCCAATGTAAGTCCAGCATCGAACATGACCCCAAGATTTCTGACACATGTACTGGGGGTCACTTGGGCATCTCCAACGTTGATCTTTGTTGTTTTAGGTATCTTTCTGCACAGCGCCTCTGATCTCGTGAACAGAACTTCAGTTTTCTCACCATTTAATTGAAGTTTGCTTGCTGTCATCCAACCGTTGATGTCAGCAATGCATGTTTCTAGCTGAGATATGGCAACAGATGTGTCGGGGATCTTGAATGTTGTGTAAAGTTGCGTATCGTAAGCGTACATATGAAAATCCAAGCCATGTTGTCGGATTTTGTAACCCAGTTCACCAGCCGTGTAAGTTCACCAGCCTACTATCTGTGGCTCGAGAGGGATTATTGTATTATACAATTTGGATTTTCTGCACTCCAGTCATTAAAAGATGCAAATCTTTAACAGAGCAAGACATTTCCATACTGTAAGAACAATTTGAGTATTAAATTCCATCCACAAACAATGTCATATTATTTGTCGACATTTTTGAGACCCTCATCCCTTGTCATGCTTTGTAATGCTGGCAATGCCTGGCATATAAATATATCTATAAGAATTATGAATACTGGTAATTATTATATTTTCTGTTGTATATAGCTTTATTGATTTGTTGTTATAATACAACCAACAAACTATTACAGAAGTGTAGATATTTTACATATATTATGTGTAAAATATCTATATATGTCTGTAAAAGTTATAAAATAATAGTACACTGCTGATTTTACATTGGAATGCAGTTGGTCGAACAATTATTGCTATATTGCCAGCTTGATGAGCCAACATTTCAAAAACTGTTACGTAACAATTACCCAGTTACCCCATCTCACCCCCATATGTAAGGCTTTGTTATGCTTGCCACCCTACCCCCTAAGCATGATGCCCATACTTTACGGATGACCACTTATATAAGTGAAATGAGCACAAAATCCCATTATTTCTGTCTTCTAAGTTCTAGGTGGTTTCCCATGAACATATTAGTATAAATGAAATTCAGTGAACAGCACAGAGGAACACGCCCTTAACCAGAAATATTTGTTACCAGTCTTGAACTAATGAAAGGTATGCCTTTTAGAATGCAGTTGGCTTGCATGGAAGCCATACACATCAATTACGGCCATTATTTTCCAATTTAGTTTTTTTCAATGACAAACCAGTGTTATTTGCGTTATTTAGTCAATTATTGCTGATCCATTCAATTTGTTTCACTATCATTTGTGCCAATGAAAGTCATTAGTGTGGGTTCCCAGACTTGGAACTATTAGTTAATCTCATGGCCAGTTGGCCCCCTCTAAATTCCACTAGACTTAACTATTGTAATTACCCATTTTGGCCAGTCAGCTGCCAGTCTTGAAGACAGGCAGACGGGTCTCTGACTAAACCCCTGCAGACAAATGTTACCTTAGACTTGTCATTTGCATAGATCTGCCTCAGTGTGTATTCCACAGCATGTTCTGTAGCATTGATGGGCATTTTGCTCCGACTCCAAACTGGTGACTCCGAGTCCATGTAGTAGAATGCAATGCCTTCCCTGACCTGGTCATCTTGACTATAGCGCAACCTTGGCAGCTTGTACACAACAAACCTGCAAGACACACAGTAAAAGGTAAGTTCTTGTATAGCGCAGTATCCAATCCTTAGGACTGCTCAAAGCGCTCTACATTTTACTCCCTGACAGACCTGTTCAATCAAACACCAGCTCAATTTCTCTGGGAAGCATTCAGCGATAATGTAACTATTCATATGCAAATATCCACTACTGTCTAGAGCCAGGTAGTCGTTGATACAGCTCAGTGTACTGGAGCAACAAAGAGTGAATGAACTTACCCAAGGTCTGACGGGGCAGCACAGGATTCGAACCCAAGACTCCAATGCCCTATCCACTGTGCCACTGCGCTCCACTCCATAGTACATTAGTTGGGGAAACCTAAAAAAATCACTTACCCGGTAATCCGTGAATGTAATTTCTTTTATCATGATAGTGGGCATTCACTGTTGTTATTGTAAATATTATTTGTTTGTTTGTATGTTTGTTATTTACAATGTTGATAAATACACAATTTCACCACAGAAAACATTCATGCAAAAGTATCAGATTAACCTATTTATCTACATTCCATTTGTTTATATTCCATGGACAGTTCTATTGCAACATACATACAGGTCATAATTAAAAAGCAATGGCGTATCGTGTCAAGATTATAAGTGGTTTCCCATTCATTTTTTATCCTAAAATATAGTGGCACAACAGGGTATATAGGAAAGCTTTGCAAAAATTACAAAATTAATGTACAATTAAAGGGCATGCCCCAATGATCTAGGACCCCTAAATGGGTTGTGGCAGGATGCATAAGGGTGGACTCTCAAAAATGGTTGAAGTTTGGTATTGGTGCAATCATACATGGAACAATCGATGCATTGCAATAGACGATATGACAACAGTGTACTACAGATATATAGTAAATATAATAATTTGGATGATTACCGTGAATAATAGACTGGACTATCAATAGTAATGACAGTTAGTAAATAGATCACCAGGGCAACTTGCATTGGTCACATAAAAAAAATCTATACTGTCACAAGTCATGACACTATCGCAATTGTATTTCAATAGTAATTACACCTATCACAATACTCTCACATAGTAAAAACTCTCCCCAATAGTCACCCCTAGAATATGGCCCCAAAGCAGCTGTGAGATGGGCGGTTCTCACCCGTGCCAGGTCCTTCCTAAATACGCGACGGGCGTATAGTGGGCAGTGTACGGTATCACAAGGCACTTCGTCTTGGACCTTCGCTATATGTTGTGTAACATTTCCTCGTTTGCTTACCGTAAGTTTAACTCGAAGTTGGGCATCAGTAAAACCTACGTAAGCCAGTCGGCAAAGCAACTAATATAAGTAACTGTTAAGGGGGAATGCAGTAATCTCGACGATTGGGTAATTACCCATTTTAAATTAAATGAGCTCATTTTTTTCTTCAAAAACGCGTTCTTTTGTATTCGTTAGAGGACAGTACGTACCAGTCCACCGGATTTCCGGCCATGTTTTTGCAGGAAATCTTCCCATGGATGTCGCCGAACAGCTGAAGAATTATCGCGACACCGAATAAGATAGTTGGTGTCATTTTCAACGACGCACCCACCGACTGCATGAGCGTTGACGAGTCTTCGTGAATGTAGTATGGACGCCCACTAATTGATGATGATGGCAGAATTATAAATAGCTCCCGGGTAAGACTAGGCCTAGGCCTCTTGGCCTAGCGCGGGCCTGGGAGTGGGGCTGCACCCGGATGTTTTTTTGGATGAGCCACGGGTGGGGGTGAAGTGGAAGGTCTCAAGGGGGGTGCAGTTGCACCAAGGTTTTTCGGTGAGCCTCTAGAATGGGAGCAGTTGGAGGTCTCGTGGGGTTTTTTGGTGAACCTGCAGGCAGAAAATCGCACACCCAAAAATCTATTATATATATATATACTGTTAATTTTTTTGATAATAAAATTATAATTATATGCCAATATCGGTAGTGAATGCGGTATTATTATATGAATGTATGGAGCAAATTATTTATTCACACTAACTTAAAGTGCTAGTATCTATTATATTCAGTGTCGCCAGTTAGGCCCCTATATGCACGTGTTACTCAGGAAACTTATATGTGCACTGATGAAGTAAAAATTAAGCTGTTCAATATCTTTTGCTCGTCAATGTACATATCCCAACTCAGGCCCGTAGCCAGGGTGTTCACGGCGTTCAGGTGAACCCCCCTTTTTGTAAACCCCCCTTTCTCCAAAATGTGAATCCCCTCAAAATTGCATCTTTAAAATGTGAGCCACAAATTGTATTCCATGTTTCTCAAAAGCGATATAACACCCCCCCCCCCTCCTAAAAGCTGTTGGATAGTGTTCAAACATTACAAGGAATGTCAAGAAAGCCTGATTTGTGCAGATGATAAAGGGAGAACTATTATCTATTAAGTGGTCATCACTGAATGTATGGGAGCCTGGCTCAGGGGTCTGTCCCCAATGCCAGAGGAATGTGTAACAAAGGACCATTGCACCCAATTAACCATGCAGAAGGACTTCACAGAATCCCAGGGTCTCCTGTTATGAATACGCATGAGGCAACAAATACACAAGAAGCCAGTTTTACTGTTACACCAAACATAAAATTATGAGTCCTAATTGTAGTCACTCAGAGATGATAGATGCAAACAAAATACTGGTGAATGAACAGGGTGACAATGATTTAACAATTATGAGCACATACATTAAAGGGAATAAAAACATATATTGCTTGAATTCATGTTACATTACATCCTGCTATCTATTTCCACGTCCACCAAGCAAAAAAAATGAAAAAAATTCTATGAATTAGAAATTCCACATTTTATGCTGTACATCCGGACATTTTCGAATATGCATATTTTTGGCGCGCTTTTCGGGATGCCGAGATGTGACGTCACTTATGACTCAAACTCGCATCAGGCCGACCCTTTCCATGCATTCAGAGCATGTTTACAAGTATAGTTTTTGGGTCGAAACGAGCGTCAGAATGAGTTATTGTGCAATTTTCCGACGTAATACAAACACTAGTCATCATAGAGGAACAAGCAGTTATCTTACGGTTCCACATGAATCGAATTTTATTCAAAACAACGTATGCGAATGGGCTTACAAGTCGACTAAGTTTCGCCGAGCTTGGGCTCGTTTTCAGAATAATTATATCGAATGCAACCAACGGGAGATAATCTACATCAATAAACATACATAGCAAACATTTAGTGTATCCAGCTACATAAAGTGACGTGTATAATCTCATAATATCACTGGAATATCGAGATATGAAGGAGTTGTACAAGTTATCATAACAACTGAAATCAGTCAGCGAATTTCTGCCGGCCCTGATAGCTCACTTGGTAAACGCGTTGGTTCATTGGCGTTCGTTTTACAATCGGGCGACGCCGGTTCAATCCTGACAGCATGCAAATTATTGATTTTCTTTACACCTAAAACCAAAATGTTTTTATACAGATTGTTGAGATTATTAAAGAGTACGCAGTAATCCAAACCAAACAAAGAATGATCGCATTGATTGCTTGTAAGAGCCACACCTCATCCTTCAATAAACGTGTTTTAGAGATGTGTAATTGTTATAAAAGGTATCTTTACTGAAACATACAAAACTACTGAAATATGCAAGAAACACATTTTAAGAATTTTTTCTCAGAAGCCATCATTCTAGCTGTCATATATCCCCTTAATTCTGGATTTAGATATAGTTTATCAAGCTATACTGAAACTTTGTTTTTGTGAACAAATTTTGACACATTAAATAAATTCATTATGCTTGATTCACCAATCCGCATGCTCCATTAATCCAGCCAAAAATCATTGATAAATGTGAAATAGAAAGAATTACACTGATCACTGATGTATGGCTTAGGTAGGTGTAATCATTTACTATGCTAGACATAGCATATTTCTTACCTCTTTGGTTTGGTGACAAAGCAAGTGATGGTAGTGATGGTAGCCGCTTCATAGGAGGTTTCGGCAAGAAGACCTTACCTTAGAGGTATCAAAGATTGAAACAGGTTTACTAAAAAGGCATTCTTTTGAATTATTGAAGTAGCTGATTATGAATGAATATGGTAACTTGTGAAATCCTAAATATGCCAAATAATTTAGGCGAGCGATTTATTAGTTTTGTTTTTAACCAAATGGTGGTGTTCGTTTTTCGGTCTTGTGATGCCACTGCCCAGTCGTGTCATGGCGTATTCGGGGCTAGCCGCAGCGGTATATGTTATATAAGGTTAATTTGAACAGGTTAGTTCGGAACATCAAGCTTTTGGCATAACTTGAAAAGGTACATATTGACGAAGATATATTTAACTGACGCAGAAAGTATAGCGATATGATTAAGTCGTTATTGGGACGAAGTCCGATGAACGCTTGTTGTCTGCACTGGCCACCGCCACTCAAGGACACTGGGATCGCGATACTACCTACCTATAATAAATTTAAACATACCAGTCATACAATCTGTGTATGTCTTCCTCTTTGTTTTCCTCTTCTCATCCTCATCGCTGACGTTAAGGTGAAATCATATCGATCGCACTCCTTTTTATCATCTGAAACGAAACAATGGTGAATTAATTTATTCCAATGCACAGTAAAACAATCACAAATCTATATTTTGCAAAGCCCAACCTGATTTGGATACCAAAAACCATTTAAACACCTAAAGTCACCAGGATATATATATAATGACATAGTATTGCCAGAGAAGTAACTGTCACAGATTAAAAAATGTAATTAACTCTAATAACAAACTTTGAATAAATACATGTCAAAATATGTTAGCGACATGTTATTTAAAATCAAGGTTTTGTATGTCATTTATAACGATTAAACGTCAGGTCACACATTGTGAGAAATGCAATTTAGCTAGGCACAGGTTTCAAATTACTGTCACATTTGCAACTACATAGTCACAACTTGGAGCCATACAGTTACCTGATGTTATCTTGCGTTTGACCAAAGGGAACTGCAACCACTGGTCAGTTGGTGTCGCCCGCTCTCTTTATCTCTCTTGTGGCATCTTTGACGGGTGGCCAATAAACCATCCTCTTCTCCCTGTTGATCCAGCATTGCGTAGGGGTCATTAAAATACCATTAGTAAGCAGGGGCAGAAGTAACGGGCCCAGGGCAGTCACTGCCCTTGCAGCTCAGCCTCACATCCAAGCCTAAAGCTGTGAGCACTGACCATTTCAAACTAGCCAATGGGTAACTCTCATAATCCCACCGCTACTTAACTACAGCTTCTAAAATGACTACCATGTGTGTGTGTGTGTGTGTGTGTGTGTGTGTGTGTGTGTGTGTGTGTGTGTGTGTGTGTGTGTGTGTGTGTGTGTGTGTGTGACATGTGCCCGTGTCCACTGTGTATAAGTGTGTGTGTGTGTGTGTGTATGTGTGTGTGACATGTGCCCGTGTCCACTGTGTATAACAGTCGACTTTGTACGTCACCTTGAGAGCAATCTTATCTGACCGCCCTTTCTGTTATCTGCTAATGGAATAGAAAGATGTCACATTGTGCAAATGACTTGTGACAGACCCAGCCTTGTCATATGTTACTACACAATATAACATTAATGAATACAGAGTATATATATAATATATATATATATATATATATATATACATATATATATATAATTTTGGAACATTTTGTGGAGAAAGGGTGGATACACTTAAGAGTGGTGACGTGTACATGGAAATCATATTTTGGACAAATTTATATAAATCTGGTTGTTTAAATTTTTCACGTCGGATAACAAGTACCAATTTGCCGTTTTTCGAGAAAAAAATCTATAATTTGAAAAGTTTATTTATGGTGATCATAATGTTTGGGTTGTTGATGCCAATTGGGCATATCTTTCTAATGAACCTTTTGTTATCATTCGGTATAGCTAGGGTTTAAAACCAATACATGGGTGAGTTTTGTTAACATTGTACCAATTGCAAAAAACGGACGAGATTGCATTCCGTGGTCCATAATTTGAACCCAATCCATGGCGGATGTGTACAACGTATATAAAACGTAATTCTCGACACAGCTGGATGGTCACTGGCGGACGTGGCGATAGCGCAATATTGTTACGTTGTTGCTACGTATTGGTACACGTTTGTAGAATGCGTGTATAGAACGTACATATAAAACATAATTCATAATGTTACGAAACCATTACCAGTTTCCCCAGTTCCACACTTGAATGAACAGGTGAATTCACGTGAATAGTCGATCCACTAGCAACGTACGTACCAGTGTCCTCAGTTCCACACGTGAATGAACACCTGAATTCACGTGAATACTCGTTCTCCTACAACCGTACCAGTTTCCACAGTTCTACACGTGAATGAACACCAGAATTCACGTGAATACTCGTTCTCCTACAACCGTACCCGTTTCCACAGTTCTACACGTGAACGAACCCCTGAATTAATGTGAATACTCATTCCGCTAGAACTGCACCAGTGCCCCCAGTTACACACGTGAACGAACATGTGAATTCACGTGATTAATCGTTCCCCTATAACCGTACCAGTTTCCACAGTTCTACACGTGAACGAACCCCTGAATTAATGTGAATACTCATTCCGCTAGAACTGCACCAGTGCCCCCAGTTACACACGTGAACGAACATGTGAATTCACGTGATTAATCGTTCCCCTATAACCGTACCAGTTTCCACAGTTCTACACGTGAACGAACCCCTGAATTAATGTGAATACTCATTCCGCTAGAACTGCACCAGTGCCCCCAGTTACACACGTGAACGAACATGTGAATTCACGTGATTAATCGTTCCCCTATAACCGTACCAGTTTCCCCAGTTACACACGTGAATGAACACTTGAATTCATGTGAATACACCTTCCACTACGACCGTACCAGTTTCCCCAGATCCACATGTGAAAGAACACGTGAATTCACGTGAATACTCGTTCCGCTAGAACCGTACATGTGTCTCCAGTTTCACACCTGAATGAACACCTGAATTCACACGGATACTCGATAAAATGCATGTGATTTACTGAACGACACAATTATTAAGTATAAACAGTTTGACAATTTTTATTGTACTGAAAATTGTATAAATCATGTATTTGAAAACGCCACCCACGCCAATTCAAGCGGGACCAGACAATAAGCGGGACCGTTTAGAAACTATAAATAAAACTAAACATTTGCAATTGCATTTGAATCATCTAATTTGAAACATTTGCATTTGAATATAGTTTCAAACACTTAAATGGCATATTTGCATTTGGCTAAGCTAAAACACTTGCATTTGCATTTAAATGCCTTTAAATGCCATCGAGGGGGTGCTGTTGGAAATGTTTTGCCTCTGCGCCGCCTAGCTATTACTTCATGGAATGGGGGCAGAAAACCATATAGGTCTGTCCTCCAACTGTACACACCTTTTACAGTAGAAAAAATACACATTAGTCGTCTCATAAAATTTTAATTTCCACCCGCCACTGACGCTCGCCACAAATACAAACATTCCCGTTCATATTTAATGGGGGGGGTGCAACCATATGTCTGCCGCTGGAGAAATTACAGCTAAGGAGGCATCTGCCAACTCTGCCTCCTGTTCCCCCGCCTATATGTTCATATGTTCCCCGTTTACAAAATCTTCGGTTTTAGCTGCCGACATGATTTAAACGTCGTGGCACCAGATGTCAATGTCATTATAAAGTTGTTAACTACATCCGACTTCAAAACGACGCCTGCGCAGCGTTGATGACCCGACGTTATACATAGACACGGATTTGGTTGTCGACGTCATTTCAACGTCGTGATAACGTCAAGTTTCGATGCCCTTACAACGCTAATGACCTTAAGTTTTCAAGACGTCAGTTTTGGTTGTCGACGTTATTTCAACGTCGTGTTTCGACTTCCTTACCGCATTGATGAGTTGACGTTGTAAAGACGTCGGATTTGGTTGTTGACGTTATTTCAACATCGTGACAACGTCAAGTTTCGACGTCCTTACAACGCTGATGACCCTATAGTATATGTTGTCAAGACATCAGTTTTTGGTTGTCGACGTTATTTCAACGTCGTGTTTCGACTTCCTTACCACATTGATGAGTTGACGTTGTAAAGACGTCGGATTTGGTTGTTGACGTTATTTCAACATCGTGACAACGTCAAATTTCGACGTCCTTACAACGCTGATGACCCTATAGTATATGTTGTCAAGACATCAGTTTTTGGTTGTCGACGTTATTTCAACGTCGTGATATATAATAACTTCGTGTTTGGACTGCCTTACAACGTCGATGAGCTGACGTTGTAAAGACGTCGGATTTGGTTGTCGACGTTATTTCAACGTCGTGACAACGTCAAGTTTCGACGTCCTTACAACGTTGATTACCCGACGTTGTAAAGACGTCGGATTTGGTTGTCGACGTAATTCCAATGTCATGATGACGTCGCGTTTCGACGTCCTTACAACGTCGATCACCCGACGTTTTAAAGACATCGCATTTGGTTGTCGACGTGATTTCAACGTTGTGATAACGTCTGTGTTTCGACGTCCTTACAACGTTGATTATCCGACGTTGCAAAGACGTCGGGTTTGGTTGTCGACGTGATTTCGACGTCGCGACAACGTCAGGTTTCGACGTCCTCACAACGTTGATTACCCGACGTTGTAAAGACGTCGGGTTTGGTTGTCGACGTGATTTCAACGTCGTGATAACGTCGTGTTTCGACGTCCTTACAACGTCGATGACCCGACGTTGTAAAGACGTCGGATTTGGTTGTCGACGTGATTTCAACGTCGTTATAACGTCGCGTTTCGACGTCGTCACAACGTTGGTTACCCGACGTTGTAAAGACGTCGTATCTGGTTGTCAACGTTATTTCAACGTCGTGGCAACATCAAGTGTTCGAAGTCCTTAAAACGTTGATTACCCGACGATGTAGCGACATCGGATTTGGTTGCCGACGTTATTTCAACGTCGTGACAACGTCAAGTTTCGACGTCCTTACAACGAAGAACCGACGTTGTAAAGACGTTGTATATATGTTGTACGACGTCGCGATGTATATTCAACCAATAATCGACGTCGTACGGACGTCGTGTGCCCGCTGCGTTTAGTATCAATTATTATGTCCATTTTGTGTTCCGTATAGTTGTAAAATACAGTTTGTGTTTCCTGCAGTCAGTGTGGTGTACAGGATATGGTACTTGACTGTTTGACATCTAGAATTTAAATAAAATTCCATAAGAGGACAATAATTTGTCTAATCTTCTATTTACCGGGCATGTTTTATAAAGGTTTGTTAATTTACTAAGTTAATTATGTTTATGATAAATTATGGAACTTTTGTACATCAGATCAGATAAATATATTGTATTACTTGAGTGAAAACCAGATTGTAAATGTCACACTTTAACTGTTTATTCTAAAAAATAACTTGGACACACCCATACTCCTCGCTGCCTCGTTTATTATATTAATATGATCATATTCAAAACAATTGTATACACTGCAAAGGGTTTCGAGTAAATAATCCAGTTATATTAACAACAAACTATCACTGCGTATTGGCTTTTATGAATACAATTGGGTATAAATTAGACTTTTTTGTGGCGCCCCCTGGAGTCTGAATTGGTAAAATGTGAACCCCCCATTGTTAAAAGCTGGCCACGGGCCTGCAACTATGGTGGAATCATAATGCTTTCTGTATCCACAAATTACATGTTTGTTATAACAATGTGTTCAGAAGACTACTTCGATTACCGAGATACTGCAGCGCTACAGGCATGTTTGCATTGCAGAAAGACTTTTTCCGGACTGTAAGGCAGTCATTCGAAATCTTGTTTACAAATTCATGAAATGTTGAAATAAATCGGAAAACTCTCTATTAGTAGCTATACTAGGTACTGACATCGGGTTGATCTTCAGGATTAGAAGACAATGGGTTAAGTCCCTATATGCACACAACGACCTTGTGTAGGAGCAGTGCCAGTGGTACTGTGTGGCTACGTGTTTTCTTATTAGTCCTTTGGCCGAAGGTCCAAGGGACTATTGCCATCACTCTGCGTCCGCCGTTAGCTGCCGTATCTCAGAAACCGTTCAGCAACTTTTTCTCTAATTTTGCATAGACATATCTTAGGGCATTGCCACTATGCACGAGAAATCTGTATTTGTTTGAATCATTTTAAGGGCTCCCTAGGGCCTCCAAGGACCCCAAAACTGGTAAAAATGTAACATTTTGCCTATTTTTTCAAAAACTGTTCAACAACTTTTTTCCTAATTTTGCATAGATGTATCTTAGGGTGTTGCCACTATATACACAAAATCTGTATTTGATTGAATAATTCTAAGGGCACCTATGGGGTCCCCAAAGTGCAAATGTTTTACATTAACTAGTGATGTGGTTTTGAGAAGGGCCCTTGAGACCACCCCCAACAGTAGATTTTGTTTAATGTGCCACAAAGTCAACAGCATGACTAAACCCTGCAGCCTAGTGCTACTGTTCCAATGAGACCTTGACTAATCTTTAATTGGTCACAGCGCCCAGGCAGAGTAGACACACTTGACCCCTGTTAGACTGAACAGTTGCCTAACACTTTTAAACTGTATCTTCAAAACTATTGATTTTCTATAATTGCAAGTTGTGTTTATTTTGATGTTCATTTAATTATTATAAAATGGTGTGACTGTGGTGTCTATTGGTTAAAGATGTATTGTCTGTAGAAACCTGTAGGTGACAAACATAGAAAATTAATATTCTGTCACCTGTAGGTGACAAACAGAAAATTAATATTCTGGACAACTATAGAGTGAAATATCCTACATTTTATTGATATCAAATGCATTCTACTGTTCTGTTTACGCTTGCCATGCCTTGTGTAGACATGGTACTGTGTAAATCAATTGTATCAATATAGACTAATAATTACAGATTCACAATATAGTTGACACCTGAAACAACCAAATGTCAACCATTAGAAGAGTTGACATAGTTCCGCTATACACAAGCAAGAAATCTGTATTTGATTGAATCATTCTAGTGTCATCAGCATATAGTAGAACATACATTTTCTACATCATCATCACTAAGGTTGTTGTAAATTTAACCAGCTGCCATGTCAAGTCCGTTATAATTGTGACTAACAGTGTTCAAAATGATTCAGGTAAATAGCAAATAACAAAGGACACAAGTTTTCTCCTTGCCATACCTATACATCACATGAGAAGAAGGCTGACACAGCCTGGTCCTGATTTATACATGATTTAGCATTTTTGTACATGTTGTATACAACTTTCAACACAATACCATTAATACTGCATGAAATTATCTTAGACCACAGGGAGGACCGGTCTACTAAATAAATTGCTTTCTTATAATCGATGAAGGCACAATAAAGCCTTTTGCGTCGAGACAAATACAATTCAACCAATACCCCTATTTGAACACTGCCTGTTCTTCACCTATTACATTCGCTTTGTTTAGGTATGTGGTCAGTCTGGTGTTCTGAACAATCACTAAGGATTAATGAACACTTGTGCAGAATGTCACCCATTTGGCAGGTTTAATTGATCTATTCAGCAATGAGGACACTGCTTAGGCCTCACTCTGGACACTGTCACTCACAGTGTTGTTTATTGTCTTAGTTGGTGCATTGAGCTAATCTACTTGACCATGAATCAGTGGTGGCTCTGGTTGTGTATTACACCCATCTGTGGAGCTAAGATGCTCTGCCTGCTATTGTTTGATGGAAACTGTGACTAATGTGTAATTGGTCACCGGCAGTAGCTTGTGTCAACTGACAGCATTGACCCACTAGACCCCTGTTAAACTGGACAGTTGCCTGTAAGTTTTAAACTATGTCAAACAGTGAGTCTATCTTTTGCTCTCAAATAATCTGTCCTCTTAGTTTTACACATGAAGATATAATCTGGCATAACTTGATAAGTCTTTGTAGTAGCACATTTGTACTTCCAGTGTATCATTGCAACATAACATACATATTACATACTGTGTGCCACATTTGAATGTTGTGCATGTAATATTTCCATGCAATCCATTTGCATATATAATGTAAAACTTCAACAGCCGTTTTCTTCATTTTCACTTTTCGATCCCTACCATGTTCAATGCTCCATAACTTTGCCAATTTTGTAGCAGTCATAATTTTTGAAACCGTGTAAAGCACCCTACCAAACCTTTACAAGGATGTAAGAAAACAATGTTACAATTTTTCCGACTAATCACTCATTTGGTCAGCCGGGGTCACA
Organism: Paraescarpia echinospica; assembly: GCA_020002185.1. Taxonomy (NCBI): domain Eukaryota; kingdom Metazoa; phylum Annelida; class Polychaeta; order Sabellida; family Siboglinidae; genus Paraescarpia; species Paraescarpia echinospica. The sequence continues at coordinate 42,615,574 of CM034540.1, read as the reverse complement.
TATAGACGTATTAGTCCAAAGGACTTCAGGGCCACTTGGCCCATTTTTTTGTTATTTTTCTTATATATGTATACTTTTTATTATATAATGAGCTTCTACTATTAATATAGCTGTTAACTCTTGTATGGATATATGGACCGATATACACTGTATGTATCACTATATGTATTTGTGTCTGAAATAAAGAATTGAATTGAATTATATAAAATTTCTCAATCACAAACTGTTCATACAGCTACTTAATTTAATTAAATAATAATAATAATATATTTGATACATTCAGTGCCATATCCATTAATGTTCGCAGTGCTGTAGATAAAACTAGCAGATAAAAATACACATATTTAACATACAAGAATACATATAACTTATGATAATAATATATACTAGAGCTGTTTAGACAGTAATGAATTATATTAGAGCAATGTAGTTTTTGTTAAAATAAATAAATACATTGTTTACTTATGACAAAATATCAACATCAATCAGCTATGGTAAGTTAAATAATTAATCTATAAAAAGGAATACATTGATCTGATGTTTTATATATATATATTGGCCTTCAGTCGTGCATTTACACATGTCCAGTCTTCGATTAATTGCTCATGCCTAGTCATTACCTATAGCTGTTACTTTCAGTTTCATATAAATGGATTAACAGCAGTGAATGAAATGAGTGTTCCTATCCATTACCTATTACTTTCAGTTTCATGTCATTAGATTAGCAATGATGAATGAAATGAGTGTTGCTGCCTATTATCTCTTTCAGTTTCAAGTCTAATGACCACTTACTGTCAGTTTCGTATCATTGGATCAGCAGTGGTGAATGAACTAAGTGTTGCTATCTACTGACTTCTTCTTTCAGTTTCAAATCACTGGATCAACAATGGTGCTCAAATGCAATTAATGTTGCAGCCTATTAATCTTTTACTTTCAGTTTCACATCATTGGATCACCAATGGTAGTTTAAAGAGTGTTACTTTCAGATTGTTGGATCAGCAATGATTAATGAAAAAAAGTTGCTGCCAGTTACCTCTAACTTTCTGTTTCATATAATTTAATCAGCAATGGTGAATGAATTATTAAATAAATATTGCTGCCTATTAGGTCTTACTTTCAGTTTCAGATCATTGCATCAGCCATGGTGACTGGTTATAGAATGTTGGTAGTTGTGTCCGGTGTCGTGGTTGCTGCGATGGCGTATGCTCTCTACATACCAGTGCCTGAAGGATTTGCAAAGCCGTTGAACACTCGTGTCATAATTACAGTCGTAGAAGTCGCAATGAGTGTGGTATGTAGACCAATTACATAACATAACAAATTAATTAGCGTAAATGTCAATCCTCTGGATGGCGCTGCATACACACAGCATAAGCGGATCCAGGGGCTAGGGGCATGTGCCCCCCATTAGAATTTTGTGTGCCCATAGACCTTTTTGAATGGTGGGCCCACGTGACCATGCCCTCCTAGACCCCTGGAAATGTGCCCCCGTTCAGGTTGTAACTATAAAGAAGGTGAAACTACACTGATGCTGCAGCGACAAAAAACTTTCAACAGTACCCCCCCGTCTTCTGATGTTTCCAGTCGACCCGAGACGACAGAGAAGCTGAAAAGTGACAGTGGCGCGGTTGCAAAATATTTTCTACACCATTTGGTTCGGCCGCCAGTGCAGGATTTTGTGCTCCCTCCCCAGACTACCCCCTCTTGATCTGCCCCTGCACAGATGTAGAAGGTTTCCTGGAGTATTTGTAAATTATGTTTATCTTGACCTAAATTTTAAAAGTTTTTCTAACTTAACTAATCTGTGGTCCTCATGACCTCGAAACAATTGCAGAATATATGCGTAATGTGGAGATCGAATCATTTAAGTCCAATTAACATACGGTGAAAACCCTAAAACTGGTTAGAACCCTTGACCGACGGGGAATTTAGAAAAAATAAAGGTGTTACTTTTCTTCGGAAGGGTCATCGATTAATCCATGAAAGTTTGGCACCCAAGAAGCAAACCGTCAAGGAGGAAAACATTAACATACCCTCCCTCAAACGCAAACACACATGTACCCTCTAGCTCAGTTATTGTCAGATACTTTATAAATAATGACGGTCCAATATTGCATCTGTTTTTATGTGATCAGGCACAAAGCAAGTATAAAAATAACATGTTAGTGAAGTGTTATTACTCTTCTCTGTTAGTTATTTTTCCTGTACTTTTTAAGTTATTCTAGGAAGGATATGGAGTAAACATATCAGAAGTAGAGTAGGGGTACTGAAACTGGAGCAGAAACACCAAATGTAGAGTAGACATGCCTTCCATAAATATTATGAACAACTTTTTATTGTCTCGTACTATTTACTTAATCATAATTGTGTGTCATGGTTCAGTAGCTATGCAGGAAAACTGGCAAAATCAAACTGTCGGTAAACAACTTGCCAGTATTATGATCCTTAATCAATTATCATCTTCAACCAAGACCATTACAGGAAAACATATTTTTTAAATTCCCATCGTTGCAGTTTTAAATCCAACTATATTACAGTTGTTTAGAATCGATCATGCCTTTGATCTACTGATATTACGCTAGCTTTTGTCACAAAACTACCTGATAATACAATTTATTTAACACATCACTAACATTTAGTTATTGTTTCTGCTTCTTCAGTTCCAGTTGTTGGAAAACGTTGGCATTACAAATTCAACTTACTTACTTAGACAGATGGAACACTTCACGGGGAAGCCTCATCCTACACTAAAGGTGAATGAAGTTGAGTCATGTTGGATATTAACAAAATCCATGGCTTATATCCAATCAACCATGGCTGAATTGATCCAATCTATCATAGCTGATATACAGTCAGCTGTAGCTTATATCCAATCCACCATTGTTACGTATAATTGTTTGCAATGTTCTACATATCTTGTATGACTGTACTGTTACGTAAATCGATATCAAATATCGTGGAATGAGCACATGGACTACAGCATTGTTTTTCATGCGCACCTAACAGTAAACATTGTTATATCAATCTTGTGATGCTTAATGGTGCATGTTTTCAAACATTATCACAATTACTTACAAAATACTTAATAAGTGATCTGTTAACATTTAATTAATTACGCCTCACAACTGGCCTCAGGTATGGAATGCCTGTACCTGTGTGTGAATGTTCTGTCTTACATGGCCATCACACGTGTTCCAGATAGAAGAAACCCAGTTTGATGGAGTGAAGGTTCGGATCTACCAGCCTAGGACCGAGGGAGCGACTGACTGGCCGGCAGTTGTCTACTTCCACGGCGGAGGATGGGTACTGGGCAGTGCTGGTTAGTCCATGTTTACATCTTAAACCAAGGTTGTCTGTTCCGTTAATTAGTTTAGGGTGGTAATTATGAGCAGGAAATTAACTGAATTATTTGTTTTGAAAGCATGCACTAGACATCGAAGGACCTTCCAATTAACCCAGCTGATGACCGCAATATTGCCAGTAAACTATGTTTATTTGTTTTGTTTATAATTTGAATGTTTCAACTTCTAAATGTTAAAATTGTCTGTTGAAATTTTCAAATGTTTCAGACATAATGGGCGTCAGCTAGTTAGGGAGAATACAGAATAAAGATTTTGAAACCGTTCTAGTGTTTATGTCTACAGAGTAGGATAAGTTGATGTTTCCACATTGGAAAAAAACGGATATCGACTGATCAGAGAGGTAATGCAGGTAAACGTAACCTGTTTCTTCCTTGTTTAAGATCTCGCTGATGTCATCACTGCCAGATTTGCTGAAGGAGTCAATGCCACTGTCGTGTCTGTTGAGTAAGTCTAGAAATGTTCACCTTCAACACATATCCTTACAATGTATGTACACTAAGCGTAAAGTGAAGCTATGCAACTTCCAAGCAATATTTGTCTGGATACAATAATAATTTCATTTGGCATTCCCAATTTAAGCTGGTGAGAAATTTGCTTTTAAAATCATGTTGTCTCATCATTAATTTATATGCAAAATTGAAATATATATAAATAGCAGAGAACAAGTTTCATGTTTACTTGCTCTGCCTACAGATGTCATTTCATGCCAGAGAACAAATTTCATGTTTAGATAATTGCTCTTCCTACAGATATCATTTTGTGCCAGAGACCATGTTTGCTTGCTCTGCCTGCAGATATAATGCTTGTGCAAAGAACACATTTCATGTTTCCTTGCTCTGCCTACAGATATCGCCTCGCGCCAGAGAACAAGTTTCCGGCAGCCTTTGACGACTGCGTAACAGCAACTAGATACTTGCTGAGAAATGCAAAGGACCTTGGAGTGGACCCCAGTCGGGTTGCAGTGGCAGGTAAGATGACAGGACAGTGGTCAGTTATAGTGAAACAAAGTAGACAGGTCCATCCTCGCAAGCCAGGGGCACTGCTGACTACACATATCGACTTGTCAAAATGTGGATTTAACATTGGGTTCGTTAATAAGTCATTTTACAACTTTTTAGATTTTTTTATTTTGGGACCTACAAATGGGCATTTTGCTTTAATTGCATGTCATTGCCTCTTGTCATTGGGTGGGTGTGTAATATCAGGCATTTCCTTGATTTGCTCTTTGATGTTGCGGTGGTTCCTTGAATAATGGAACAAAAACAATTTGGATGAAGCACAAATGATTCAGTATATGTCCATACATCGCGTGGGGTAAATATCAGGATAGGATATTCAACTATCTTCCCTAACTTGCGAGGATGGCTAGGTATGGGGAAAGACCTGGCTAAGAGCCCATCTACAAATCTTGTACACATGCAGACCGTGATTATTTTTGTTGTGCATATTGGGGACTATGCCATTATGTACCATATTCAAGGTAGGGGTACAGTTACCTGATGTTGCTCTCCTCCTTGTTCCCTGTTGTTCAGGGGTGAGGGTCAGGTGCATTATTACCCAACCACTCACTGTGTTTTTCTTTCCACAGTGTTTTCTATCCATAGCTCAGTCTCTCCATCTTTCATCCTCCCCTGATCTTCTCATGTCCTTCCTCACACAGTCTTCCCATCTCAGCTGTGGCTTTCCCCTTTTCCCGTGTCCTTTATGTTGTTCTGCCTCTGCTCTGCTATTTTTCCGGCATCCATCCTTGCCAAGTGACCTGCCCATCTCATCCGGCTTCTCAATAACCTTCCTGTCAGGCTGCATTGCATTCCAACCTCTTTTCTCAGGTCGTTCATCCTTCTTTTCTGTACTCTTTGTTCTTGTTATTCTTTGAACCTAGTTGTTCTCGCCTCACAATTGGTTTTCTGAAAACAAACATCCTTTAAATAAAGAATAGCTTGAACGTTCAAATCAAGTGTTGGACAGTGTATCTGAAAATATCTAATCATCTAACTAAGCAACAATAACATTATGGGAAAACTCTGAAGATATTAAATTTAATTTATATGGGTATTCATTTTAGGGGACAGCGCTGGTGGCAACCTCGCTGCGGCAGTCGCTCTCAAGTTGCGCGACACGACCTCTGACCTGCCAAAGATCAAACTTCAGGTGCTTCTATACCCAGCTCTTCAGGCAATCGACTTCCAAACGTCATCTTACCTCTTCATCATCACGCCGATTCTGACACGCTACAAAACGACTGTCTTTTGGTTGAAATATGCACAAGGTCACGCGAGAAATAGTGCATCTTTGCTAGCCAATAACCACACAGCGCCTCATGTTTTGGAGAAGTTGCGCCAGACTCATTTAAACTGGTCTCGCCTGCCGACAGAGTTCAACACAAAACCTGTGGAATCACGTTGCAATGGCTGCGGAGATGCCGAGTTATGGGCAGAAATAGAAAACATTTTCATGAATCCATATTTTGCACCTCTGATGGCAGATGACCTTGAGAATCTACCATCTAGCTACATCGTTACAGTCAACAACGATGTACTGAGAGATGACGGAGCAATGTATGCAGACAGACTGAGACAGGCTGGCAACAAAGTCATTCATAAAAACTGGCATGTTGGCTTACATGACATCATCGTCTTTGCTGGGACTATCATCCCAGAGGCAGATCAAACTCTTGATGAAATTGTGAGGTTTCTTGCCAACAATCTCTAAAAATCCTACTGCCAGTAGCTTGAAATGTAGTTAAATACACAATCTGTTTAGTTCAGCGTATCTGAATAAAATGTACAGCTTTGCATGGACGGTTTTATGAAATATATCTAATTGACATAAATGGAATAAATTTTGTGCGTGCTTCTTTGTATCCGATTTTATTACTTTCATTTATTGTGGCTGACTTGAAACCCTGCAATTACTGCATAAATTTTAATAATGTATAATGCCTTTCAGTCAAGTACAAACTGCTAGGGTCGATACTTGTAGAGCTTTGCAAAATGGATCAGAAAGCTGAAAGACTCCTCTCGCTCCGTCTCCAAAGGTCCGACGGCCCTGTCAACCTCATCAGCGTGTGTGCGCCAACCCTGTGCTCACCATCAGAAGCCAAAGATGCGTTTTATGGAAACCTGGAATCCATCATCAGCCAGATACCGCCACAAGAATACCTGATGCTGTTGGGTGACTTCAACGCAAGTGTGGGTGCCGACAAAGTCACCTGGCCAGTCTGCCTGGGAGATCACGGATTCGGCAAGATAAATGAGACCAGACAGCGACGTCTTGAGTTGTGCTTCTACTTCGACCTCTGCATCACCAACTCCTTCTTTCAGACAAAACCCCAACACAAGCCATCATGGAGACCCCCCGATCAAAGAACTGTGACATTATCTTTTCTGGATCCATCATCCCAGAGGCACATCTAACTCTCGAAGAGGTTGTGAGATTTTTTGCTAACAATATCTGAATTGCTTGTAATCTGAAATGTAGTTAAATACGCAAAGTATTTAGTTTAGTGTACCTGAAGAAAGTCTACCGCTTTTGATGAATTTTTGAAATGTAGGCCTATTTAACTAACATAAACGGAATCAATTTCGTTCATGCTTCCTTGTATCAGTTTTTTTTCACAAACAGTGGCTGACATGAAACCTTGCAATACGTGTGCACACATATTAACATACGTATATCTTCATCTGGAAAAACAGGGTTCCTGACGAATAAATGCCATAAATCATCAAGTGTGGCAAGAGTACTCTAATTCGAACCCCTCCCTACACGCGCTTCTTTGTCAACGCTGTCCAGGGAGAAGGGGCCGTGCCGCAAGACACAAGGGACGCCAACATCATCACGAGTGTGTGTGTGTGTGTGTGTGTGTGTGTGTGGTGTGTGTGTGTGTGTGTGTGTGTGTGTGTGGTGTGTGTGTGTGTGTGTGTGTGTGTGTGTGTGTGTGCGCGCGCGCGCCCATTTAACATAAACGTCGTGCATGCTTCCTTGTATCAGATTTGTTCACAGTAGTGGCTGGCATGAAATCTCGCAATAAGTGTGCACACATATTAATATACATATCTTCTTCTGGGGAAACAGGGTTCCTGATGAACGTAATCTGTTCAGCGGTTGCTGAAATTGAGCTGATTGGGTATGGACAGTGAGTGGCCCGTTTGCACAGAAAACAATCTAAAAGTTTTTTTAAATAAAAAAATTATAATATACAGTCTATGCGTGCTTCTGTGAATTACTGCACAAAGGATGAGCCAATGTATTGAGCCAGATTTGCTCGGACGGACTCCAATGAAGAAGAATCAATAAGCCTGGCTGGAAGACTGTTCCGCTGGCGCAGTGTTCTTGCATGGGAAGAACTTTTAAACAGGACTGGGTGAACGATGCGTTCCTGGAACAATCTCGATCTTGTTCTGCCGTCCCATTTGGTGTAGAAAAGGGTCTTGTTGGTGTTCATTAAGCTGTTGTTAATCTTGTTTAACATAATGAGGCGGTTGTGCTGTCTTTTGTTCGCGAGAGGCTCCCGGCCATTGCAGTGTGTTCAGCATGCTCGTAACACATGTCGGGGTCTGATCATTGTAGTTGTTGAAAACACATCTGGTTACCCTGCGTTGCACTTTCTCCAATACCATGCATGGTGTTTTTCTGACTGGTCAGATCCCAGACTGTGAAAGCATGCGTACTCGATGACGGGTCTGACCATGGTCTCGTATGTAGCCACCTTGACGTTAGTGGAACATTCACGGAAGTTCCGCCAGAGAAAACAGCTCTGTTGCCATCGTTAATGGTGGCCCGGAATCAATGTGTTTGTTCCAGGACAGGAACTCAGGGATGGTCAATCCGATTTACCTGCTGTTTGATGTTGTTTTTAATGTCTGCTCATGGAGGCTGTAGGGTGTTGGAAGTATAGTTTTCTTCTTGTTTGGGGCAATGCAAACGATGTTGCATTTGCTGAGATTTAAATCCATTTGCCGTGTTGTTTCCCAGTGTTCCAGCGACAAGAGGTTTTATGGAGTTGCATGCTGTTCCAAAAACTATGTGTTGGTCTGCAGGTGTCAGCATGTAATAGCGCGTCTACACTTGGTCCCAACACGTAAACAGCTGTGCTAAGCGGTGCAACCAGAGACTGTACCAACTTGGGATGCTGTGAAGTTTCCAGATCGACAGAACTATACTGGAATTCTTATACAGGTCAACAGTAAAAAGCATCCTGCAATTCTGCGCCAAGTTGTGGTGCCCATACACGAAAGCCAGTGACAAAAAGATCATTGGAAGAATTGTGAATAGAGCCCAGAAAATCGTAGGCAAAAGCCTAACATTAATGGACGATATCTGCGGTGGAATTGTCCTGGCTAAAGCAAAATCATAAACAATTTCTGTCGTAAAACAGTTTCCTCTCCACGCACACGTCACGTGACTTGCTCTTATACTTGGTCACAAATCTGAAACAGCAAATTATAATTATGTACTCTAACTATAACGCTCGTATTACGACAACAAACGAAACATATTTAACTACTGGATATTATTTATCACTACGTGATCTACTGGTGCCAAATATTATGCCTTACATGTGCATATAAACATCACCCGGATAAACTTTAACGCCCGGGTAAATGTAAGCGCGACACCGAGCTTATTGCTTTTATTACTGTAATAGGCCATATCATAAAACTCACAGAGAGCATACAACCTGTTATTACATATATCAGAGACAATATTACTAAATGTCATCACCTAAAATTTGTAAATTGCTATTCTAAAAGAAGTTGATTTACTTTCCAAGTGAAATGTTTTGAAGCCAATGGACTATCGATCGTGTGCCAGTGTGTGTGTGAGTGTGTGTGTGTGTGTGTGCGTGTGTGTGCATGCGTGCGTGTATTCGTACGTGCGCGCGTGTGTATGCGTTCGTGCGCGTATGTGTGCGCGTGCGTGTATTATAGTCATAAAACAAACATAATTTCATGTACAATACATGTATTGTAATTGTATGCATCCAGGACCATGTCGGTGTCAAATTACTGCAATTGCAAATGAATACTGATAATTTTATAAACTTTAGTTCTAGTTATTCTAGTTGTTTCCAGCACTTGGCAACGTTCTATTAACTGACTAGTTTGTATTACTGTGGTTACATTGTAATGGTCTTATGAGGTCTCATTCAACTGGTCAGTCTTTTTTCAGAACATTATCGCCAAACCGACCTTTATATGCTGACACTGAGGGTGTTCATTGCCAGGGTGCTTGTCATCCTCAGTGGTTCTTTTACGTCCCATATTGAGACGGGACGTGATCTCCGAGTCACGAGGGATACACAGTCCCCAATGTTGAAAGCCTGGTTTTTGCACCAAATATTATGCCTGCCCAGTCCGGGTTTCGAACGCGGAACGCTGGAATGCCAGGCAGATGTGCTAACCACTACACTAGCCGCGCTCTTGGTGAATGTATGTTACTTATTGTAATATGTGCAATACATTTCCTTTTAGGTCATCAGTTAGTGTAGGGGCAGATAATGAGATGAGTGGTTCCATGCACTGATGGTGATGCACGGATGTACTAGTTGCAGCTGCCCCAGAGTCTCTTTGATCAGAAGTTGCCGGCTGACAATGACCAGTGGCTAAGTGCTATCATAATGAATAACAAAGGTTAGTTTTTAACATTTGCATTACATATATTTAACAAACATCTCTATATTTAAATAAAACTACAATAAATATTGTCATACTGTATAAAATAAATTTATTTTCATACTACACTATAATGCAGTGTTCGAAATTAAGGCTTTTGAATCGGCGGCCTCCAATTAAAAATCCGTCCCGCCAATTCAATTCGCCAAAATGTTCAAGTTATCGGCCCGACACCGCTGTTCACAAACGCCACCAGTTTATCTGGGGTAAGACCACATTAAGGATTCGTCCGCCATTACCGACCGAAAGAGTGCCCTTGAAAATACCGTGTTGGTGTCATGTGTGAATTTTGTTCGAGCACTTTGGCATGGCACATGTCAGTCCAGTGAATACTGAATGTACTACTACATTAGATCTTTCACGAGGTAGCAATAAACATACGCTAGTCGCTCGCGTATTCGCACAGTGGCTATTTTGCAGAACGCACCAATATTTCAAAATCCGTCACCAGATTGGGGCGAAATTGAGGGGTGTCAGGTTTGGGTGGATTTTTCTGAAAACTGAGGTATGAGAATTTTACGAGTTTTCTCCAGCACTTGTGTCAATGGAGGATAAATATGCTGTGAAATTTTCAAGAAAATTGTTCGTCAAATTTAGCAGGAAATGAAGGAAACGTTATAATGGCCGCCTATGTAAAATTTAAATGTGGTCTTACCCCATCTCAGCGGACACGGCTAGGCTGCATCCGAGGCAGTTCGTTAGAAATCTGAAACCCGACTCAGTTATAGGAGACGGCCGGTAAACACAACTTTGGTAATAATTCAACAATAGTTCATAAAAACTGAACTCTTATCACGCGAACGGTTGCATTCAGTAGCAAAGCCAACGAACGCCAAGCCTAAACATCGGTGGCATCCTCACCGACAGTGCAGTTTTCCAAGAGTCAGACTGGACGCCATTTTTTTAGTTTTGCCACGACCAATAAACTAAATTTTATTGTGTTTGGAAGGTGTCTCGGTTGTAGGTCAGAGTTAGGCACGCTTTTTGTTCTTTATCTACAAACAAATATGGCCTAAATCCAAGTTTGACTGGTGACAAAAGTGTATTTCGTAACATGACCAACATCGGCAAGTTTGAAGGCCACATTGTTTGGTGGTGTCACCTAGCGAATAAACCGGGAGACACCAAAAAAGGAGAGGCAAATGTACTGTATACATGCATCTGAGTGCAACACTAATACAGTTAAACACAAGTACATTGTACTAGCTTTGGGCAGAGTTTGAACAATCAAGACATACATTTGGAACAATATTTATTATTATAGGCTAGTTTGGTAATTTAAAATATTTTATAATTTGCACTTTATTATAGTGTGTTTACATATATGTTTGTGTGACAGGCCCTGACAATTTTATCAATGTGACGACTTAATTGGCATTGTGCGTTTCATAAAATCTACATTGTTGTTCTAGTGGTGATTGTTTTTATTTGTTCAGTTTTTTAAGGCATGCATTATAATAAACAATAATAAAAACATGCTGTGCCAATACCGTTCTGCTTTCAGTATGCCCATCTGCCTTCTGGCCCTGTATCATGTGTTCACTTTCACTATCACACAAACATGTTCTACTTTCAGTATCCCAACTACCCTCTGGCCCTATACCAGGTGTCTATTTTCATTATCACACAAACATGTTCTACGTTCAGTATTCCAACTACCCACATGTTCTATTTTTAGTATCCCAACTACCCTTATGTTCTACTTTGAGTATCCCAACTACCCCATGTTGTACTTTCAGTATCCCAACTACTCTGTGTTGTACTTTCAGTATCCCAACTACCCCCTTGTTCTATTTTTAGTATCCCAACTAACCCTATGTTCTACTTTCAGTATCCCAACTACCCCGTGTTCTACTTTCAGTATCCCAACTACCCCCATGTTCTAGTAACTTCTACTTTCAGTATCCCAACTACCCCCATGTTCTACTTTCAGTATCCCAACTACCCCCTGGCCCTGTACCAGGTGTCTGGTGAGTATGCGATGCTGTGGCACGGGGCCGCAGCAGGAACCTGATCTTAAGAAGATTCTCCTAGAAACTCTCACCAGCATGCGTCGATGGAATGCATCAGCAGCTTTCATATTGTGATCCACCACAGTGAACCGGGTGTGAAGTCACACAGACGTGTTCTGCAGATGAGCCGAAAATAGTTGTCCTGGTCAAGTCCAGTAAATTTGGTGATTTTGACAGAAATACACACCTTATAATCTCGTCTTTCAATGTCCAGTTTACCTTCCTCGACAAATCGTCCAAACCTAATAAAATACACGCATTTATGAACCTATATATTACAGAACAATACAAGTCAAAATGGCTTGGTTTCTCAAAAGGACACTTTCTAAAGTTTGCTTCAATTCTAGCAATAAATAAACAAACACTGGTGGTTTTTTAATAAATGAGGTATAATTTTGGAGCTTATTATCTGTGGAATCAAAAAATCTACAAGGCTTCATTGAACACTTTTCAACATAATACTGGGACAGATCACATTTTATTTCGGGTTTCCTATTTTTCCTAATAATTGTGACATTTAGGGGTGGTCTGAAGTCCACAAAGTCCAAAAGTGTTACGCTTTCAGCATTGCTTCAAACCTCCCTCCCCGCCAATACATATGTGATTGTTATGATCCAAACTTGCCGACAGCAGACATTTGCCAGACACGGCAGGTAGATAGGATTATTTTTTAATTTGTACAAATTGTGCAATTTTCTTTGCCCAAAGTATGGAATGGATCACACTGAGTCGACTTTCTCATGGTCCAAACCTTGCCGCGGTGAGATGGCTTGTGTGACTCAGCTAGTGACCCGGAGCTTTAAGCCAGCCGGAGCTTTGGCTCCTGACAGGTCGAAGGGTAGAGGCTAGACAAATAGGGAGGGATCACGTACCGTCTCCTCGAGGCTAACAGGTTTGCTTGGGGTCAACAACCCCAACTGTAAAAGAAAAACTGTTACAGAAACGTTTACGACAAACTCAAGAGAGCAACATGGCTTGGGAGAGGTTGGGCCTTCAAACAGAAGCAAAATGACGCAATACAGTGAAAGCCGAGAGGAAGCTGTACGACCGACTGCCCTACTGAAAACCAAGAAAACCACAAAGATTGCTACCTGGAACATCAGAACAATGTATCAAGCAGGGAAAGCAGCACAGGTAGCAGCAGAGTTGAAGAACTACAAAATGATTATAATAAGATAACTTCTATTGCGCCTAAATCCTTGGAAACCAAGCTCAGAGGCGCATCGAAACAAACGGATTGGTCAATCTCAAAATCCATAAGCAGTATTCCAGTTGTCAACAGATGGATCAAGGCGCTAGGGAGCTACGGTGGATAAGCAAGGTTGTAAAGATAAGTTTTTAAATGACGACGTAATTTTGTAATATTTTCAACTGATCTAACACTAAGAGGGAGCATATTCCAAAGAGTTGGTGCAGCAATAGAGAAAGCCCTAGTTCCAATGTTAGTGTTGACTCCAGGAGCAAAAAGTAGGTCAGAACTAGATGATCGAAGCTGGATAGGTTTTCTTACAGGAGTAAGCAATGAATGCAAATAAGATGGTTGCTTACTGGACAGTGCCTGGTATATAATGGTACAGATCTTAAATATTATACGATATCGTACAAGAAGCCAATGCAAAGACTTCAAAAGTGGTACAGAGCGAGAAAAACGAGGAGATCTTATAACTACTCTTGCCAGACAATTTTGGACATGCTGAAGTTTTGTGATATTCTTGCTAGCCATATTATAAAGGAGAGAATTGCAATAGTCAAGTCTGCTGCTAACAAGCGCTGTTGCAATAGTTTCAGCAAGAGAAAATGACATATACCGGCGAATAGAGCGAAGATCACGAATATGATAAAACAGCAGCGACATGTTTGAGATATATGTTGTCGGAAATTGAAGTAACTATCAAAGATCAATCCTAGATTCCGCACCGAGGTTGCTGGCGTGCTATACTCATTCAAAATACGCGTAGGGAAAAAACCATCCAGTTTACTACGCTGCATTGGAGTATCAATAATGATCAATTCAGTTTTATTTGCATTTAATTTCAACTTGCTGTCAGTCATCTAGTGGGAGATCTCTTGAAGGCAATCACTAAGTTGGTTAAGGGAGCGATTTGTATCCGGGGTAGCCAACGAATTGTAGATCTGAATATCATCAGCGTAAAGATGATGATCCATGTTATGTCATTGTATAACAGAGCTTAGTGGCATTGTGTAAAGAGTAAAAAGCAAAGGCCCAAGAATAGAATCCTGGGGAACATCAAATAAAGCCGGCAGTGCAGGTGAAAAGCATTTCCCAATCTTTATAGTTTGGTATCTATAAGTTAGATATGAAGAAAACCAGCTTAGAGCTGTGCTATATATGCCGTGCCACTTTAATAGGCGTTCAATGAGAATGCTGTGATCAATCGTGTCAAAAGCTGCAGATAGATCTAGTAGACCTGCTTGGACTGTGTGAGACCAGATGGTTACAATCTGGCCAAGTGAGACTTACAACAGGAGAGATGGTGCTGTACTTGGTACATGACGACGAGAATGCCCCGCCCACTGAGAGCGATGCCTTAATGCAGTCCCAGAGATATACTGTTTCCAAATGCAGAAATTTAATAATTTTCTTTTTATAAAATGGCCGTCAAAGATTGCACAATGGATTTGATTGCTTCATATCGACATGCTTGATGCATTAATAACAGTCATTTAGACTTGTGTAATTGCTATAAAAGTGAACTTTATTTATACTATGCATACAAAGATATCAGTATTTGGTAGAAAACCATTTTGAGTATTTTTTGTTAAAAAACATCATTTCACCTGGGGTGACTGACCGTAACATATTTTTGACTTTGCATATTCATGCAACGTACTGCCTCTTTGAGGTTTCTTTTTTGTCACTCGATACTACAAAATTATTTTTGTGGTAGAAGATCAAAAAAAATAACAATTGTTTTATGAAATTTTGAAAATCAGCAGTTGCTAGTTTGCTTCGATCTGTTTACTTGAGTCAGTAGATGGTACAACCTGTTTTGTTTCTGTTTTTACTACAGTACCCTGTCAAATGTTGTTTCCAGTGAATATTGAATACAGTTCACAGTATTCTTGAAATACCGTAGTGACTGCATGTATTTGAATACTGTATAGTTTCGGACACCCTAAAAGTCTACAAAAATAACTATTTTCTGCACAGTATATTTTCAGACACCTTTGTCAACTGTTAGAGAGTCAGCGATCGTAACATGCCAAAATGTGGAGGGGTAACCAGTGTGTGAATTTGGACACCCAACACATATTTGTTTGTACTGTATTTGGTTTTGGACAGCTGATAATTGGCTATAGACAGTGGTGGATATTTGTACATGAATAGTCTTTACACATTAATTGCAGCATGGCTGAATGCTTCCCAGAGAAGTCGAGATGGTGTTCGTTTAGGTCTGCCAGGGAGTAAAGTGTAAAGCGCTTTGAGCAGTCTAAAGGACTGGATACTGCGCTATGTAAAAAAGGTAAAGGTAAGCAGGCCCGTAGCCAGCGTTTCACAATGGGGTGTTCACATTTTACCAATTCAGACTCCAGGTAGCGCCACAAGTTCATGTGGGGTTATATTTTTTACAATGCAGATGGCCCCACACGTTTACGGGAGGGCTCATAATGCAGAAGGTTACATTTCTAACTGGAAGAACAATGAAGTTGGTGTGAGATTGGTGGACCATGTGGTTTCGTCTGATATTCTTTCATCTTATATATACAAACACCACATTAGCATCCCCAGCAGGCCCATAACGAGGTCGTTCTGGGTGTGCGTGTTCAGACAAAGTGGGACTCCTATATGGTCTGTGGAGATGTGTCCCATTTTGTTGCCTGATTAAGCCTAATTTACACTCAGTTGTATTCACAAAAGCCTACACGCAGTGATAGTATATTGCTAATATAACCGTCCTCTTGTGGAAATTCTAGGTGTCAAACAGTCAAGTACCATATCCTGTACACCACACTGACTCCAGGAAACACTAACTGTATTTTACAACTATACAGAACACAAAATGGACATAATAATTGATACTAAAGGCCGTTCACACATTCTTGCCAACTCATCAGCGATAAGGCTCCCCTTTCTGAGATCTACTAACATGCAACTAGCAACCACAGTATTTCGACTACCAAACAGCCACACAATTACACGATTTCTCATCAGCACGCACATTTTAAAATAGGTGAAACTAAACGTTACTGTGCATTGGTCAGATATAATCATTCATCGAAATTCGCGTTCCAGCGCAATATATGAAAATTATGATTCTTGTTAAGCCAGGTGAATTTGTCTCCCGGGTTTGTAGCTTGTAAGAAATACACTCGCTACACATCTTAAGTTGATGATGGTTGAGAATAGCCTCTTTAACAGTCGGTAGTTACCTTAATTATCATACTAAAAATAAAAAGCCGCACGTCTCATTTACTTTTAACAGAGTTCTAATGGAAAATCATGAATTATTTTTATGGTTTAATTTATGTGCTCATAATTGTTAATTCGTCGTCACCCCGTTCATTTGCCAGTAATTTGTCTGCATATGTCACCTCTGAGTGACTACAATTTGGACACTTAATTTTACGTTTGGTATAAAACTGGCTTCTTGTGTGTTTGTTACCCCATGCGTTTACTTAACAGGAGACCCTGGGATAGTGTGAAGTCATTCTGCAAAGCTAATTGGACGCAATGGTCCTTTGACACACATTCCTCTAGTGACTGCCCTTTTCACACATGGCACTGGAGACAGATTCTCAGCCAGGCTCCATACATTCAGTGATGATCACTTAATAACATATAAGGGTTCTCCCTTTAATATCTCTACAAATCAGGCTTCCTTAGCATTCCTTGTAATGCTTGAACGGTATCCAGTAGCTTTTAGGAGGGGGTAATGCTTCTGAGAAACGTGGAATACAATTAGTGGTTCACATTTTAAAGATGCAATTTTGAGGGGGGTCAAATTTTGGAGAGGGGGTTTCACGTGAACCCCGTGAACCCCCCTGGCAATGGGCCTGGTAAGTTCTTATATAGCGCAATATCCAGTCCTGGGGACTGCTCAAAGCGCTTTACACTTTACTCCCTGGCAGACCTGTTCAATAAAACACCATCTCGACTTCTCTGGGAAGCATTCAGCTATGCTGCAGTTAATGCGTGAAGACTACTCGTACACAAATACCCACTACTGTCTATAGCCAGGTACTCATTCATACAGCTGAGTGAACTGAAGCAATGTAGAGTAAACGAACTTGCCCAAGGTTCGACACCGCCACACAGGATTCGAACCCGCATTCCCTCAGTCGAGAGTCCGGAGCTCTTACCATTGCGCTACTGCGCTCCACTGTGTAAGAACTTACCTTTGATAATTTAATTACTTTTAGGTATCCGAATGCAAAGTCATTGAAGTGGTTCCTTATATTGTTGGAATACCTGTCGTTCTTGCCTGCAGGAGCGGACCTAATCATCACTTACAACGCACCTCAACTCCTTGAGTGGATGAAAGAGGACTACGAAGATGCTACGTTGAAAGCAGTCATTCAAAACATGGCAAAACAACAGTTCTGGAGAGAGTTGTGGTATTTTAAGTAAACTTCTGCCATTTATTGAGTTCGCCTGTTATGTTCCCGCTGGCTTACACCCATCCCTGGAGCAACAGACAATATTTCAGTATTTTCAATTTAAAATCCAATCACTGTGGCGCAGTCTGGAAAGACAACAATTCTACAGTTTGTTCCGTGGTTCTCCAATGAGTAGCGAAGCAAATACGTAACTTCTGACTCAAAGGTAGTTATTGTGAGTTATTCATTTAAAGTCAAAATAACAATCTTTGTGTTTTAAATTGCCCATTGATAGACCACAGGGCAATGGACCAAGGAAGCAACTGACAACAGAAAGAGGGGACTGGTCCTCGGTAACTGGGAGGAGAAACTGTTACAATGCCTCACAATTAGTACGATAATGTATTGATCCTGTAAACCTTGGCATTGTGAACTTTATGATCAAAGATGGCCACAACAATGAACTACATGTTCATTTAGTATTGTCCACTGTTGGGTATATGGACATGTCACTGCCAGACAATTAGTTTACTATGCAGGAATGGAACAGTACTTCTTGTTACTTGTGCTTTAAAATGTCTTTGTTTATCATGTTTGCAAATTCTCTATGCCCACACATATGGGGTCTGGTCAGCGCAGAGCATTTGTCATTTAATTTCCTTATTATATTTGTGTGTTTTTTATACTTTCTTCTCTTGCATTATGATATGGTCACTAAAGTTTCACAGACATATCGATGTTGTTTGGTTCATATATTTTGTTATCCGGTGTATTGTTGTAATCAGTGTTAAATAAATTCACTAGTTTTGTTGTGTTTGTTTTTGTGTGTCTGTGGGATCATTGTTTACTGTAACACGCTTGCAAAAACCATAATTTACATTGTATGGTTTTGGTTCACAAGGGTAGCATTAAAAATTGTTCTTGATCATTATAATAAGTTGTTACATGTGACCAAATTTGATTGATAGTTTCGATTATCCAAGCAATATATACAGGATATCATACAACAGGGTTGTAGAGTTTAGACTTTATATACTGTGTTATGTATTTTATTATATCTGCGGCAATGCAAAACATATATAATACATAGCATTTTGTTACTTATCCTGTCATATTTGGTGTCTTACAGCGATGTTTCACGTGATAGCAAGAACAAAGACTGGATGCTTTAATACTCTACCGGTAAGCGCATGCTTTAGTTTATGAAGCGTGTATTATGAGCGACTCGGGTACAGGTATGCTGAAAAAGATTACAGTTGGTTTAAGTTGAGTTTTGTAAAGGCGCAGTTGAATGTCTGACACCGTGTAGATTAGAATTATATTGAACTTGCTGTTGCTGCATCATTTTATTGTGGTTGTATTAGCATATATTTTGCAAATAAACATTGTTCAGTGATTAAGATTTTTCAGTTTAGTTATATATATATATCTGGACAGCCTGTTTTATGTGGTATGCATGTGTATATATAATGTAACGTTTAAGTCTCGGTTTATGTGTACCTATATCTGCTGCATTTCTTGACCAGCCTGAATAAAACGTTGCAATATTATCTAGGGGACATAGCTACAAACATGGAGTGAGGGTTGAATGAGGTTCTACTATATTAAATGTAAAGGTAAGTTCTTATATATAGTGCAGTATCCTATATTTGGGACTGGGTTCAACCTTGTGGATATTCCTCCTCTAGTATGTCCTGTTTCCTTTGTCTTATTATTCTAACTCTCCTTTCCCAACTCACTGAATTGTGTCATATTACCCCACTCTTGCCCTACCCTCCCCTATTCACTTTACCTCATCTCCACAATGTCACCTCTACTCTCTTTCACCACACAAAATATTGTCCTACTGTCTTAATCTGGCATCATACACTTTCTCTGCTGTACTCTCTCATCTTCACTCTATCTAGTCTACTAGTGAAAATACACGTCCTCCAGTTGGTGTTACACTGATGCATCAGATGGTTTCCCGGATTATTCATATTAGTTGACATCAGCTTTCAGGGGAGGATCCACAGTCTAGGGGGGGGGGCACAAAAACCTCCACTGGCTGCCGCACCAAATGGTGTAGAAATTTTGTTTGGCTGTAACTTCAGCCGCTCCGGTGCCTTGGCTGGTGATATCGGAAGACGGGGGGAGGGGTGCTGTTCAAAAATATTTGTCGCTGCATCGCTGTAACTTCTATTACTTATTATAGGTTACTTTTTATAAGATGAACGGAAGCACATTTCAAACGGTCTAGGGGGCACGCCTAATTTCTAAGGTCTACGGGAACACGTGCCCCTCGGCCCCCCTGGATCCACCTCTTGTTTTTAAGTTTTTTGCGATATCACAAGTTACGTAAAACGTCCGCAATAGATAGCGCTCTTTGAAACATTTGTAAACAAATGTGCGTAACCGTAAGAACAATTGATTTATGTCTGTCTAACAGGTGGTGCAATTTGTATGACCGGTAAGAATCCTTAACCAAATTTTAAAAAGTAGGTGTTACTTTTTTTTCAAAGGGTCGTAAATTATTTCTACATAAATCAAATGTTAACATACACCCACACACATTTACTAGCTCGATTATACTTAGATTCTGTCAGACAGTCGTACATACAAACAGACTCCATATCTCCACTGAAGTTCTTTTCTTTCTAAGGGATCATCTCAAAATGTCGTTGTCTGATATCAGGCGAAATTACCTTCACTTGGGGAGGGGCGTCTGAAGCAGTTTTATCGGGCGTTAATATTTTACTCTTCTTACCGATACTGTTATTATATTGGTAACATCATATCAATGTTTACATATTTTAGTTTGAGGGAAGGGATGGTGGGCTGAGGTCAGATTAAATTAATTTTGTCTGATATCGGACATCGACGTTCTGAGATGATCCCAAGGATGGTTCTTTTTGTAGTTCATGATCTCAGCTTTTCCAGACAGTTTGCCCTTGAACTGGACACACTGTTGGCGCTCTGACAGATACGAAGAGAACCATCGCATTGAATGTTGTGAACATCCGTATATGGCCAATTTCTGCAGCAAGACTGTGTGGTTCACAAGATCGAAAGCCTTTCGCAGATCTAGCAACACTACACCATTCACTAGTCCATTGTCAATAGCCGTCGCCCACTTATGCACCATGTGGTTCAGTGCTGTCTCACATGAGTGCTTGGCACGGTGAAATGTATCGTGGTACTGAGTATTGTGGTAGACTAGGTTATAATTGAAAACACGATGTTGATTG
Source organism: Paraescarpia echinospica (assembly GCA_020002185.1). Classification (NCBI taxonomy): domain Eukaryota; kingdom Metazoa; phylum Annelida; class Polychaeta; order Sabellida; family Siboglinidae; genus Paraescarpia; species Paraescarpia echinospica. The sequence continues at coordinate 42,594,740 of CM034540.1, read as the reverse complement.
GTTCCATTTTATTTCAACAACAAACCCAACGGGGTTTTCACTTCCGTTCGCACGGGCAAGCTAAACTGCATAGCGTTCAATTACAGTATCAGCGATTCACCACATTCCTCCAATTATGAAGAACACTTATGACATAGGCGGGCAGCGCACGGCGTACACCCTAATTATAGATCAAGCCTGATCGGCGGCTTAATCACTCTAGCAGATCGTCGGGGATTGGAGATTGGAGACGACGATTGTGGTGTGGAGATGACTGGAGACGACGATTGGGGTTTGGAGACGATTGGGGTCGACAGTGGTTGTTGACTCTCGGGTTAGGACAGGGGAACGTCGATGGGTGGCGCTGTCGGCGGAACAACGCTCACAGCGCTCGGATCGGGTGGCGGGAATGTCTCGTTGACGTTCTCGTCGGGGAGACGCGTGCGTAGATGGTCGGCGTGGCGTCTCCAGATGCGTCCGTCCGTCATGCTGACGATGAACGAGACCGGTCCGGTGCGATCAGTGAGAACTCCCGGCAGCCACTTCGGTTTGCCAGCGAAGTTCATTGCTCAAACCGCGTCGCCTGCGTAGAATGCGGTTTCTGACGTATCCGTGGACGTGCGGTAGTCACCTGCCTGTTCCTGATGACCAAGCACTCGGTTTTCTCGCTGCGGTAGTAACAGGTCGAGTTTTATGCGCGGCAACTTTGAGTTGAGCATCTGAGCCGGCGACTCGCCCGTTGTGGATTGCGGCGTCACTCGGTAGCGCGCCAGATAGTTGTAGAGTCGTGTCTCGAGGTATGGACCGCTGGTCTTCCTCAAGCCCTGTTTGACGACAGTCTGCACCGCCCTCTCAGCGAGGCCGTTGGTCGCTGGGTGAAACGGCGCACTGCAGATGTGTTTAATGCCGTTACTACGACAGTACGCTCGGAACTCCTGGCTCGTAAAAGCGGTGCCATTGTCGGAGACTATAGTGCACGGGAGACAATGCGTGGCGAACGTTTGACGTAGACTGCGTATTGTCGCCGTAGATGTTGCAGACGACATGACGTGCGCGTCGATATACTTTGAGTGTGCGTCTACGATCACGAGAATCATTTTGCCCTCAAACGGTCCCGCGTAGTCGATGTGCAGTCTGTACCAGGCCTTGCCAGGCAATTCCCACGGATGTAAGACTGCTTTCGCCGGCAGTTTACTGTGCTCCTGACATGTTCCGCAACTGCGTACTTTGTTCTCGATTTCGGCGTCCAGTCCCGGCCACCAGACATAGCTGCGAGCCAGTGATTTCATACGCACTATGCCCGGATGGCACCCGTGTAGTTCCTCTAGTATGCGTTCGCGCCCTGGCGTAGGTATGATTACGCGCGAAACCCACAGCAGACAGCCCTGCTGTATTGTTAGTTCGTTATGCCGTCTGGAGTTAGCGTCCTCGACGTCATCAGTGTTTGACGGCCATCCCTGCCGCACGTACCCCGCCACTGCAGACAGGATAGGGTCGCGCGAGATCCACTGCGCGATCTTAGCAGCGGTGATCGGTGTGTCGTCGACGATCGACAACGAGAGTACCACCTCAGCCGGTACAGGGATGGACGATGGCTCAGTAGGCAAAGGTAGTCTGCTTAGACCGTCGGCATTGCCGTTCTGAACCCCAGGTTTGTAGCGTAGTGTCTACTGATAGTTCGACAGCGTCAACGCCCAGCGTTGTATGCGCGCGCTGGAGAGTGGAGAAATCAGATTATGTTCCCCCAGCAGACCTAGTAGTGGCCTGTGATCTGTTTGTATCTCAAAGTTCCGGCCGTAGGCGTAGCGGTGGAACTTGGTTACGCCAAACACGACGGCCAGGCCCTCACGTTCAACTTGCGCGTAATTCTTCTCTGCCGTACCGAGCGAACGTGACGCGAATGCCACAGGCCTGTCTGTGCCGTTTGCCATGCGATGAGAGAGCACGGCGCCGATGCCGTATGGAGATGCGTCGCAACTCAACAGCAGTGGAAGACTCGGGTCGTAATGAACCAGAACTTGCGACGATTGCAACAACGCTTTTGACTGTTCAAACGCACGTTTTTGAGGCGACCCCCAATGCCAGGAAGTGCCTTTCTGCAACAGCTGATGTAGCGGCGCTAGCACAGCGCTCAGGTTTTTCAGAAACTTGTGATAATAGTTCACCATGCCCAAGTAGCTTCGCAATTCTGACACTGATGTCGGCGCAGGTGCCTGCTGCACTGCTTGTAGTTTCTCTGTAGTAGGATGGATGCCCTCGGCGTCTAGACGATGCCCCAGGTACACACACGAGGCCTGCATGAACGCGCATTTCTCTAGCCGTAGCCGCAAACCTGCTGTTTGTAGTCGGCTCAGCACAGTGACTAGATTCGTCTTAGCCTCCTCGTACGTGTGACCAGACACCACGATGTCGTCAAGGTACACTGCTACCATCGGTATATTATGCACTAGTTGCTCCATCTCCCGCTGAAAGATGCCGGGAGCGGATGCTACGCCATAGCATAGGCGTGTATATGCGAATAGTCCCTTCAGCGTAGTGATAGTAGTGAGCTTCTGTGAGTCGGCAATGAGGACGACCTGTTGATAGGCGTTGCTCAAGTCTAGCTTAGAATAAGCCACGCCCCCTGACAGTTTAGCGTACAAGTCCTCAATGTTAGGGATCGGGAATTTGTCAATCTTAGCAGCTTTATTGACAGTGAGCTTATAGTCCCCGCAAATGCGTACCTCGCCATTAGCTTTTAGAACGGGTACGATTGGTGCCGCCCATTCAGAGTGCTCAACTGATACCAGCACCCCCTCTGCCTGTAATCTATCGAGTTCGCTATCGACTTTGCCCCTCAATGCCAGTGGAACAGTGCGTGGTTTGAAGCAGCGTGGCACAGCTTCGCTATGTATTTACAGCTTTGCCTCAACCCCCTTTAGTTTGCCCATACCTTCACTAAAGGGTTCTGGAAACATGCGCGCGAAATCAACATTTTCCTCTACCCGATGAACTGTAGACCAGTCCAACTTGAGATGCTCCAACCAGTCTCTGCCGAGCAAGATGGGAACATCGCCGTCGACCACCAGGCAAGACAACCGGTGTGTCTCGTCTCGGTGGAGCACGTCGACCGTCACGCGCCCTGCCGGCTGAATAAGCTAACCGGCGTAGGTGCGTAGCGTAAGTAGATTGTCGGTGCCTAGCGACACGGGCTTTCGAGTTGTCGCAGACTGATGATGCTCGTAGCTGCGCCAGTGTCGATTTCCATCTGGGCTACAACATCATTTAGCATGGCAGCATACATGTATGGTTTTACAGTAGCATTCTTTGTTTGCAAAGTGTTCAAATCGAGAATGTCGTCGCGGTCGCACGATACATGCTGTATCGCCGTTGACAGTTCAGGTTCGATCGCAGTGACGTGTTGAACTTGCGACTTCGAACGACAAACACTCGCGAAGTGATTTTCACGCTGACACAGATGACAGCGTTGGCCCCATGCCGGGCACTGGAGTTGACGTTTGACATGTGGCGCCGCTCCACAGCCATTGCAGACTATGGTGTGAACTTGCTCGCCAGTTGTCAGCACCGTCGTTCGGCGACTTCCGATTTCGTTGATGTGAAGTCGTCCTCCAGGTAGCAGCAGCTGCGTTTGGTTTCGCCTGCTGGTGTGATCAACTCCGCCAGGTGGAAGCACCTCGTGATTGCGTAGCCGATTTTGTGACAGACAACTCGTTGACAATCGAGCGATCGGTGACATTGCCAGCGCTATTGCCTGTCATCGATGCGTGGTTGTTAGCCATAGCCTGGCCCTGAGCATTCGTAGCTTCTAGCGTACGCCCAAATTTCAAGACAAGAGTTCAGACAATGTGATGTGTGCGTCACTCAGTCCCTTATCGCGGACTTTGCCGAGTTGACAGCGTTGAATAATTTGTGAGCGAACTTCCCTGTCTAGGTCGTTGAAGTTACAGTTTTTAGCGAGTTGCCTTAGTCGTGCGTGGAACTTATCCAGACTCTCGCTGCCTAGTTGCGCCGCCTGGCGGAACACGTAAACCTCGTACTCGATATTTCTTTGCGGAGCGAAATAGGCCGTAAGTATGTGTTTAGGGTTCTCCAGAGACGTGTCATCCACAATGCCTAGTGATTCTGCCAGTTCAAACACTTCCTCACCCACGTAGTGTAAGAGGATAGCCTTCATTCGTCGCTCGTCAGTAATGTCCTTCGCGACTGTATAGTTCGTGAAGCGTTTCAGCCAACGCTCCCATCTCGAAGCTGCAGAGTCTGCTAGTTCCGCTGCAAACGCTGGCAGACCTTCTTGATCCATCGTAGCCGTGGATGCGTAGTTCGAATTTCTCGTCGCCAATTGAAATGTATCGTGGTACTGAGTATTGTGGTAGACTAGACTAGAATTGAAAACACGATGTTGATCGGTTCCATTTTATTTCAACAACAAACCCAACGGGGTTTTCACTTCCGTTCGCACGGGCAAGCTAAACTGCATAGCGTTCAATTACAGTATCAGCGATACACCACACACGGAAACCCGATTGGCCGTCATGTAGCATGTTATGAGACATGAGATAGGCATACAGACTGTCGTGTACGTGTCGCTCCAATATCTTGCTAAGAACACACAAGACTGATATTGGTCGGTAGTTGCCTTTGTCGTCAGTAGGCCCCTTCTTGTGAATTGGAGTAACCTTTGCAAGCTTCCACAGCGTTGGAAATTTGCCACTCACAATGCTGTTGTTTATGAGTGCTGTGACAGACACTGTGATGGCAGGCGCAGCTGCCTTCAGCAGCTTAGCACTGATTTTGTCGGCTCCTGTGGATTTGTCAGGACGGAGAGCAGTGAGTGCTCTGTTCACCGTTTGCTCTGTGATTTTTGGGATCGAGTACGCTGTATCGAGCTTGTCACTGACAAAGTGTTTGAGCTGTGTGTGTTGTTGTTGTATGTCTTGGCTGGCACTAATGTATTGGTTGGCTATGTTTGTGAAGTATTCGTTGAAGGTGTTTGCAATGTTTTCTGGTTCTGTGATTTCCTGTTCACCATCTCTGATGTTACGTGGCGTTTGTGTTATATCTCGTGGACACAGGTCACGAAAATGCGCCCACAGCTGACGTGGGTTTCTGGTGTGCTCTTCGATGACATGTTGATATAAGAAAGTTTTTGCAGTCTGGATCATGTTAGTCACCTTGTTTCGCCAAACCTTGTAGTTTTCCCACCTCCCTTGTGACTTGTGTTTATCTCTCTCTTGCATAGCACCAACAATATCTCCTGTGAGCCAGTCTGGCTGCTGTTTTCGCTTTACGTTTCTGCGCTTCACTAGCGCATGTTTGTCACACACAC
>CM034540.1:42553289-42588435 GCA_020002185.1 Paraescarpia echinospica | reverse complement strand
GAGAGAGAGAGAGAGAGAGAGAGACAGAGAGAGAGAGAGAGAGAGAGAGAGAGACAGAGAGAGAGACAGAGAGATAGACGGAGATAGACGGAGATAGACAGAGAGAGACAGAGTGTGTAAGTGTGGGTATGTGTTTGAGTTTGTTTGTGCCTGTGTGTACATGTGTGTATGCCTGTATGAGAGTGCATGTGTGAATGTGTGTATTGTTTGTTTGTGCACACTGTGTTTGTGTGTACATACACAATTACTCATACAGGTGTGCATGCAAAATGTGTCAGTCTCCAATAATGGGATAATTTAGAAACCATATCGATGACTGTCAAAACTTGAAAAGAACTTTGTCACTAAAAATTATTATTATCCTAAATCCACAAGGCTTTTATTTGATAGACTATGTAAGATTATAATATATTTATTTTGGGTTAATGTGAATGTTAGGTTGTTCCATTCAGAATGCTATGTATTAAACAAATAGTGTAGATTTACAATTTTCTAAAATCAGTTCTGTGTTATTAAAAAAGAATTTTTTTAAAGAAATAATAAATGTCAACACACCATGTTTACTTCAGGTGTTCAACATCAAGGCATTGCGAGTGGGGACCGTGGCATTTAATGAGCCACACGACCATGCCAAGTGGTGCGTGACCACCGACAAAACCATCTCCGTAGTCTGCATCGGAGACATTAACAGACAGGTAATTAGGTCAACATCTAACAATGTTGCCATACAGAGCTCAAAACTCAAATAAATAGTGGGGAAAGCTTTTATATATTATTGAGTCTCATGTGTTGTATCTATGTATAATCTGCCTTTTGGAGAGACGTTACAATTTTGTTTTCAAACCGTATTACTCTAGTAGTAATTTCTATAGTGTAGCAACAATATACTAAGTAACTTTCCGATGTAGGTAATTATGTAAACATGTAGTTAAGGAAGTCAATTGACTGGTATACTGTCATTTTAATGCAACATCAGGTAGCAAGTGGACAGGAGATATGGAGTCTGTTTGTATGTACGACTGTCTGACAGAATCTAACTATAATCAAGTTAGTAAGTGTGTGTGGGACTGTGGGTGTATGTTAACATTTAATTTCTGTAGAAATGATTTACGACCCTTTGAAAGAAAAGTAAGACCTCCTTTTTAAAATTCAGTTAAGGATTCTTACCGGTCATACAAATTGTACCACCTGTTAGACAGACATAAGTCAATTGTTCTTACAGTTATGCACATTTGTTTACGATTGTTCCAAAGAGCGCTAATCTATTGCAGAAGTTTTACGAAACTTGTGATATCGCAAAAAAATTAACAACCATAAGTGGTTCCAGGGGGGCCTTTTGGAGAGATGTTAAAAAAAATATTCAAACAGTATTACTCTAGTAGTAATCTCTGTAGTGTAGCAAAAATATACAAAGTAACTTACCGATGTAGGTAATTATGTAAACATGTAGTTAAGGAAGTCAATTGACTGGTTTAGTTTCATTTTAATACAACATCAGGTAGCAAGTGAACAGGTCAATTTTTGGCTGATTGGGAGTCTGACAATTATCCTTCTATGCATAATTATATATCCTGCTGTTATCATATCTTTCATTACACACATTAACATCTCTCCGTCTGGGGCATGATAGCGCAGTGATTAAAGCACCGAACTCTCAATCAAGATATTCCTGTTTCAAATTGGATCCTGTGTTGCCATTTCAAACCTTGGGCAAGTTCGTTCACTCTACGTTGCTGCAGTTCACTCAGCTATATGAATGAGTACCTGGCTGTAGACAGTGGTGGATATTTGTATACGAATGGTCTTCATGTAGTATTTGCAGCATGGCTGAATGCATCCCAAAAAAGTTGAAATGATCTTCAGTTGAAGAGACCTGTAAGGAGTGAAGTTTGAGCAATCCTACAGACTATATAAGTACTTACCTGTTATTTTTACCTCATGTTCCCTGAAACAAAATCTAATTGCGCTGTCGCTGTTTCAGAAATCCCAGAAGCTTCGTGCAGGAGGCACTGTTTGCTTCCAACACACTGACGCATGGAAGGCTTTCAGTGGTTCTGTCACACAGGTGGAGAAATGTCACGCACTGACCAGAACTGACCAACGCCCCCAGGTTTTGAACTAGGAGTGACCCACCCCCATGTTTTAAGAAAAAAATGAACTACACCGTTTTGCATTATCTTTAAGATGTCTAATAAAACGCGCTGCAGACAAGGTGTTTGCTGTGTGTGTATTACTGTATACAGCTGTTCAAATATTTGTTCAAAACGCATATTTTGTGAAAAAATATACCTTACCAAATTAATTAACATGTTCAGAGTGTTTCTTATGTTTATAATGTTCCATGTTTCAAGCATTTTAGGTTTATATCGTACCATGTTCAAAGTTTTTTAGGTTTGATATGTTTGCAATAATAATGTATAAAATCAGGTAATTGAGGTATTCATTACTATAAATAAATTAGGCTTGTTAGGGTAATTGTGTATAATATGCCTACAGCTATACATTCCAAGTTTATCAACATTGTTTTGTTAGCGAGGTAAATCATAAACACATTAATTTTGGGTTAAAAAGCATGTGCATTTTGTTTATCCAGGGTACTGGGAAATATTTTATAGACAAGATATATTAGCACATACCCGGTGTGTGTATATAGAAGGTTATGGAATTGTTGATATAAGATGTTTTGGTATATGACATTTTGTATATTGTTTTTCAAATGAAAATTAAATTACTGATAAAACTACGTTTTGGATGTTCTTAATTATGGATATTACAGGGGAGTGAAAAAAAATTAAAACAATCTGGCTTTATGAGCGCAAAAGAATGCTAGTAAAACAGTCCCCAGGCCACCTTAACCCCTGGATAACCAGGCCACCTTGACCCATGGATAACCAGACCTGCTTGACCCCTGGATAGCCAGGTTTCCAATGCTGGCAGCTAGCCAGGTTACCAATGCTGGCAGCTAGCCAGGTTACCAATGCTGGCAGCTAGTCAGGTTTCTATTGCTGGCAGCTAGCCAGGTTTCCAATGCTGGCAGCTAGCCAGGTTTCTAATGCTGGCAGCTAGTCAGATTTCCAATGCTGGCAGCTAGTCAGGTTTCCAATGCTGGCAGCTAGCCAGGTTTCCAATGCTGGCAGCTAGCCAGGTTTCTAATGCTGGCAGCTAGCCAGGTTTCCAATGCTGGCAGCTAGCCAGGTTTCCAATGCACCTGCCATATTACATCAGCTGCACTGAGATGACCTTCTGTCAGCTGCCATCCTAACTAATTAAAACAACAATTCATAACACAAAGGTCTACAAGACTAAGATAAGACCAGTGCTGCTGTATGATGCCAAATCGTCGTTTACTACAAAAAGAACCATCCTTGGGATCATCTCAGAACGTCGATGTCCGATATCAGACAAAATTAATTTAATCTGACCTCATCCCACCACCCCTTCCCTCAGACGAAAATATGTAAACATTGATATGATGTTACCAATATAATAACAGTATCAGTAAGAAGAGTAAAATATCAATGTCCGATGCCAGATAAAACTGCTTCAGACCCCTCGCCCAAGTGAAAGTAATTTCGCCTGATATCAGACGACATTCTGTGATGATCCCTTAGAAAGAAGACAACTACAGTGGATATATGGAGTATGTTTGTATGTACGACTGTCTGACAGAATCTAACTATAATCAAGCTAGTAAGTGTGTGTGGGTGTATGTTAACATTTTATTTATGTAGAAATAATTTACGACCCTTTGAAAGAAAAGTAACACCTCTTTTTTAAATTCAGATAAGGATTCTTACCGGTCATACAAATTGCACCACATGTTAGACAGACATAAATCAATTGTTCTTACAGTTATGCACATTTGTTTACGATTGTTCCAAAGTGCGCTAATCTATTGCGGACGTTTTACGTAACTTGTGATATCGCAAAAAACCATAGGTGGATCCAGGAAGGCCTGGAGGGCACATGCTCCCCCTAGATCTTAGGAATTAGGTGTGCCCGCAGACCTTTTATAATGGACCCACGTGACCATGCCCCCCCCCCCCTAAACCGTTTGAAATGTGCTTCCGTTCATGTTATAAAAAGTAGCCTATAATAAGAAATAGAAGTGCCGAGGCTCCAGAGCGGCTGAAGTTACAGCGGCACAGCAGCGACCAAATTTCTACTACACCCCTAGATTCGATTTCTGGATCCGCCCCTGAAAACTTATGTCAACTAATACGAATAATCCGGGAAACCATCCTGTGCATCAGTGTGTATGTACCAACAAATGGAGGACGTGCATTTTCACTAGTAGACTCGATAGAGTGAAGATGTGATAGTACAGCGGAGAAAGTGTATGATGCCAGATTAAGACAGTAGGACAATGTTTTGTGGGGGGTGAAAGAGAGTAGAGGTGACATTGAGGAGACGAGGTAAAGAGTATAGGGGAGGGTAGGCCAAGAGTGGGGTAATATGACACAATTCAGTAAGTTGGGTAAGGAGAGATGGAATAATAAGACAAAGGAAACAGGACAGACTGGAGGAGGAATATCCACAAGGCTGAACCCAGTCCCAAGTATAGGATACTGCACTATATATATAAGAACTTACCTTTACCTTTAATATAGTAGAACTTCATTCATCTCTCACTCCATGTAGCTATGTCCCCAGATAACATTGCAAAGTTTCATTCAGACTGGTCAAGAAATGCCGCTGTGTACAGGTACCACCACACATACACTGAGACTTAAACCTTAGATCATACATGCACATGCATACCACATAAAACAGGCTGTCCAGATATATATAACACTAAACTGAAAAATCTTAATCACTGAACAATGTTTATTTACAAAACATATGCTAATACAACCACAATTTCAATACAATTCTAATCTACACGGTGTCAGACATTCAACTGCGCCTTTACAAAACTCAACTGAAACTGACTGATCTGTTTCAGCATATCTGTGCCTGAGTCGCTCATAATACACGCTTCATAAACTAAAGCATGCACCTATCAATAGAGTATTAAAGCATCCAGTCTTTGTTCTTGCTATCACGTGCAAACATAGTTTTTTTGCAATGCAAAATTTGCAATGTTTTCTGGTCGCCTCAAAAACGTGCGTTTGAACAGTCAAAAGCGTTGTTGCAATCGTCGCAAGTTCTGGTTCATTACGACCCGAGTCTTCCACTGCTGTTGAGTTGCGACGCATCTCCATACGGCATCGGCGCCGTGCTCTCTCATCGCATGGCAAACGGCACAGACAGGCCTGTGGCATTCGCGTCACGTTCGCTCGGTACGGCAGAGAAGAATTACGCGCAAGTTGAACGTGAGGGCCTGGCCGTCGTGTTTGGCGTAACCAAGTTCCACCGCTACGCCTACGGCCGGAACTTTGAGATACAAACAGATCACAGGCCACTACTAGGTCTGCTGGGGGAACATAAGCTGATTTCTCCACTCTCCAGCGCGCGCATACAACGCTGGGCGTTGACGCTGTCGAACTATCAGTAGACACTACGCTACAAACCTGGGGTTCAGAACGGCAATGCAGACGGTCTAAGCAGACTACCTTTGCCTACTGAGCCATCGTCCATCCCTGTACCGGCTGAGGTGGTACTCTCGTTGTCGATCGTCGACGACACACCGATCACCGCTGCTAAGATCGCGCAGTGGACCTCGCGCGACCCTATCCTGTCTGCAGTGGCGGGGTACGTGCGGCAGGGATGGCCGTCAAACACTGATGACGTCGAGGACGCTAACTCCAGACGGCATAACGAACTAACAATACAGCAGGGCTGTCTGCTGTGGGTTTCGCGCGTAATCATACCTACGCCAGGGCGCGAACGCATACTAGAGGAACTACACGGGTGCCATCCGGGCATAGTGCGTATGAAATCACTGGCTCGCAGCTATGTCTGGTGGCCGGGACTGGACGCCGAAATCTAGAACAAAGTACGCAGTTGCGGAACATGCCAGGAGCACAGTAAACTGCCGGCGAAAGCAGTCTTACATCCGTGGGAATTGCCTGGCAAGGCCTGGTACAGACTGCACATCGACTACGCGGGACCGTTTGAGGGCAAAATGATTCTCGTGATCGTAGACGCACACTCAAAGTATATCGACGCGCACGTCATGTCGTCTGCAACATCTACGGCGACAATACGCAGTCTACGTCAAACGTTCGCCACGCATGGTCTCCCGTGCACTATAGTCTCCGACAATGGCACCGCTTTTACGAGCCAGGAGTTCCGAGCGTACTGTCGTAGTAACGGCATTAAACACATCTGCAGTGCGCCGTTTCACCCAGCGACCAACGGCCTCGCTGAGAGGGCGGTGCAGACCGTCGTCAAACAGGGCTTGAGGAAGACCAGCGGTCCAGACCTCGAGACACGACTCTATCTGGCGCGCTACCGAGTGACGCCGCAATCCACAACGGGCGAGTCGCCGGCTCAGATGCTCAACTCAAAGTTGCCGCGCATAAAACTCGACCTGTTACTACCGCAGCGAGAAAACCGAGTGCTTGGTCATCAGGAACAGGCACGTGACTACCGCACGTCCACGGATACGTCAGAAACCGCATTCTACGCAGGCGACGCGGTTTGAGCAATGAACTTCGCTGGCAAACCGAAGTGGCTGCCGGGAGTTCTCACTGATCGCACCGGACCGGTCTCGTTCATCGTCAGCATGACGGACGGACGCATCTGGAGACGCCACGCCGACCATCTACGCACGCGTCTCCCCGACGAGAACGTCAACGAGACGTTCCCGCCACCCGATCCGAGCGCTGTGAGCGTTGTTCCGCCGACAGCGCCACCCATCGACGTTCCCCTGTCCGAACCCGAGAGTCAACAACCACCGTCGACCCCAATCGTCTCCAAACCCCAATCGTCGTCTCCAATCATCTCCACACCACAATCGTCGTCTCCAATCTCCAATCCCCGACGATCTGCTAGAGTGATTAAGCCGCCGATCAGGCTTGATCTATAATTAGGGTGTACGCCGTGCGCTGCCCGCCTATGTCATAAGTCTTCTTCATAATTGGAGGAATGTGGTGTATCGCTGATACTGTAATTGAACGCTATGCAGTTTAGCTTGCCCGTGCGAACGGAAGTGAAAACCCCGTTGGGTTTGTTGTTGAAATAAAATGGAACCGATCAACATCGTGTTTTCAATTCTAACCTAGTCTACCACAATACTCAGTACCACGATACATTTCACCGTGCCAAGCACTCATGTGAGACAGCACTGAACCACATGGTGCATAAGTGGGCGACGGCTATTGACAATGGACTAGTGAATGGTGTAGTGTTGCTAGATCTGCGAAAGGCTTTCGATCTTGTGAACCACACAGTCTTGCTGCAGAAATTGGCCATATACGGATGTTCACAACATTCAATGCGATGGTTCTCTTCGTATCTGTCAGAGCGCCAACAGTTTGTCCAGTTCAAGGGCAAACTGTCTGGAAAAGCTGAGATCATGAACGATAGCACAAGAACGATAAACTCTGTGGACATATATGCTGATGATTCCACCATCAATGCCACGGGAAAGACTGTTCAGACAATCGAACAGAGCGTAAACAACGATCTTCAGGAACTCTCCAAGTGGAAAACAGGATGGTTATTAATGCTGAAAAAACGAAGATCATGATCATCACGACCCGACAAAAGTGCCAACATCTTGACAAAACTGATATCGAGATATGCATAAAGGGAGACAAGCTTCAAGTGGTCGAAAGTGAAAGGCTACTCGGGCTTCAAGTAGATAATTTACTCACCTGGAACGCCCATGTGCACAAGACACACAACACGATTGCCGGAAACCTCGCACTTCTCTGCAGAATAAATAAATACGTTCCATACCAAGCACGGAAGACGTTTTACAACAGCTACGTTCCACCACACATGGACTATTGCAGCACACTCTGGGGCAATGAAAATTCATCAGAACGCATCTACAAACTTCAAAGACGTGCTGCCAGAATCATAACAGACTCTGAATACAGAGCTCCAAGTGCTCCACTATTGAAACAACTAAACTGGCTGCCACTACCAGAGCATGTGAAATACAGACAATCTCAATTGGTGTTCAAGACAGTAAAGGGATTGGCTCCTGACTACATGTGTGTGCTATTCAAATTTGTCTCGAACGTTTCGACAAGAACAACACGGTCAAATGCAAGAGGGGACTTGTATGATCCAAGTGCACAGACCAACATCTTCAAGAACTCTATAGCTGTTAATGGCGCACAAATATGGAATACTTTAAATCCAGAAATAAAAAAATGCAGCTCTCTAAGTGCGTTTAAGAGAGCATATTTGCAGAACGTGTTTAATTAGACAACAGGGACAAACAACGTAATGAACATTTTAACACAGCGTTTTTTATTTTATTTATTGATGCTACATATTTTACAAATATTTTTTGTGCAATTCTAATTTCTAAATTTTAATATGTATTTAAGTATACCAATGGGCAATTTAAAAACACAAAGATTGTTATTTTGACTTTAAATGAATAACTCAAAATAACTACCTTTGAGTCAGAAGTTACGTATTTGCTTCGCTACTCATTGGAGAACAACGGAACAAACTGTAGAGTGGTTGTCTTTCCAGACTGCGCCACTGTGATTGGATTTTAAATTGAAAATACTGAAATACTGTCTCTTGCTCCAGGTGTAAGCCAGCGGGAACATAACAGGCTAACTCAATAAATGGCAGAAGTTTACATAAAATACCACAACTCTCTTCAGAACTGTTGTTTTGCCATGTTGGGAATGACTGCTTTCAACGTAGCATCTTCTTAGTTCTTTTTCATCCACTCAAGGAGTTGAGGTGCATAGTAAGTGATGATTAGGTCCGCTCCTGCAGGCAAGAACAACAGGTATTTCAACAATATAAGGAACCACTTCAATGACTTTGCATTCGGATACCTAAAAGTAATTAAATTGTCAAAGGTAAGTTCTTACACAGTGGAGCGCAGTAGCGCAGCGGTAAGAGCTCCGGACTCTCGACTGAGGGAATGCGGGTTCGAATCCTGTGTGGCGGTGTCGAACCTTGGGCAAGTTCGTTTACTCTATATCGCTTCAGTTCACTCAGCAGTATGAATGAGTACCTGGCTACAGACAGTGGTGGGTATTTGTGTACGAGTAGTCTTCACGCATTAACTGCAGCATAGCTGAATGCTTCCCAGAGAAGTCGAGGTGGTGTTCGATTGAACAGGTCTGCCAGGGAGTAATAAGCTCCAAAAGTATACCTCATTTGTTAAAAAACCACCAGTGTTTGTTTACTTATTGCTAGAATTGAAGCAAACTTTAGAAAGTGTCCTTTTGAGAAACCAAGCCATTTTGACTTGTATTGTTCTGTAATATATAAGTTCATAAATGCGTGTACTTTATTAGTTTTGGACGATTTGTCGAGGAAGGTAAACTGGACATTGAAAGATGAGATTATAAGGTGTGTATTTCTGTAAAAATCACAAAATTTACTGGACTTGACCTGGACAACTATTTTTGGCTCATCTGCAGAACGCGTGTGTGCGACTTCACACCCGTTTCACTGTGGATCACAATATGAAAGCTGGCTGTCATGCATACCATCGACGCATGCTGGTGAGAGTTTCTAGGAGAATCTTCTTAAGATCAAAGGTTCCTGCTGCGGCCCCGTGCCACAGCATCGCACACTCACCAGACATCTGGTACAGGGCCAGGGGGTAGTTGGGATACTGAAAGTAGAACATGTGGGTAGTTGGGATACTGAAAGTAGAACATGGGGGTAGTTGGGACACTGAAAATAGAACATGGGGATAGTTGGGATACTCAAAGTAGAAGTTACTAGAAACTGGGGGTAGTTGGGATACTGAAAGTAGAACATGTGGGTAGTTGTGATACTGAAAGTAGAACATGGGGGTAGTTGGGATATTAAAAATAGAACATGGGGATAGTTGGGATACTGAAAGTAGAAGTTACTAGAACATGGGGGTAGTTGGGATACTGAAAGTAGAACATGGGGATAGTTGGGATACAGAAAGTAGAAGTTACTAGAACCTGGGAGTAACTGGGATACTGAAAGTAGAACATGTGGGTAGTTGGGATACTGAAAGTAGAAAATGGGGGTAGTTGGGATATTAAAAATAGAACATGGGGATAGTCGGGATACTGAAAGTAGAAGTTACTAGAACATGGGGGTAGTTGGGATACTGAAAGTAGAACACGTGGGTAGTTGGGATACTTAAAGTAGAACATGGGGGTAGTTGGGATATTAAAAATAGAACATAGGAATAGTTGGGATACTGAAAGTAGAAGTTACTAGAACATGGGGGTAGTTGGGATACTGAAAGTAGAACATGTGGGTAGTTGGGATACTGAAAGTAGAACATGGGGGCAGTTGGGACACTGAAAATAGAACATGGGGATAATTGGGATACTGAAAGTAGAATTTACTAGAACATGGGGGTAGTTGGGATACTGAAAGTAGAACATGTGGGTAGTTGAGATACTGAAAGTAGAACTTGGGGGTAGTTGGGATATTAAAAATAGAACATGGGGATAGTTGGGATACTGAAAGTAGAAGTTACTAGAACATGGGGGTAGTTGGGATACTGAAAGTAGAACATGTGGGTAGTTGGAATACTGAAAGTAAAACATGGGGATAGTTGGGATACTGAAAGTAGAAGTTACTAGAACATGGTGGTAATTGGGATACTGAAAGTAGAACATGTGGGTAGTTGGGATACTGAAAGTAGAACATGGGGGTAGTTGGGATATTAAAAATAGAACATGGGAATAGTTGGGATACTGAAAGTAGAAGTTACTAGAACATGGGTGTAGTTGTGATACTGAAAGTAGAACATGTGGGTAGTTGGGATACTGAAAGTAGAACATGGGGGTAGTTGGGATATTAAAAATAGAACATGGGGATAGTTGGGATACTGAAAGTAGAAGTTACTAGAACATGGGGGTAGTTGGGATACTGAAAGTAGAACATATGGGTAGTTGGGATACTGAAAGTAGAACATGGGGGTAGTTGGGACACTGAAAATAGAACATGGAGATAATTGGGATACTGAAAGTAGAAGTTACTAGAACATGGGGGTAGTTGGGATACTGAAAGTAGAACATGGGGTAGTTGGAATACTGAAAGTAGAACATGTTTGTGTGATAATGGAAATAGACACCTGGTACAGGTCAGAGGGTAGTTGGGATACTGAAAGTGGAACATGTTTGTGTGATAGTGAAAGTGGACACATGATACAGGGCCAGAAGGCAGATGGGGATATTGAAAGCAGAACGGTATTGACACAGCATGTTTTTATCATAGCTTATTATAATGCATGCCTTAAAAATTGTAAATAAAAGCAATCACCACTAGAACAACAATGTAGATTTTATGAAACGCACAATGCCAATTAAGTCGTCACATTGATAAAATTGTCAGGGCCTGTCACACAAACATATATGTAAGCACACTATAATAATAAAGTGCAAATTATAAAATATTTGTATTTACCAAACTAGCCTATAATAATAAATATTGTTCCAAATGTATGTCCTCATTGTTCAAACTCTGCCAAAAGCTAGTACACTGTACTTGTATTTAACTGTATTAGTGTTGCAAACAATGTGGCCTTCAACTTGCTGATGTTGGTCATGTTACGAAATGCATTTTTGTCACCAGTCAAACTTGGATTTAAGCCATATTTATTTGTAGATAAACTCTGCCTAACTCTGACCTACAACCGAGACACCTTCCAAACACCATAAAATTTAGTTCAAAGGTCGTGGCAAAACTATGAAAAATGGCGTCCAGTCTGACTCTAAGAAAACTGCACTGTAGGTGAGGATGCCACCGATGTTTAGACTTGGCGTTCGTTGGCTTTGCTACTGAATGCAACCGTTCGCGTGATAAGAGTTCAGTTTTTATGAACTATTGTTGAATTATTACCAAAGTTGTGTTTACCGGCCGTCTCCTATAACTGAGTCGGGTTTCAGAATTCTAACGAACTGCATCGGATGCAGCCTAGCCGTGTCCACTGAAATAAACTGGTGGCGTTTGTGAACCAGCGGTGTCGGGCCGATAACTTGAACATTTTGGCGAATTGAATTGGCGGGACGGATTTTTAATTGGAGGCCGCCGATTCAAAAGCCTTAATTTCGAACACTGCATTATAGTGTAGTATGAAAATAAATTAATTTTATACAGTAAGACAATATTTATTGTAGTTTTATTTAAATATAGAGATTTTTTTAAACAGAGGTAATGCAAACGTTAAAAACTAACCTTTGTTATTCATGTAGCACTTAGCTACTGGTCACTGTCAGCCGGCAACTTCTGATCAAAGAGATTCTGGGGCAGCTGCAACTGGTACATCCGTGCATCACCATCAGTGCATGGAACCACTCATCTCATCATCTGCTCCTACACTAATTGATGACCTAAAAGGAAATGTATTGCACATATTACAATAAGTAACATACATTCACCAAGAGCGCGGCTAGTGTAGTGGTTAGCACATCTGCCTGGCATTCCAGCGTTCCGCGTTCGAAACCCGTACAGTACGGGCAGGCATAATATTTGGTGCAAAAATCAGGCTTTCAACATTGGGGATTGTGTATTCCTCATGACTCGGAGATCACGTCCCGTCTCAATCTGGGACGTAAAAGAACCACTGAGGATGACAAGCACCCTGGCAATGACCACCCTCAGTGCCAGCATATATCGGTTTGACGATAATGTTCTGAAAAAAGACTGACCAGTTGAATGAGACCTCATAAGACCATTACGTTGTAACCACAATAATACAGACTAGTCAGTTAATAGAACGTTGCCGAGTGCTGGAAACAACTAGAATAACTAGAACTAAAGGACAATCAGTTTATAAAATTATCAGTATTCATTTGCAGTAACTTGACACCGACATGGTCCTGGATGCATACAATTACAATACATGTATTGTACATGAAATTATGGTTGTTTTATGACTATATACACGCACACGCACACATACGAATACGCGCACGAACGCACACACACACGCGCGCACGTACGAATACACGCACGCACGCACGCACGCACGCACACACACACACACACTGGCACACGATCGACAGTCCATCGGCTTCAAAACATTTCACTTGGAAATTAAATCGACTTCTTCTAGAATAACAATTTACAAACTTTAGGTGATAACATTTTGTAATATTGTCTGATATATGTAACAACAGGATGTATGCTCTCTGTGAGTTTTATGATATGGCCTATTACAGGAATAAAAGCAATAAGCTCGGTGTCGCGCTTACATTTATCCGGGCGTTAAAGTTTATCTGGGTGATGTTTATGTGCATATGTAAGGCATAATATTTGGCACCAGTAGATCACCTATTGATAAGTAATATCCAGTAGTTAAATATGTTTCGTTTGTTGACGTAATACGAGCATTATAGTTAAAGTACGTAATTATAATTTGCTGTTTCAGATTTGTGACCAAGTTTAAGAGCAAGTCACGTGAGGTGTGCGTGGAGAGGAAACTGTTTTACGACAAAAATATTGTTTGTCTGTGGGAAGCAAACATTTTATAATTTATATGTATATATAGACACATATGTAAATATATATGTACATATAGGAAAACGCGGCAGTCGTAGCTGGTACTAAATGCGCTTCCCTAGATACGCGCACGCGCAGAAACGTCACCCGGATATTATTTAACGCCCGGATAAATGTAAGCGCGACACCGGTATATCTTTGTCTTTCATAACTGATTTTGCTTTAGCCAGGACAATTTCAGCGCAGATATCGTCCATTGATGTTAGGCTTTTGCCTACGATTTTCTGGGCTCTATGAGCACCACAAATTGGCGCAGAATTGCAGGATGCTTTTTACTGTTGACCTGTATAAGAGTTCCAATATAGTTCTGTCGATCTGGAAACTTCACAGCATCTAATCCAAGTTGGTACAGTCTCTGGTTGCACCGCTTAGCACAGCTGTTTACATGTTGGGACCAAGTGTAAACAGGGCTATTACATGCAGACACCTGCAGACCAACACATCATTTTTGGAACAGCATGCAACTCCACAAAACCTCTTGTCGCTGGAACACTGGGAAACAACACGGCAAATGGATTTCAATCTCAGCAAATGCAACATCATTTGCATTGCCCCAAACAAGAAGAAAAGTATACTTCCAACACCCTACAGCCTCCATGGACAGACATAGGAAACAACATCAAACAGCAGGTACATCGGATTGACCATCCCTGAGGACCTGTCATGGAACAAACACATTGATTCCGGGCCACCATTAACGAGGGCAACAGAGCTGTTTTCTTAGGCGGAACTTTCGTGAATGCTCCACTAACGTCAAGGTGCCTACATACAAGACCATGGTCAGACCCGTCATCGAATACGTACGCTTTCACAGTCTGGGATCTGACCAGTCAGAAAGACACCATGCATGGTATTGGAGAAAGTGCAACGCAGGGTAACCAGATGTGTTTTCAACAACTACAATGATCAGACCCCGAGTTGTATTACGAGCATGCTGAACACACTGCAATGGCCGGGAGCCTCTCGCGAACAAAAGACAGCACAACCGCCTCACTATGTTAAACAAGATTAACACCAACTTAATGAACACCAACAATACCCTTTTCTACACCAAATGGGACGGCAGAACAAGATCGAGATTGTTCCAGGAACGCATCGTTCACCTAGTCCTGTTTAACAGTTCTTCCCATGCAAGAACACTGCGCCAGCGGAACAGTCTTCCAGCCAGGCTTATTGATTCTCCTTCATTGGAGTCCTTCCAAGCAAATCTGGGTCAATAAATTGGCTCATCCCTTGTGCAGTAATTCACAGACGCACGCATAGACTGTATATTAGAATTTTTTTATTTAAAAAAACGTTTAGATTGTTTTCTGTGCAAACGGGCCACTCACTATCCGTACCCAATCAGCTCAGTTTCGGCAACCGCTGAACAGATTACGTTCATCAAGAACCCTGTTTCCCCAGAAGAAGATATGTATATTAATATGTGTGCACACTTATTGCAAGGTTTCATGTCAGTCACTACTGTGAACAAATCTGATACAAGGAAGCATGCACGACGTTTATGTCAGTTAAATGGGCACGCAAACACACACACACACGCACACACACACACACACACACACACACACACACACGCACACACACGCACACCACACACAGGAGAGATGAGGAGAGACCTGTCTCCGTTGTTCTTGTAAAGCATGATGATGTTGGCGTCTCTTGTGTCTTGCGGCACGGCCCCTTCTCCCTGGACAACGTTGACAAAGAAGCACGTGTAGGGAGGGGATCGAATTAGAGTACTCTTGCCACACTTGATGATTTATGGCAGAATTCCACCACTTCCGGAGGCTTTTTTCAAAAGGGCCACTCACTATAAGCACCATTCA
This sequence comes from Paraescarpia echinospica, assembly GCA_020002185.1. Lineage (NCBI taxonomy): Eukaryota > Metazoa > Annelida > Polychaeta > Sabellida > Siboglinidae > Paraescarpia > Paraescarpia echinospica. The sequence goes on along the minus strand of CM034540.1, from coordinate 42,573,016 downwards.
GCTCAGTTTCGGCAACCGCTGAACAGATTACGTTCGTCAGGAACCCTGTTTTTTAGATGAAGATATACGTATGTTAATATGTGTGCACACGTATTGCAAGGTTTCATGTCAGCCACTATTTGTGAGAAAAAAACTGATACAAGGAAGCATGTACGAAATTGATTCCGTTTATGTTAGTTAAATAGGCCTACATTTCAAAAATTCATCCAAAGCGGTAGACTTTCTTCAGGTACACTAAACTAAATACTTTGCGTATTTAACTACATTTCAGATTACAAGCAATTCAGATATTGTTAGCAAGAAAGGCTTTTTAGAGATTGTTGGCAAGAAATCTCACAATTTCATCAAGAGTTTGATCTGCCTCTGGGATGATACTCCCAGCAAAGAAGATGATGTCATGTAAGCCAACATGCCAGTGTTTATGAGTGACTTTGTTGCCAGCCTGTCTCAGTCTGTCTGCATACATTGCTCCATCATCTCTTAGTACATCGTTGTTGACTGTAACGATGTAGCTAGATGGTAAATTCTCAAGGTCATCTGCCATCAGAGGTGCAAAATATGGATTCATGAAAACGTTTTCTATTTCCGCCCATAACTCAGTATCTCCGCAGCCATTGCAACGTGATTCCACAGGTTTTGTGTTGAACTCTTTCGGCAGGCGAGACCAGTTTAAATGAGACTGGCGCAACTTCTCCAAAACATGAGGCGCTGTGTGGTTATTGGTTAGCAAAGATGCACTATTTCTCGCGTGACCTTGTGCATATTTCAACCAAAAGACAGTCATTTTGTAGCGTGTCAGAATCGGCGTGATGATGAAGCGGTAAGATGACGTTTGGAAGTCGATTGCCTGAAGAGCTGGGTATAGAAGCACCTGAAGTTTGATCTTTGGCAGGTCAGAGGTCGTGTCACGCAACCTGAGAGCGACTGCTGCAGCGAGGTTGCCACCAGCGCTGTCTCCTGAAATGAATACCTATATGAATGAAATTTAATATCTTCAGAGTTTTCCCATAATGTTATTGTTGCTTATAGTTTGATGATTAGATATTTCCCGATACACTGTCCAACACTTGATTTGAACGTTCAAGCTATTCTTTATTTAAAGGATGTTTGTTTTCAGAAAACCAATTGTGAGGCGAGAACAACTAGGTTCAAAGAATAACAAGAACAAAGAGTAGAGAAAAGAAGGATGAACGACCTGAGAAAAGAGGTTGGAATGCAATGCAGCCTAACAGGAAGGTTATTCAGAAGCCAGATGAGATGGGCAGGCCACTTGGCAAGGGTGGATGCAGGAAAAATAGCAAAGAGAGCAGAGGCGGAACAACACAAAGGACACAGGAAAAGGGGAAGGCCACAGCTGAGATGGGAGGACTGATCGAAGGTGGACATGAGAAGATCCGGGGAGGATGAAAGATGGAGAGACGGAATGATGGATAGAAAACACTTTGGAAAGAAAAAACACAGCGATGGTTCGGAAATAATGTACCTGACCCTCATCCCTGAAATATTGAAGGTTAGATGGGATGGGATGAGATGGGCAGGTCACTTGGCAAGGATGGATGCCGGAAAAATAGCAGAGCAGAGGCGGAACAACACAAAGGACACAGGAAAAGGGGAAGGCCACAGCTGAGGTGGGAAGACTGTGTAAGGAGGGATATGAGAAGATCAGGGGAGGATGAAAGATGGAGCGATGGAGCTATGGATAGAAAACACTTTGGAAAGAAAAACACAGTGAGTAATAATAATGCACCTGCCCCTCACCCCTGTACAACAGGGAACAAGGAGGAGGGCAATATCAGGTAGCTGTACCCCTGCCTTGCATATGGTACGCAATAGGATAGTCCCCCATATGCACAACAAATATAATCATGGTCTGGATGTGTACAAGATTTGTAGATGGGCTCTTAGTCAGATCTTTCCCCATACCTAGCCATCCTCGCAAGTTAGGGGTGATAGTTGAATATCGTATCCTGGTATTTACCCCACGCGATGTATAGACATATACTGAATCATTTGTGCTTCATCCAAATTGTTTTTGTTCCATGATCCAAGGAACCACCGCAGCATGAAAGAGCAAGTCAAGGAAATGCCTGATATTACACACCCACCCAATGACGAGAGGTAACGACATGCAATTAAAGCAAAATGCCCATTTATATGTCCCAAAATAAAAAAATCTAAAAAGTTGTAACATGACTTATTAATGCACCCAACGATAAATACACATTTTTACAAGTCGATATGCGTAGTCAGCCTGACTTGAGAGGATGACCTGGCTACTTGGGTGCCCTATAACTGACCACTGTCCTGTCATCTTACCTGCCACTGCAACCCGACTGGGGTCCACTCCAAGGTTCTTTGCATTTCTCAGCAAGTATCTAGTTGCTGTTACGCAGTCGTCAAAGGCTGCCGGAAACTTGTTCTCTGGCGCGAGGCGATATCTGTAGGCAGAGCAAGAAAACATGAAATTTGTTCTTTGCACAAGAATTATATCTGTAGGCAGAGCAAGCAAACATGAAACATGTTCTCTGCTATTTATATATATATTTCAATTTTGCATATAAATTAATGATTATGAGACACAACATGATTTTAAAAGCAAATTTCTCACCAGCTTAAATTGGGAATACCAAATTAAATTATTATTCACATCAAAATATACACCTAGACATCATCAAACATAATTAATTTAGCTGTATCCAGACAAATATTGCTTGGAAGTTGCTTAGTTTCACTTTACGCTTAGTGTACAGACATTGTAAGGATACGTGTTGAAGGTGAACATTTGTAGACTTACTCAATGGACATGACAGTGGCTTTGACTCCTTCAGCAAGTCTGGCAGTGATGACATCAGCGAGATCTTAAACAAGGAAGAAAAAGGTTACGTTTATTTTAGCGTTACCTCTCTGACCAGGTGTTGTCTGTTTTTTTGTGTTTTTTCCAATGTGGAAACATCAACTTATCCTACTCTGTAGACATAAACACTAGAACGGTTTCAAAATCTTTATTCTGTATTCTCCCTAACGAACTGATGCCCATTAAGTCTGAAACATTTGAAATTTTCAACAGACAATTTTAACATTTAGGAGTTGAAACGCTCAAATTATAAACAAAACAAATAAACATAGTTTACTGGCAATATTGCGGTCACCAGCCGGGTTAATTAGAAGGGTGCATGCTTTCAAAACAAATAATTCAGTTAATTTCCTGCTAATAATTACCACCCTAGACTAATTAACAGAACAGACAACCTCGGTTTAAGATGTAAACATGGACTAACCAGCACTGCCCAGTACCCATCCTCCGCCGTGGAAGTAGACAACTGCCGGCCAGTCAGTCGCTCCCTCGGTCCTAGGCTGGTAGATGCGAACCTTCACTCCATCAAACTGGGTTTCTTCTATCTGGAACACGTGTGATGGCCATGTAAGACAGAACATTCACACACAGGTACAGGCATTCCATACCTGAGGCCAGTTGTGAGGCGTAATTAATTAAAGATTAACAGATCACTGATTAATAATTTTGTAAGTAATTGTGATAATGTTTGAAAACAAGCACCATTAAGGATGACAAGATTGATATAACAATGTTTACTGTTAGGTGCGCATGAAAAACAATGCTGTGGTCGATGTGCTCATTCCACGGTATTTGATATAGATTTACGTAACAGTACAATCATACAAGATATGTAGAACATTGCAAACAATTATACGTAACAATGGTGGATTGGATATAAGTTACAGCTGATTGTATATCAGCTATGATAGACTGGATAAATTCATGGTTGATTGGATATAAGTCATGGTTAATTGGATATAAGTCATAGTTGACTGGATATTAGCCACAGTTGATTGAATACCAGTCATGATTGATTAGACATTGATTTTGTTAATATCCAACATGACTCAATTTCATTCACCTTTAGTGTAGGATGAGGCTTCCTCGTGAAGAGTTCCATCTGTCTCATGAAGTAAGTTGCATTTGCAATGCCAACGTTTTCCAGCAACTGAAACTGAAGAAGCAGAAACAATAACTAAATGTTAGTGATGTGTTAAATAAATTGTATTATCAGGTAGTTGTGTGACAAAAGCTAGCGTAATATCAGCAGATCAAAGGCATGGTCGATTCTAAACAACTATAATATAGTTGGATTTAAAACTGCAACGATGGGAATTAAAAAAATATGTTTTCCTGTAATGGTCTTGGTTGAAGATGATAACTGAAGGATCATAATACTGGCCAGTTATCAACTGACAGTTTGTTTTTGTCAGTTTTCCTGCATAGCTACTGAACCATGACACACAATTATGATTAAGTAAATATTATGAGACAATAAAAAGTTGTTTATAATATTTATGGAAGGCATGTCTACGCTACATTTGGTGTTTCTGCTCCAGTTTCAGTAACCCTACTCCACTTCTGATATGTTTACTCCATATCCTTCCTAGAATAACTTAAAATGTACAGGAAAAATAACTAACAGAGAAGAGTAATAACATTTCACTAACATGTTATTTTCATACTTGCTTTGTGCCAGATCACATAAAAACAGATGCAATATTGGACCGTCATTATTTATAAAGTATCTGACAATAACTGAGCTAGAGGGTACGTGTGTGTTTGAGGGAGTGTATGCATAGTTTGTGTTTGAGGGTGTGTATGTTAGTGTTTGTGTTTGAGGGAGTGTATGTTAATGTTTGAGGGAGTGTATGTTAATGTTTGTGTTTGAGGGAGTGTATGTTAATGTTTGAGGGAATGTATGTTTGTGTTTGACGGAGTGTATGTTAGTGTTTGAGGGAGTGTATGTTAATGTTTGTGTTTGACGGAGTGTATGTTAATGTTTGTGTTTGAGGGAGTGTATGTTAATGTTTGAGGGAGGATATGTTAGTGTTTGTGTTTGAGGGAGTGTATGTTAATGTTTGTGTTTGAGGGAGTGTATGTTAATGTTTGAGGGAGGATATGTTTGTGTTTGAGGGAGGGTATGTTAATGTTTGAGGGAGTGTATGTTAGTGTTTGTGTTTGAGGGAGTGTATGTTAGTGTTTGAGGGAGTGTATGTTAATGTTTGTGTTTGAAAGAGTGTATGTTTGTGTTTGAGGGAGGTATGTTAATGTTTGTGTTTGAGGAAGTGTATGATAGTGTTTGTGTTTGAGGGAGTGTATGTTAATGTTTGTGTTTGAGGGAGTGTATGTTTGTGTTTGAGGGAGGATATGTTAGTGTTTGAGGGAGTGTATGTTAGTGTTTGAGGGAGTGTATGTTAATGTTTGTGTTTGAGGGAGTGTATGTTTGTGTTTGAGGGAGAGTATGTTAATGTTTGAGGGAGTGTATGTTAATGTTTGTGTTTGAGGTAGTTTATGTTAATGTTTGTTTTTGAGGGAGTGTATGTTAATGTTTGTGTTTGAGAGAGTGTATGTTAGTGTTTGTGTTTGAGGGAGTGTCTGTTAATGTTTGTGTTTGAGGGAGTGTATGTTAGTGTTTGAGGGAGTGTATGTTAGTGTTTATGTTTGAGGTAGTGTATGTTAATGTTTGAGGGAGTATATGTTAATGTTTGAGGGAGTGTATGTTAGTGTTTGTGTTTGAGGGAGTGTATGTTAATGTTTGAGGGAGGGTATGTTATTGTTTTCCTCCTTGACTGTTTGCTTCTTGTGTGCCAAACTGTCATGGATTAATCTATGACCCTTCCGAAGAAAAGTAACACCTTTATTTTTCTAAATTCCTCGTCGGTCAAGGGTTCTAACCAGTTTTAGGGTTTTTACAGTATGTTACATGGACTTAAATTATTCGATCTCCACATTACGCATATATTCTGCAATTGTTTCGAGGTCATGAGGACCACAGATTAGTGGGAAGCATTTACGTTACGTTAGAAAAACTTTTCAAATTTAGGTCAATATAAACGTAATTTACAAATACTCCACGAAACCTTCTACATCTGTGCAGGGGCAGATCAAGAGGGGGTAGTCTGGGGAGGGGACACAAAATCCTCCACTGGCGGCCGAACCAAATGGTGTAGAACATTTTTTGCAACCGCGCCACTGTAACTTTTCAGCTTCTCTGTTGTCTCGGATCGACTGGAAACATCAGAAGACAGGGGGGTACTGTTGAAAGTTTATTGTCGCTGCATGGCTTGAAACTGTGCAGCACCAGTGTAGTTTCACCTTATTTATAGTTGTAACCTGAAAAGGGGCACATTTCCAGGGGTCTAGGAGGGTGTGGGCCCACCATTCAAAAAGATCTATGGGCACAAAAAATTCTAATGGCACATGCCCCCTAGCCCCTGGATCTGCCTATGCTGTGTGTATGCAGCACCATCCAGAGGATGGGCATTTACGCTAATTAATTTGTTATGTTATGTAATTGGTCTACATACCACACTCATTGCGACTTCTGTGACTGTAAGTATGACACGAGTGTTCAACGGCTTTGCAAATCCTTCAGGCACTGGTATGTAGAGAGCATACGCCATCGCAGCAACCACGACACCAGACACAACTACCAACACTCTACAACCAGTCACCATGGCTGATGCAATGATCTGAAAGTGAAAGTAAGACCTAATAGACAGCAATATTTATTTAATAATTCATTCACCATTGCTGATTAAATTATATGAAACAGAAAGTAAGAGGTAACTGGCAGCAACATTTTTTCATTAATCATTGATGATCCAACGATCTGAAAGTAACACTCTTTAAACTACCATTGGTGATCCAATGATGTGAAACTGAAAGTAAAAGGTTAATAGGCTGTGGCATTAATTACATTTGAACACCATTGTTGATCCAGTGATTTGAAACTGAAAGAAGAAGTCAGTAGGTAGCAACACTTAGTTCATTCACCACTGCTGATCCAAGATATGAAACTGAAAGTAAGTGGTCAGTAGGCAGCAACACTCATTTCATACACCACTGCTGATCCAATGATATGAAACTGAAAGTAAGTGGTCAGTAGGCAGCAACACTTATTTCATTCATCAATGTTGATCCAATGACCTGAAACTGAAAGTAGGATGTTAATAGGCAGCAACACTAATTTCATTCATCATTGTTGATCCAATTATCTGAAACTGAAAGTAATAGGTAATGGATAGGAACACTCATTTCATTTACTGTTGTTGATCCATTTATATGAAACTGAAAGTAACAGCTATAGGTAATGACTAGGCATGAGCAATTAATCGAAGACTGGACATGTGTAAATGCACGACTGAAGGCCAATATATATATAAAACATCAGATCAATGTATTCCTTTTTATAAATTAATTATTTAACTTACCTTAGCTGATTGATGTTGATATTTATCATAAGTAAACAATGTATATATTTATTTTAACATAAAAACTACTTTGCTTTAATATAATTCATTACTGTCTAAACAGCTCTAGTATATATTATTATCTTAAGTTATATGTATTTTTGTATGTTAAATATGTTTATTTTTTATCTGCTAGTTTTATATCTACAGCACTGCGAACATTAATGGATATGGCACTTTATAAAATATATTATTATTATTTAAAGTAGCTGTATGAACAGTCTGTGCATGAGAAATTTTATATAATTCAATTAAATTCAATGCTTATTTCAGACACAAAAACATATAGTGATATATATATATCGGTCCATATATCGATACAACAGTTAACAGCTATATTAATAGTAGAAGCACATTATATACTAAAAAGTATACAAATATAAGAAAAAATAAGAAAACACATAGCCACACAGTACCACTGGCACTGCTCCTGCAGAAGGTCGTTGTGTACGTATAGGCACTTAACCCATTGTCTTCTAATCCTGGAGATCAACCCAATGTCAGTACCTAGTACAGCTACTACCAGAGAGTTTTCTGATTTATCTCAACATTTCATGAATTTGTAAACAAGATTTTGAATGACTGCCTTACAGTCCGGAAAAAGTCTTTCTGCAAACATGCCTGAAGCGCTGCAATATCTGGGGGCTCATAATACAGGAGGTTACATTTCTAACTGGAAGAACAATGAAGTGGGTGTGAGATTGGTGGACCAGGTGGTTTTGTCTTATATTCTTTCATCTTGTATACAAACATCACATTAGCATCCCCAGCAGGCCCATAACGAGGTCGTTTTGAGGGGTGCGTTTTCAGACAAAGTGGGACTCATATGTGGTCTGTGGAGATTGGTCCCATTTTGTTGCCTGATTAAGCCTAATTTACACCCAGTTGTATTCATAAAAGCCAACTCGCAGTGATAGTTTGTTGTTAATATAACTGGATTATTTACTCGAAACCCTTTGTAGTGTATACAATTGTTTTGAATATGATCATATTAATATAATAAACGAGGGACCGAGGAGTGAGTGTGTGTCCAAGTTATTTTTCAGAATAAACAGTTAAAGTGTGACATTTACAATCTGGTTTTCACTCAGTTAATACATTATATTTATCTGATCTGATGTGCAAAAGTTCCAAAATTTATCATAAACATAATTAAGTGAGTAAATTAACAAACCTTTATAAAACATGCCCGGAAAAAATTGAAGATTAGAAAAATTATTGTCCTCTTGTGGAATTTGATTTAAATTCTAGGTGTCAAACAGTCAAGTACCATATCCTGTACACCACACTGGCTCCAGGAAACACAAACTGTATTTTACAACTATACGGAACACAAAATGGACATAATAATTAATAATAAAGGCCCTTCACACATTCTTGCCTCATCAGCGATAAGGCTCCCCTTTCTGAGATCTACAAACATACAACTTGCAAACACAGTATTTCGGCAACCATACTGCCACACAATTACACGATTTCTCACCAGCACGCGCATTTTAAAATAGGTGAAGCTAAACTTTATTTTGTATTGTTTACCGGTAAATACAATTATTCAGTGTAATTCGCGTTCCAGCTCAATAGTTGAAAATTATGATTCGTGTTAAGCCAGATGAGTTCATCTACCGGGTTTGCAGCTTGTAGGAAATACACTCGCTACGCATCTTAAGTTGTTGATTGTTGAGAATAGCCTCTTTGACAGTCAATAGTTACCTTAATCAGCACACTAAAAATAAAAAGTCGTACCTTTCATTCACTTTCTAACAGAGTTATGATGAGAAATAATGAATTATTTTATATGGCTTAATTTATGTGCTCAAAATTGTTAAATCATCGTCACCCTGTTCATTCACCAGTATTTTGTTTGCATCTGTCATCTCTGAGTGACTACAATTAGGACTTATAATTTTACATTTGGTGTAAAACTGGCTTAATTCTTGTGTATTTGTTTCCCCATGTGTTTACATAACAGGAGACCCTGGGATAGTGTGAAGTCCTTCTGCAAGGCTAATTAGATGCAATGGTCCTTTGACACACATTCCTCTAGTGACTGCCCTTTTCACACATGACATTATCATCTGCACAAATCAGGCTTTCTTGGCATTCCTTGTAATGCTTGAACACTATCTAAAGATGCAATTTTTAGGGGGGGTTCACATTTTGGAGAAAGAGGGTTCACAAAAAGGGGGTTCACGTTAACGCCGTGAACTCTGCATGGCTACGGGCCTGAGTTGGAATATGTACATTCACGAGTAAAAGATATTGAACAGCTTAACTTTTATATCATCAGTGCACATTAAAATTTCCTGAGTAACATATTACCATGCACGTGCATATAGGGGCCTAACTGGCGACACTGAATATAATAGATATCAGCACTTTAAGTTAGTGTGAATAAATTTGCTGCATACATTCATTTAATAATATCGCATTCACTAACGATATTGGCATATAATTATAATTTTATTATCAACAAAATTAACAGTATATATAATATATTTTGGGGGTGCGATTTTCTGCCTGCAGGTTCACCAAAAACCTCCACGAGACCTCCAACTGCCCCCATTCTAGAGGCTCACCAAAAAACCTTGGTGCAACTACACCCCCCTTCAGACCTTCCACTTCACCCCCACCCTTGGCTCACCCAAAAAACCATCCGGGTGCAGCCCCACTCCCAAGCTAGGCCAAGAGGTCTACGCCTATAGTCTTACCCGGGAGCTATTTATAGTTCTGCCATCATCATCAATTAGTCATTTAGTAGGCGTTCATGCTACATTCACGAAGACTCGTCAACGCTAATGCAGTCGGTGGGTGCGTCGTTGAAAATGACACCAACCATCTTATTCGGTGTCGCGATAATTCTTCAGCTGTTCGGCGACATCCATGGAAAGATTTCCTGCAAAAACATGGCCGGGAATCCGGTGGACTGGTACGTACTGTCCTCTGAAACGAACACAAAAGAACGCATTTTTGAAAAATTTGAGCTCATTTAATTTAAAAGGGTAATTACCCAATCGTCGAGATTACTGCATTCCTCCTTGACAGTTACGTATACTAGTTGCTTTGCCGACTGACTTACGTAGGTTTTACTGATGCTCAACTTCGAGTTAAGCTATGGTAAGCAAACGAGGAAGTGTATATAGCGAAGGTCCAAGACGAAGTGTCTTGTGATACCGTACACTGCCCACTATACGCCCGGTAACACCGCTTGCGACCAGTTGCGTATTTAGGAGGGACGTGGCAATGGTCAGAACCGCCCATCTCACAGCTGCTTTGGGGGCCATATTCTAGGGGTGACTATTGGGGATAGTTTACTTTGTGACAGTATTGTGGTAACTGTAATTACTATTGAAGTACTATTGCGATAGTGTCATGACTTGTGACAGTATTGCACTACCGGTATTATCATGGAATTGTGGATACCCATAACATGGTCTTATATGCAGTTGATTCAAAACGGTAAATCCGTGAATAGGATTTTTGTATGCGACCAATACAAGTTGCCCTGGTGATCTATTTACTGACTGCCATTACTATTGATAGTCCAGTCTGTTATTCACGATAATCATCCAAATTATTTTATTTACTATATTGCACCAATACCAAACTACAACCATTTTGAGAGTCCACCCTCATGCATCCTGCCACAACCCATTTAGGGGTCCTAGATCATTGGGGCATTCCCCTTAATTGTATATTAATTTTGTAATTTTTGCAGCAGAGTTTTCCTATATACCCTGTTGTGCCACTACATTTTAGGATCAAAAATTAACGGGAAAACCACTTATAATCTTGACACGATACGCCATTGCTTTTTAATTATGACCTATATGTATGTTGCAATAGAAGTGTCCATGAAATATAAACAAATGGAATGTAGATAAATAGGTTAATCTGATACGTTTGCATGATTGTTTTCTGTGGTGAAATTGTGTATTTATCAACATTGTAAATGACAAACATACATGTAAATAAATAGTATTTATAATAACAACAGTGAATGCCAGGGTTGGGTTCAATTACATTGATCAATTACAATTACACGACTGGATAATTTTCAATTACAGTTACAATTACAGTTATTTTGCATTTCAAATTTAAAATACAATTACAATTACCATCCCAAAATATATTCAATTACAATTATAATTGTCAATTACAATTATAATTGTCAATTACAATGGATTTTTGCTTCGCTCAAAATAATATAAACAGATCACAAAGCAAACTTTCATTGAGGCTCTTTATTCAAACTTACATGTCACATACAATCGCATGATGATACAACATACATAACAATACATACAACACACACATCACAGTCACATGATGATACAACATACATAACAATACATACAGCACACACATCACAGTCGCATGATGATACAACATACATAACAATACATACAACACACACATCACAGTCACATGATGATACAACATACATAACAATACATACAGCACACACATCACAGTCACATGATGATACAACATACATAACAATACATACAGCACACACATCACAGTCACATGATGATACAACATACATAACAATACATACAGCACACACATCACAGTCACATGATGATACAACATACATAACAATACATACAACACACACTTCACAGTCACATGATGATACAACATACATAACAATACATACAGCACACACATCACAGTCGCATGATGATACAACATACATAATAATACATACAACACACACTTCACAGTCACATGATGATACAAAATACATAACAATACATACAGCACACACATCACAGTCACATGATGATACAACATAAATAACAATACATACAGCACACACATCACAGTCACATGATGATACAACATACATAACAATACATACAGCACACACATCACAGTCACAAGATGATACAACATACATAACAATACATACAGCACACACATCACAGTCACATGATGATACAACATACATAACAATACATACAACACACACTTCACAGTCACATGATGATACAACATACATAACAATACATACAGCACACACATCACAGTCACATGATGATACAACATACATAACAATACATACAACACACACATCACAGTCACATGATGATACAACATACATAACAATACATACAGCACACACATCACAGTCACATGATGATACAACATACATAACAATACATACAGCACACACATCACAGTCACATGATGATACAACATACATAACAATACATACAGCACATACAGCACACACATCACAGTCGCATGATCATCTGTTAGATAGATGCTGTTCATTGTTCATCGGTGGTGACTGTTGCACCTCAGAAACATCAGTTCCTCAAACCTAGAGTCTGACAGTTGACACCTGTCTGGTTTGAACAAGGATAGTGTTAGTACACAGCCTTATTTAACTAAATTACAATTAGTACAGCTAGCCTGTGTAGCACTGGACCACAGGCCTATCGTTTGTTCTTGGCCTCCTACTTGACACTTGTCAACTGTTGAAGCCTGCTACTGCTAGAGCTAGTGCTTCAATGGGTCAGCTATATATGCCCTCCCCAATGGAAGAGAAGCCATGTTTTTATTTCTCTGTCAGTGCTTCCAACATACCATGTCAATAAGGTAAATAAAGACTAGTTGGCACTGTGCCTGTCCATGGGTGACTGATTGTTTGGAAAGACACTGCTAAATGATTTATGCAACAGGACTGTGGCAGGACAGGCAGACAGCTGTTATCTGCCCATGTTCACCAGCAAGAATCACTGTCTGACTATAACACCCCAAAAAGTGGGGAGTATGAGAGGGAAGGTGATTTCAGAGGGAAACAGCCTTGGTTTTCATAATGAAATAAAAAAAACAGTTCTGGGAGTTTCACCCACAATTGGAGAAACTATGGGAAAGTAATTGAATTGTAATTGAACAATTAAAGCAATTACAATGGCCAATTACAATTACAACACACACACACACACACACACACACACACACACACACACACACACACACACACACAATCAGTTACAATTACGATACTTTCAAATATTTCAATTACAATTACACCATAATTGTAATTAATTACACAATTATAATTGACCCCAACCCTGGTGAATGCCCACTATCATGACAATTACATTCACGGATTAAGAGATTTCTGGAGGTTCCCCCAACTAATATACTGTGGAGTGGAGTGGCACAGTGCATTGGAGTCTCCGGTTTGAATCCTGTGCTGCCCTGTCGAACCTTGGGTAAGTTCATTCACTCTGCGTTGCTCCAGTTCACTCAGCTGTAACAACAACTACCTGGCTATAGACAGTAGTGGATATTTGCGTATGAATAGTTGCATTATGGCTGAATGCTTCCCAGAGAAATTTAGCTGGTGTTTGATTGAACAGGTCTGCCAGGGAGTAAAGTGTAGAGAGCTTTGAGCAGTCCTAAGGACTGGATACTGCACTATATAAGAACTTATCTTTACTTTTACTGTGTGTCTCACAGGTTTGTCGTGTACAAGCTGCCAAGGTTGCGCTATGGTCAAGATGACCAGGTGAGAGAAGGCATCGCATTCTACTACATGGACTCAGAGTCACCAGTTTGGAGTCGGAGCAAAACGCCCATCAATGCTACAGAACATGCTGTGGAATACACACTGAGGCAGATCTACTCAAATGACAAGTCTAAGGTAACATTAGTCTGCAGGGGTGTAGTCAGAGACCCGTCTGCCTGTCTTCAAGACTGGCAGCTGACTGGCCAATATGGGTGATTACAACTGTTAAGTTTAAGTCAGAGGCACTGCGCAGAAAGATACCTAAAACAACAAAGATCAACGTTGGAGATGCCCAAGTGACCCCCCAGAAATATTGGGGTCATGTTTGATGCTGGACTTACAATGGATCAACAAGTCAGTGCCATCTGTAGATCTTCTGGTCTGCAAATCCGAAATGTGGGTAAAATCATCAAATTTCTTATGCCAGGAGCTGCCGAACAAAGCATCCATTCATTTATAACGTCTAGACTGGATGGTTGTAATTCGCTGCTGTTCGGAACTAACAAGTGTCAGCTACGTAGACTGCAGTGCATTCAGAACACGACTGCTCGTTTAATCACATGAACAAGGAAACACGAGCACGTAACACCAGTCCTGAAATCTCTCCATTGGCTTCCCATCCAAGAAAGAATTACTTTTAAAATTCTCCTGATCACCGTAAAGGCACTCCACGAACTTGCACTGCAATACATTTCCGAGCTTCTTGTTGAATATCAGCCCACACGCTCCCTCTGATCAAATTCTGCTGGTCTGCTGACGGTACCATCCACATGCCTCAAGTCTTTCGGAAACCGTGCGTTCTCCAAAGCGGCTCCTGTACTTTGGAACAATGTCCCACAGTCAGTCAGACAGTGTGACACTATTGCGTCGTTTAAGATGGCGCTGAAGACACACCTTTTTAAAATCGCTTTCACTACCTAAATGAGTGACATATAATTGTGAACTTTTTTGTAAAGCGCTTTGAACAGAACTAAGGACTGGATACAGCGTTATATAAGACCTTATTATTATTATTTATTAGGAAATGTCTAAGTAAATGTGTAGATTTATTGAATATCTAGTGATAACTTTACAATTTTATTTGTACATTTTGTTGTTTGACAGGAAGTGATGTACGCCCTGTACAATGATGAGAAACCAGACAAAGAGACGTCATTCACTTATGGCCATACAAAAGGTTTGTAACTTAACATGACGCCACCTCTTCAGATACTTAAGCAGTCATCAATTTATGATTATATCCACACTACAATCAGTTATGTTTAAATTTTGTATTTATTATTACATAGGCAATTAAAGTAGCTGGATCTGGTTCTAGTGAAAGTTGCATTCGGAGTAATTAGTTAAGCTACCATTTTGAACTGTTATTAAGAAGATGTCTGTACGTGGGTTACTGGTGAACAATGGTATAAAAACGAATTTGTTAGAACATTTTGCACAATGCTTTTGTATTTGTGCGTGTTGTAGGTGATGTGTGCTTTGATAAGTCGAGTGGGTTCTGGCTGGTTCACAGCGTACCCCACCTACCACCCTGGGCCAACGAGAGCTATGCGTACCCC
Organism: Paraescarpia echinospica; assembly: GCA_020002185.1. NCBI lineage: Eukaryota > Metazoa > Annelida > Polychaeta > Sabellida > Siboglinidae > Paraescarpia > Paraescarpia echinospica. The sequence continues at coordinate 42,557,620 of CM034540.1, read as the reverse complement.
CACACGGGCAGGATGTACGGACAAACCTTCCTCTGTGTCACCTACAAGTATGACCAGCTTGACCTCATTGGTATGTCCAGTTAGGTTTTTCTGTTTCTTTACAGATGTCACTGCCATTTTTTCCTATAAAAATGTACATAACTGATTTTGTTTATGATGGTTTAATCAATGTAAGACAAGGGTGTATTTGATCTCCATACCTGTTCAACCTCTACACAGAAGACATAATGAGAGATGTAGAATTAGATGACAGAAGTACAAGATACGATGAAGTGAATATTCATGGACATAGAATCAGAGACCTACGATACGCAGACGATACCGCACTCCTGTCCACTACAACAATCGGCCTAACAAACCTAATCATGTCTGTAAAAGAATACAGTGAGAAAAAGGGCTTGTTACTTAATGTGAAGAAAACAAAGATCATAGACACTGACAAATGCATTGAAAAAACAGAAATTGCAATCAACAGGGAGCAAGTTGAAAATGTGAACCACTACGAATACCTTGGAGCAAGACTACAAGGAGACGGCAAGACATCATCAGAGATCAGAAGAAGAATAGCCATAGAAATGCAGAAACTAAATAATCTGAAAAATTTATGGAAAGGACAAAACATACCAACAAAGATATGAATTTTAAAAACTTGCGTTTTCCCAACAGCTCTATACGGAAGCAAAACGTGGACACTGAATAAAGAAGACATGAGAAGAATACAAGCGTTTGAGATTAAATGTTACAGAAAAGTCCTAAGAGTGCCATGGATAACAAGAACAACAAATGCTGAGATCCTTAAAAAAATAGACATAAAGAACTGCCAACTACTGAATAGAATAAAAGGACTAAAACTGAGTTGTTTTGGCAACATCAAAAGACAGAATTCCGTAGAGAAAACAATCCTAGAAGGCAAAGTGAAGGGAAAGAGAGGAAGGGGAAGACGAAGGAGAAGATGGGAGCAGGACATCAGCGACCGGTTGGAAGACGACATCGTGAGAGAAGGGAGACGAATGGCAGACAGAGCAGCGTATCGTGGGATCATCTACGTGGGATCAGCTACGTCTCGCAGAGATATGCTGAACTGAAGAAAAAATCAATGTTTGCTATGAAAGGTGTATAATTAGTTATTAACATAAAATGTTTTTCCTTTTCTCTCACTTATATTTTTACTTTACTAGTTTAAATTATTTATGCAGACTGTGTTATGAATATTGTATGATTAGTTAATTTTTTAATGAAATTGTAAAACCTAATTACTAATTTGAATATTTTGCGAGACAGCAGGATGCCTCCTTCACTTATCTTACCAAAGCCTTCGACCTTGTGAGCAGGGATGGTCTGTTCAAGATCCTACTGAAGATAGGATGCTCCCTAAAGCTCTGCAGCGTAATCAGGTCATTCCACGATGACATGAGAGGTACAATCCTGTACGACGGTTCTACCTCCAAGACTTTTAACATTACCAGGGGCGTCAAACATTCTCGCCCCAACCCTCTTTGGGATATTCCTTGCCCTTATGTTGAAGCAAGCCTTTGGATCTTTGACAGAGGAAGTGTACAAGCATACGAGATCTGACGGAAAACTATTCGACTTGTCTCGCCTAAAAGCAAAGACCAAGGAGCACCTGGCCCTCAACAGAGACTTTCTGTTTGCGGATGATGCAGCGGTCATCGCGCATACAGAGGGGCAGCTAACCTCATGAACTTCTTCGCAAAGGCATGCATGGATTTGGGATTGACAATCAGCTTGAGTAAGACTAACATCACGGGGCAGGATGTGGTTACTCCCCCAGCAACCACCATAAACAATTATGAGCTAGAGGTCGTCCACCTCTTCATCTACCTCGGGTCCACCATTGCTGACAACCTCTCTTTAGAAACAGAAAACAGCAAAAGGATTGGGAGAGCCGCTCGCCCGGCTTACAAAGAGAGTCTGGAACAACAAAAATGCTGACGGAGCACACAAAGGTGGCAATGTACAACACCTGTGTGCTGAGTACACTTCTGCAGAGATTCCTGGATGCTGTACTCCACTCAGGAGAATCGACTGAACTCATTTCACATATGCTGCCTGCGGTGCATCCGTGGGATCTCCTGGAAGGACGCCAAGTGTGTGAGCCTGGTGATCCTGCTCAGGCCACGCCGCCTCTGCTGGCTTGGCCACATGCATCGGATGGACAATCGGAGACTTCCAAAAGACATTCTCTATGGAGAGCTGCAGGACGTCCCCATCTGCACTTCACGGACGTATGCAAGTGACAACTGGAGACTGATCCACATGGAGGCAGGAACTACACATGGAAACTCTCCACAGGCTAGCAGAAGAAAAACGTAACTGCAGAAAAACCACCCAGGCTGAGAACAGAGCCAAGAGTGCCTTCTTCAAGTGCAGCAAATGCAATAAAGACTGCCACTCAAGAATCGGCCTCTACAGCCACAACAGACGCTGCTCAGCCAACAACTTATCTTCGATACCAGGCAGAGATCCCTAGTCTTACGAGAGTGCAGGATGATTACTAGTTCATTTTTTAATAAAATTATAAAATATAATTACTACTTTGAATATTTTGCCCATACATTTATGAGTTTTCTATTTAGAAAGTCTTTGTTGCTGCAATAAAAATGAGGCTGTTTTAATCTCTAAAATATTCTTACCATGTATAACATTATTAAAAATTAGTAAAATTGGTAGTCATATGTGAAATTGATGTTGTTTTTAAAGGCAAGCAGTTGATGTACAATATGCCGTGGGTGTATGACTACAACATGCCCGGTGACTTCGCCAAGACGAGCCCCCAGATGGCGTTGGTGCTGCAAGACAAACACGTCAAGCAGCAACCGTGGAACCACTCGGTTGTGCTCCAGTCAAAGGGAGGGCACAAGTTCTTGAGTTTCGCCAAATATCGCAAATTTGATGCAGGTTTGACACCTTTTTATTTTATCAAGATAATTATACTATAGGGTACAAACGTGACATGCTTGGTTTATGGGAAACATTTTTTTACATGTGTGTGGATGTAGTCTAAGAATATTGAAAATATACATTTCTATAAATCTGTGTAGTCTCTATAAATATTTAATGTAATTCTATATAAATATGTAAATGTACTTGGCAAGGATGGATGCTGGAAAAATAGAGGAGAGCAGAGGCAGAACAATATAAAGGACAGGGGAAAAGGGGAAAAGGGGAAGGCCACAGCTGAGATGGGAGGACTGCGTGAGGAGGGACATGAGAAGATCAGGGGAGGATGAAAGATGGAGAGAGGGAGTGATGGACAGAAAACTGGAAGGAAAAGACACAGAGAGTGGTTCAGCTTTACTGTACCTGACCCTCACCCCTGTACAGCAGGGAACAAGGAGGTGACTCAGAGGGTGGTTCAGCTATAGTGTACCTGACCCTCTCCCCTGTATAGCAGGGAACAAGGAGGAGAGCAACAAAACTATTTTAATTACATAATGTAGGCCATTCTACAGTAATGTATATTTGTTCAACATCAACACATGAAAGCAAAACGTTACATGCCAGAAACTTTGTTATTATGATGGGCCAATATATTAACTTCTAATATGAACAATACACAATGATTGTTATTAACAAAGTTAAACGGCGCAAGTTCTTGAAAACACCTACCATCATAACATGTCCGAACCATAATGAGACAGGGCATATATATATATACAACGTATAATGATAAAAATCATTACACGTTGCTCCAGTTCACTCAGCTGTAGGAATGAGTACCTGGCTATAGACAGTGGTGGATAGTTGTGTATGAATAGTCTTTGCACAGTAATTGCAGCGTGGCTGAATGCTTTGCAGAGACGTCGAGATGGTGGTCGATTGAATGTATCTGCCAGGGAGTGAAGACATTGATTCTTTTATTGTGTGGTCATTTTGTTTCAGATCTGTACGATGCGTGGGTAGCCCCTTACCTTGGTAGTCCACTGTACGTGGAAACCTGGCAGCATGGCAAGGAACCGACTCCTTCCAACTGCTCGGGACAGTTCAAGGTGCAGTGACAGGGCTCTCCAAGTCATCTGTTGTGTATGTGGTGTGTGTGTGTGTGTGTGTGTGTGTGTGAGAGAGAGAGAGAGAGAGAGAGAGAGAGAGAGAGAGAGAGAGAGAGAGAGAGAGACCGAGAGAGTCCGAGAGAGACCGAGAGAGACCGAGAGAGACCGAGAGAGAGAGAGAGAGAGGGAGAGAGGGAAAGAGGGAGGGAGAGAGGGAGGGAGGGAGGGAGGGAGGGAGGGAGGGAAGGAGGAAGAGGGAGAGAGAGGGAGAGAGAGAGAGAGAGGGAGAGAGGGAATGAGAGAGAGAGAGACCGAGAGAGA
>CM034540.1:42520401-42552289 GCA_020002185.1 Paraescarpia echinospica | reverse complement strand
GTTGCAGCAACGTCACATCTTGATGTTTGTGGACAACTGTGGTGCCCACCCCGACCTCAAGTTGTCAAACATCAAACTCGTGTTTCTGCCTCCAAACACGACATCACATCTCCAGCCTTGCGATGCTGGCATCATCGCGACAATGAAGGCTCACTACAGGAAGCGGCTAGTACGGCATGTTTTGGCAGAGATGGATTCGGCCAACACTGCGACAGAACTGAGCAAGCGTGTTGATGTCAGGGACGCCATCGGCTGGCTGTGGTTGGCGTGGTGCAGTGTCTCAGCATCCACAATCATGAAGTGTTTCGCTTGGTGTGGCTTCGTAGAGGAGGTAGAGGCGGTTGGGAATGAACTCGACGCATTGGAGCAACATGGTGGCGACTGCGAGAGGTTGTTGGGTGATGTGTGATGGGACGACTATATCACCATGGATGACGGGACGTTCGCAACGAACACTGTTGGCGACAACTGGGAGGCTGTGATTGTCGCCCAGGCACGAGGAGAGTCGTTGGAGGAGGAGGCGGATGACAGCGAAGACAACGAACCAGAAACACTCCCTGTTATCACAGCGAGGGACGCATTGCTGCAGATCAAGGTATTGTTGGCTTCGCTCTGAGTGCAAACGATGCACCACTGCTGGACGCAGCATCGACGGTGCAGGACTTGCTGCAGGGACACTGCATTAGGCAAGCTGCCCTTGCAGAGCAGACGGCCATTACAGATTTCTTCAAGCTGCAGTGAGCTGTCATGTCGTAATGAACACTGATGTTGACTTTTTGACATGTGGTGGGCGTAATTGTTTGATTTTGTATTATTCATACAGGTGAATAATAACATATTTATTTTTTATATAAAATGTGTGATGTGTTAGTTTCTTATTTGTAGTGCACGTACCTCACTTATTTGTTTATTATGAAAATGGTGTAGTAGAAATTATGTTGCTGCCGAGCCACCATAACTTGAGCCGCTGTCTCATCTTCATCAACCGAGAGCATAGTTGTGAGCCTTCTTGACAAAGACCGGGAGGTGACCATGCAAACAGATGAAGAACTGTGCAAACTTTCACCTCTTACGGTAATTAATGTTATTTCATCCTTTCTAATTATGTTTTCATTGACGTGTCTATTTAAGGGATTTTCTCAGAACTTCGATGTCTGATATCAGACGAAAGTACTTTCGTTTGGGGAGAGGAGTCTGATCATTATCTGGTGTCGGACATTGGTATTTATGCAATGGACCAATGACGATAATCTCAATGTCAGATATTTTATAAAACATTCAATTTTTTAAAAGGGGTTCAGTATGAGAATTGTATTTACTTATGATAAGAATTAAGTTAATATGAGATAATAATAGTTTTATATAAGAAAAAAATTATTTCTAGAGAAAACATATTTCAATGTTTGTACATTATTACCAAATGTATTTGGCATATGAAAAGCCGTATGCCTACTATGTTTAGGTTTGTTTCTGTTTAATGATAATTTAAATCAACCAAATGTCTCATGAATTCACACCAGCCAGTGGGTGCTGCTGATTAGATTACATCAGTCTTAGTACCCTCTGAACTATTACCTTGCCATGAAACACATCCAATCACCTCATTGCCTTTTATGGCTTTTAAGTTTGACCAATTTAGATTTGGGCCAATCATGGCTGATATTGCATGTAATGTTTGGGAAGTAAAAGTAATTAGCAAAAAACATAAGTTTAACTGATTTCAATTTTGGCCAATCATAGCTGATAATGTAATGTTCAAGACATAAAAAGTCATTAGTAGAAAACGTAAGGTTGAAGAAGTAAAAGTAATTATTAGAAAACACACTACCACTGAGACTGGCTCTTGAGGGCGATCCATGTTAATAAGATCTTGGTTGTCAAGTGTTTGTCCTATGTTAGGTGACACTAGCTGTCTATCCTGATTGGCCATGTCGTTTTAATTTTGCACTAATTGACCAATCATTGTTTGTTGTTGTGTCATGTTTCAGGCCTGTGTCAGATGCAACACAAGAAGCTGCTGATAGCTGTAGCACAAGCTTATGACCAAAATATCTCTTCCTTTTCTACAGAGCTAATCTTTCTTCCACGACTATGACATGCTCAAGAGCATTGTGCTCGATTCTTTATTGAATAATAAACCTACCTCACCATTTCCTTGTTGTAGATATTTGTGTTGCAAACATTCATAGCTGTGTTACTTTTACTGAATAAATTATTGTTCCATTTGGCTTTGTATAAGAACTCTTAATAGCTATGTACTTGGCTAAAGATCCATTTATGTAAGTGATTTCTGTCTGATTATGTCATGCCACATTGTGGGACAGTAAAATCGGAAGCAAAACTTTGTAGACACTCTCATGAGAACATTTTTTTTAAATAATGTTTTTTGTAAGAAGGTTTTTGTACAACATTTGTACAACAGAGGTTAAAAAGGGTAGTTTGTTAGTTCCAGATGTTTCTGTACTTTTGGCCCAAGTCCAGTAAGTTTATGCAAGCTTACATACACACTCATTGGTCAGAATTAACATTGTGATGTCAGTCCATAATGGTGTGCTTGTCTACAATTGTACCAAGTTAAATAAATCAACGTTAAGCATCCTAGTATGTGCACACGGCCAGTGGTGACTTGAGCCAATAGCATGTTTTTATGCATGCCTAGCGGTAAACATTCTTCTAGCTGCACACATTTTGTGATGTTAGCATCTAACACCCACACAAAGTGCTTTTTAAGTACTAAAACAGTGTTTGAATAAAATATAATTATCATATGTTTAATGGTACATATTTGACACAGTCAAATTTACTTAGGGATCATCTCAGAACGTCAATGTCAAATATCAGACAAAATTATTTTCATCTGGCCACAGCCCTGCGCCCCGTCAGACGAAAGTGTGTAAACATAGATATGATGATACCAGTATCGGTCAGAAGCATAAAATATGCCTCGGACCCATCAACATTCCGAGATGATGCCTTAGACTTTTTAATAATGGTTCCACTGATCTTGAGACTTCCTTGATTCTAAACAGTTTGTTGTCACTTCTTGCAGGAGCCATTGAGATGCTGGTGCCTTTCTGACAGTACGACTACTTGCAATACTACCCCGGAATCGCGGGGCAAACAATAAACGGAACACACAAACAATATTGTTTAACTTTTAATGAAACAGATATTCCGGAGCAATAGTATTGAAATAAAAGGTGTTTCATATTATACAATTTCTGTCAACATTTACATTTAGAGAACATCCAAGTCATCTGCAAACAGAGGTGACCTCTGTGCTCAGAATGAGTTGAACCACACGGGGGATTACTGCCGAGTCCTGTTTTGACATTATTTTCTGTACATTACAAAAATATTCACCAAACAACTATTACTTCAAAAATTACTTTTGCAGACATTTATTGAGCTAGCACTGAATTTTCTGGTAACATGGATTTTTTAAAGTAATAATAAAATATATTATCATGAATATCAAAGTTACTTACGGCCTTGGATATGAGTATCAGCAAAGGTCATTGACCTAGCATAACACATCATTCATCAGTGTAATTTTGTATGTTTTTTTAATGTTGCAAGTTACAGTTCCAGTAAAATGTTGCTGCACAATATTGCAAACAATTCATTTTAGAGCCTGCACAAATTGCTATCTACAAGTTTACAATTTATCTGCTCCAGCAATTTAACAGGTAAAGGAATTGAAAACAACAAGAAATGCAAGTAACATTTATTATACATAGATATTCAGCAATTGGACCTTTTGCATGGTCTTCTGTGGTCTTAACAGCATGGTCCTTAATCAACGAACCATCTTGATTGGTTTGTACAATGTGGGTCTTGTACCACGGCATGGAACATGTAGACCCTATGACTTGGTCCGTATTCTATGGAGTATCGACATATTGGTCTTATGCGTTCAGTGCCATATCTGATCAGTGAACCATCTTGCACGGTTATATAAAGAACTTGCAGACCTCACATGGTCCATACTGTGTAGACCTTCTAACGTTGTCCATAACACATGGACCTTACAAGGTCACAACCATGTGGACCATTGTTTTAGGTCTATACCATGAGGTCCTATGTCCTCACAAAACAGTTCAGCTTGTAATGTGACTGTGTTGTCAGCTTTGCACAGTTCATCGTGAATGAGATGTCTTTGGCTGATGTCGCTCAGAACATATCAGTGTCACATGTCATCATTTCCCGTTTGTCTCGATGAACACTCTTCTGTGAATGGATGGCCGCTACAAAGAGACATGATTACATAGATGTATAATCTTACATGGGAATGGAAACAGATTATCTCCCAACTAAGCAGTAAACGTTTATCATAGCAAGGTAAATATGAATTAGGTTTTGAACTACATCTAAAATGAAACAATGCTTTTTAAAGAAAAACACCAGTTGCTATGATGCATTTCAAAATAATATATTTGATGACATGTTGATAAACGTAGGTATTACTGAGAAAATATTAAGAATTACTGGTTCAGAATTTTGCTATGTAATCTAGACATCTGTTTGGTCAAAATATCTACTTTCCAAACCAAAATATTGTTACAATCAACCGTGAATAGATTTCTAAATGGCTATTAGTTGTTGCAGCACTATTAAAGAGAGGCCTGTTCCTAATGTTTGTATATTAATATAATATTCTGAATTGGGACTGGAATAAATATGTTGAGGATATACTGCCTACCAAATTGCATTTAATAAGCCCGAAAGTGTTCACAATTTGAATTCTTCTTCCACAAAGTGTAAACAAAATATTCAGATTATAAGCACTGACAATATACCGGATGCTGGGTGGTTTAACCACAAAGCTCTTTGATGTTCAGTGTGGTCACGACGTTCCCAACTTCACAACAACCAATTCTAAAACCGCCTGTTAATATTACTACCCTGGCTGATTCCAGGTTAAAGAACAAACAATCTCTCTTTGATGCAGTGAATGAGTAACAACAGATATTCCTGTAGATGTCAGTCTTGCATGCATTAAACCTACAAAAGAATGCTGTGTATGTGCGCACATTCATGTTTGCGTGCATGTGTGTGATTTTTTGCCCACCTATAGACGACCAGCTGTTGCTGGCAGGGTCACAGCTGGCTCCGTCAAATGACGGTTGTCTCCGAGCCATAGCTACATTGATGCGTACACCAAACACCATGGTGCCATACATCTGAAACAACATGTACAGTGTTGCAGTCTGATAGTGCATACACCAAACACCATGGTGCCATTCATCTGAAACAACATGTACAGTGTTGCAGTCTGACAGTTCATACACCAAACACCATGGTGCCATTCATCTGAAACAACCTGTGCAGTGTTGCAGTCTGACATTTCATACACCAAACACCATGGTGCCATTCATCTGAAACAACATGTGCAGTGCTGCAGTCTGACAGTTCATACACCAAACACCATGGTGCCATTCATCTGAAACAACATGTGCAGTGCTGCAGTCTGACAATGCATACACCAAACACCATGGTGCCATTCATCTGAAACAACATGTGCAGTGCTGCAGTCTGACAGTGCATACACCAAACACCATGGTGCCATTCATCTGAAAAACACGTACAGTTCCATTTGCTTATCTAAAAGCGGTAAAGGTAAGTTCTTATATAGCACAGTTTCCAGTCCTCAGGACTGCTCAAAGCACTTCTTGTCTCGGTCGAGAGTCCAAAGCTCTAGCCACTCCACCACTACGCTCTATTGCTCACCCTTTCTGCTCTCTCCATTCTCTCTTTCACCCTCTCACCCTATCTTCTCTCAAGTGAAACTATTGCCTGTGTACATTCAGTCTCAACATCTGGAACACAATCATCAGTCTCATGTTGACCCCTTTTAGCAGTCATGATTGGTTAAAAATGCTTTGCAAAGGCAGCACTTACTTGGGAATAGTTTTCAAGAAAGGAAGTGTATATTCACCTCATTTATGGCTTTATCTGCAGATTCCATCTTTTCAAAAGTCACAAATGCACAGCTGCAACAGAAGAGATAGGTAAAGACATGTTATTAAACAAAACTTGGATTACCACAATGACTGTATAAAACACTATATGTTTTCAGACACCCTAAAAATCTACAAAAATAATAATTGTACTGTATGTTTCGGACACCTATAATGTTTAGTTGTCCGACTACATTTAGTACATAGTGACTGTACGATTTTTGACTCAAACGCGCTTGACGGGACAAAGCCTGTACCTAGGGTATGTTTACGTCCCGACCTGGTCGGATGTGCACACCTGGTCAGAGCTCGACAAATCGCTGGAACTGGTCACTAGAGCTATGAACCCTGACTGCGATTGTGTGTTACTCTTGGGCGATTTAAATCGTCCAGACATTCAATGGACACCGTCAAACAACACAATAGGCATCATGCCCTATTCATGGAGCAATCCACAGTCCGAACTGTGCGTTGAAATGTTATCTGAATACGGCCTAGTGCAGTGTAACGCTGACCACACGTGCAACGAGCACACACTAGATCTTGTCTTTGTGCATGGTGCAGAGTGTGATGTTAAGAAAATAGACAAGGCGGTGAAATCCACGCACAACGCCCTACGTTGTGAACTGTTATGTGCCAACCGACCAAAGCAAGAAACCGCTAAACGTTTTGTTTATAACTATCGCAAAGCGGACTTTAGTCACCTAAGACACCTATTGTCTTGTATCCCGTGGTCATTTCTCACGGACACTACTGACATTGACAACAGTTTTGATATATTTTATGACATTTTGTATGCTGCCATAAACGAATGCGTTCCTCGTATCTGCATTCGTGGACGTACATAACCAGTATGGTATGATAACGATATGATCGCAACCTTGAACGAGAAAGACACCGCACACAAAGCATGGAAATACTCACATTCGTTATCTGATTACCAGGTATTTTCTGAACTACGAACCATTTTAAAGAAACTTAAGAGAGAAAAGTATTGTGACTACATATCGGAAATTGAAAAGTCCGTCAAAAAAAACACCAAACGTCTATTCAGTTTTGCCAAAAGCAAACAAGCTAATATAAAACTTCCAAACTCAATGGTATATAAAGGCACTGAGGTGTGCGTGCGCTGTAGCTGATTTCACAGTGTGGTGTGACAATCATTTCCTAGACCTGAACGTTCGTAAAACTGAAGAACTCATAATAGATTTTAGGAAAAATCCTACTTCTCCCAAGAGACTATTCATTAACCGAGAGTGTGTAAGGAGAGTAGATGAATACAAGTATCTCGGCACTATCATAGATGCAAAGCTCACATTTGGTGAAAATACAGCGATAATTAACAGTAAGTGCCAGCAAAAGCTGTATTTCTTACGCAAGCTCTGGTCACTCAGTGTCAGCACACATGTTCTACAAATCTTTTACAGATGCTACATAGAAAGCTCTATTACATTTGGGTTTCTTGTGTGGTACGGCGGCCTGAGTATCGTGCATCGCAACACTCTGGCACGAACAGTCAGGGTTAGTGGCAAAGTGGTGGGAAAAAAAAGGATCTATACAGGCAACGGGCAGAGAGAAAGGGAAGGAACGTCTCCTCAGACCCCGAAGATCCCCTGTTTCCATGCTATAAACTACTTCCTTCTGGCCGCCGCTTTCAACTCCCTCACTGCAAATTGAACCGCACTCGAAACTCTTTTGTCCCCTCGTCAATAAGACTAATGAATGAGTAACTGACCTTCGTTCCCCTCCATCTCTGCCAGTCTGACACTGAGTGAGCCTGAGATGATTTAACTTTAACTTAACTTTTTAAAAACTTTTGTAATTTATTTAACTTATTTAACATATTAAATATATTTATTTAACCGATATAACTTTTATTACTTTTCTCTTTTTATTTTTACATTGTGTATATTGCATGTACATTTGTTTTATGTCTTAATATGCTGCTCTACACTCCAAATGAATTTCCCTCACAAGGGACAATAAAGTATTGTGATTGTGATTGAGGCAGACAGTCCAGCTGACATAGAAGAACTATTTTCTGACCACTTCGAATCTGTCTTTACATTAGTAGATAACCTTGTTTATCCAATTATTCCCTCCTATCAATCCGACTCAATGACTAATATCAATGTGTCTTATGATGATGTCATCAGAGTACTAAGAACCACCGATGTAAACAAAGCATGCGATCCTGACAATGTATCAGGTGTAATCCTTAGGGAATTAGGGAATGTGCTGCCGAATTAGCAGGTCCACTAACTATGCTTTTTAATATGTCCTTAAATTGTGGAACTTTTCCAACTTCTTTTAAAAGAGCAAATGTTGTTCCTGTGTACAAGAAGGGAGATAAACAAAATGTGTGCAACTACAGACCTATCTCTCTCTTACCGCTATTTAGCAAAGTTTTTTGGAAAGTAGTATACGATTCATTGTATGAGCATGTGCGTAACACAATTTCGGGCAGCTAACACGGATTTGTGAGGTGTAGAAGTACAGTATCTAATCTAGCTTGTTACTTGAACGCCATTTCTGAATCTATTGACAACAAGAAACAGGTTGATTCTGTTTATTTGGATTTCAGTAAAACCTTTGATTCAGTATGCCACCCATTGTTAATTCACCAGCTTAGATCATATGGCTATTCCGGGCAATGCATAGAGTGGTTGCAGTCTTACCTTGTCAACCGAAAACAACGCGTTGTCGTCGAAGGCAAAACATCTGACTGGAAGCCAGAGTTGTCTGGTGTACCACAAGGTTCACAAATTGGACCACTTCTGTTTATCTTGTATATTAACGATCTTACTGATCATGTTGATTCATGTGAAATGTAATTCTATGCTGATGCTTCCAAATTGTTTAAAGAAATTACGTCGGTGACAGATTGTCAGTTGGTGCAGAAGGATCTGGACAGTGTATGTCTTTGGTGTGAGACATGGCACCTTAAACTTGGCATAATGTCATTCACTAACAAAAAGAAACGTATATCCTATGACTACATGATTTTAAGCCAGTCTCTGCCCAAGGTCATCGCTGTCAAAGATCTCAGTATCAGTGCAGAAAATTATCCAGGATGCTAAACCCAAGTCATCATGCTTGGACCCTCTACCTACATCGCTGCTAAAGAGCACTCTTCCTGCTCATATTAACATACTGACTCATCTTATCAATATGTCTTTCGAGTCGGCCACTGTTCCGCGGGAACTCAAGACGGCTGTCATAACACCGTTGTTGAAAAAACCAACCTTGGATCGAAACACGCTGAAAAATTACCGTCCAGTCTCAAGTTTGCCATTTGTGTCTAAAGTCTTGGAAAAGGTAGCAGCCAAACGACTTATTCAACATCTAAGTGACAATGGTCTTCACGAGCAGCTACAATCGGCATACAAACCCCGACACAGCACTAAAACTGCTTTAATGAGAGTGCAGCACGATATCACCAGTTACATGGCAGACTCCAGGGGTGTCCTTCTGGTTCTCCTGGATTTATTATCTGCGTTCGATACGATCGATGCTGCTATCCTACTAAAGACTGTAATGAGCGCTACCTAAGACAGTACGCCATCTAGCGAGTAACTCACACATAGGATATGAAAAAGGTGACATGTGAATGACTCCATCTTGTCTGTCAGATGGGCTCGAATTGAATACATGATTTTGTGGTTCTACTAAGTTGTCTTGTCGTCTTTATATGTCAGAATCACTACATGGTGGCAGCGGGTTAGTAAACCTTGCCAGTCGACAGTTAGTCGACAGTCCGTCGTCAACGGTCAGTCAGTGAATTCGAACGATCAGCGAATTTGTACGGTCAGTCAGTAAATTTGAACGGAAAATAAAATGCCGAAATTTAACCCGCCAGAGTCGATGTCATTCGACGCCCCGTCCAAATGGCCGGAATGGAAAGAGCGGTTTATGCGGTTCAGGATCGCAAGGTCACTGCATAAAGACGATCCAGAGGTGCAAGTTGCGTCGCTCATATACGCCATGGGCAGACAAGCCGAAAACATTTTCAAATCGTTCAAGTTTGCGGAGCCGTTAGAGGGCGCCACAGACCCTCGAAATGACTTTGTCACAGTGATGCAAAAGTTCGACGAATATTTCGTGCCAAAGAGAAACACAATACATGAGCATGCAATTTTCTACCAACGTTCTCAGCAACAGGGTGAGTCAATTGAAGCGTTTGTGCGTTGTTTGCATGACCTCGCGGCTCACTGTCGGTTCGATCAAAAAGAAGAAGAGAACGTGCGCGATCGACTCATAAGCGGCATGCTCGACAAAGAAATGTCGCAGAAACTTCAGTTGGAGCAAGACGATCTGACGTTGGAGAAAGCAGTCGACAGCGACACAGTCAGAGAGGCGTGAGAGAGGAAGTCGTCGCGAAAACGCCATGTGGCCAATGTGGCTATGTGCATCGCTCGCCGGGCACCGACGCATGTCCTGGTAAGGGGAAGACGTGCAATCGGTGTCGCAAGACAGGTCACTTCGAGAAGATGTGTCGCGCCAAGTCGTCATTCGCGAGGTGAAAGTGCAGCCGGACGAGGAGTACTTCTGCGGGTCGGTCAGTTGCGATGACAGCAGTCTAGCGTGGAAGGTTGACCTCGAGCTCAAAGGTCGTCCTGTGACCTTTAAAATCGACACGGGTGCCGACGTTACGGTGATGTCGCACGCGAGCTACGTCATGCTGAGGCCGCGACCGCCTCTCAAGGCGATCAGTGCAAACCTCAACAGTCCAGGTGGTCCATTGGACTGTCGCCGGCAGTTCATCGCCAGCACAGAGGTCAAAGGCACCACCTATCACTTTCGCGTCATCGTTGTCGCAAATGACGTGGAGAACCTGCTGAGTCGTGGGGTTGCTTCGCGAATGAGTCTCGTCAGAAAACTAGACGCTATTACAGACGGCGTCGGTTGTCTGAAAACAGAGCCGGTGAGGATCATCCTGAAGGAAGACGCGCAGCCATCAGCCCTCACAGTCGCCCGCAGAGTGCCTATCCCAATTCTCCCCAAGGTCAAGGAGGAATTGGACCGTCTGGTATCTGCAGGGGTTATTGAGGCTATCACAAAGCCAACGCCGTGGTGTGCTCCCGTGGTGCCTGTCGTAAAAAAGTCGGGGAAGGTCCGACTGTGCGTCGATTTGAAAAAGCTCAACCAGCATGTGCGTAGGGAGAGGTACATCCTACCCACCCTGGAGGACGTGACGTCGCGTTTGTCGGGCGCTACGGTGTTCTCGTCATTGGACGCCGAGAGCGGTTTCTACCAAATCCCTCTTGAGTCGTCAAGCCAAGAGCTGACGACGTTCATAACGCCCTTCGGTCGTTACTGCTACAAGCGACTGCCGTTCGGGATTACCTCTGCCCCGGAGATCTTCATGAGGAAGATGGTCGAAATCCTCGCGGGGCTCGAGGGCACAATAGCATACATGGACGACATTCTAGTGTATGGGAAAGACGAGGCCGAGCACGAGACGCGCCTCGCGGAAGTCCTTAAAGTGCTTCGGGCAGCAGGCCTAAAGCTAAACGAGGATAAGTGTAACTATGGTCAAAAGGAAATTACGTTCCTTGGTCATAAGTTTACCCCAGACGGCGTCGTAGCAGACCACGAAAAGGTCGAGGCCATAACGAAATTGTCTCGTCCGACGTCTGTGCCACTTCTGAGGCAGATTCTCGGTATGGTCCATTACTTGGGTGCGTACTTACCGGACTTGCATGTCGCCACTCGTCCGTTGAATGATCTGCTCAAAGGAGATGCGGTCTGGGCATGGGGTCCCGACCAGGAGAATGCGTTCAATAAGCTGAAGCAGCTGGTGTCGTCAACGCCAGTGCTCGCCTATTACGACGTAACGAAGCCGACCGTAGTGAGCGCAGACGCCAGTTCGTACGGTCTCGGGGGAGTGATCATGCAGGAAGGAAAGCCGGTCGCATTCTGCTCCAGATCCCTCACTCCGGCTGAGCAGAGATACGCCCAGATCGAAAAGGAGTGTTTGGCGGGGGTGTGGGCATGCGAGAAATTTGATCGGTTCTTGATCGCTTGTACCCTTCATCAACAATAAAGATCTTGACAACACGCCACTCAGATGTCAACGACTTCTCATGCGACTGATGCGATATAACGCTAAGGCGGAGTATTCACCTGGGAAGAGCCTTGTCATATCAGACGCACTCTCGCGGAGTCCGCTCGCTCCGCAGATGCATCGTTCTTCAACGGAGGACGACGCGAAGGCTCACGTTGACCTCGTTGTGTCGAACCTTCCGGTGTCACCCGGGAGGAGAAGCGAGCTGCAGTCGTCTATGAGTGATGACTCAACGCTTCAAGCCGCCATTCACTACACCATAGCAGGGTGGCCCCGCTACGAACAGGACGTTCCTGACGACCTGAAACGTCTCTTCAATGTCAGAAACCTCTTGTCAACGTCAAATGCCTCACTGATGTATGAAGGCAGAATCGTCGTACCTGCCAGCATGCGAGCTGACATGCTAGATAGGATCCATAGAGGTCATCAGGGCGTTACGAAATGTCTTGAGCGAGTCAGGGTGTCGGTTTGGTGGCCAGAGATCACGCGAGACGTCAAACGCGTAGTGGGGGCCTGCGAGCATTGCCAGACGTACAGGCCTAGTCAGCAGAAAGAGCCGTTGATGACGACACCACTTCCCTCGCGACCTTTCGGGAAGGTGGCGATCGACCTGTGTCTCCATCAAGGTCAGAACTACCTCGTCATGGTAGATTACTACACAAGGTGGATTGAGGTACTTCACGTGCGGAGTACCACAACAGCGGCCTGCTTAGCGAAGATGAAGGACGTCTTTGCGCGGTTCGGACTTCCGGACGAAATTGTGTCGGACAACGGTCCGCAATTTGTGTTGTCCGAGTTTAAGTCGTTCACGGAAGAACACGCCATTACACGACGTCGAGTCCGTTTCTCCCGAATAGCAACCGGGAGGCGGAACGGGCTGTAAGGTCGGCCAAGGGCATCCTTCGGCAACGTGAGCCGTGGATGGCTTTGTTAATCTACCGTGACACGGTCATGGCCGCCACTCGTCATAGCCCTAACCAACTCCTGATTGGCAGACATGTCAAAACGAACCTGCCAACGCCACCGTCAGCCCTTCAGCCGTGTCGATCCAGTGACGAGGAAGTTCGCGAACACGACGAGCGTGCGAAACGCTCGTACGCGCACCACTACAATCGTCGACACGGTGTGCGCTCGTTACCGTCCTTGTCGCCAGGTGACGAGGTGAGGGTGAAAACTCTTCAACAGGCCGACTGGGCTGAGAAAGGCGTGGTGACGACTCCCGCCGACAGGCTTCGGTCGTTCATAGACGTCATCAGGTGCTGTGTACCGTCGCAACCGAGGCCACCTGCAGGCCACGGGTGAGGGTGATCCGCCAAACCAGCCGATCCCACCTGTGCCCGTCGACGTGCCACTTGAGCCGGGTGTTGTGTCCAACCCGCCTGAACTGCCGTCGAGTTCCACTCCGGTACCTCAGAGCCCAGGCTTGCGCAGATCCGCGAGACGCGGGCGTGGCCAAACGCCTGATCGCTTGATCGAAATGTGTTAGTTAGCGGTTGGCAATGTTGTGCCTGAGACAGGCCGTTTACTTTAATCTGTTGTAATTGCTTAATTGCAAGGGGAGATGTAATGAGCGCTACCTAAGACAGTACGCCATCTAGCGAGTAACTCACACATAGGATATGAAAAAGGTGACATGTGAATGACTCCATCTTGTCTGTCAGATGGGCTCGAATTGAATACATGATTTTGTGGTTCTACTAAGTTGTCTTGTCGTCTTTATATGTCAGAATCACTACAAAGACTATGCATAGCCACCTGGGAATATCTGGCGCGGCACTTGCATGGTTCGGTTCGTACATGTCGGATCGTACCCAGCGTCTACGGATTGGGGTGGATGCATCTGAAGAACGCCCTGTGAGATACGGTGTTCCACAGGGCTCGGTGTTGGGTCCATTGTTGTTCACTGTGTACGCATCACCAATGCAGGACATACTAACGAGGCATTCTGTGGAATATCATAAATTTGCTGATGATCTTCAGATATGCACATCCTACTGTCCTCATATATCTGGTGACTTGGAGTGCGCTGTTCAGAGATCATTTAGTGACTGCATCAGAGAGGTCAAATGTTGGATGATTAAGCATAAACTCAAGCTAAACGACAATAAGACTTAATTTATGGTGGCCCTCAGTCCCTATTATCTAAATAAATTTGGAATTCCAGAGTACCTCGTTGTTGGTGGAGTCAACATAAAACCTGTTGTATCTGTCAGGAATTTGGGAGCTCACTTTGACACTCATATGAGCATGAAGCAGACTTTGTGGTGTCTTGGAATCTCATCTGAAGAATGCCTACTACATCCATGAATGCACCCACTTCATGCAAGACAGCGCCCCCTGCCACAAGGCCAAAAGTGTGTCAACATGGCTCAAGAAGGAGACAATTGAGGTGCTGCAGTGGTCAGGAAACTTCCCGGACTTTAATCCGATTGAAAACGCCTGGAATCAGATGAAGAGAAAGCTTTTCTGCAAGAACACGAGCAGTGTTCCCCATCTGTGCGAGGAGATCAAGAAGCTGTGGGTTCTGGACATGCACCTTGACTACTTCCAGAAATTGAGTGACAACATGCCCACACGCATCCAAGAGGTCATCCAAGCCAAGGGCAATGTCACTAAATAAAGAAAGTTAATGTCTTTTGTGTGTTTCTTGCACCTCTGTACCTAAATATGTATATAAAATACTAATAAAATAGCTGTTCTCGTCACAGCAACGATTTTTTTTACGCAGACTGTAGACGCATCTCCAGTAGGACTGGGTGCAATCCAAGAACAAAAGGAGTCCGAAGATGACAAAGGTAGCAAGATAGTTGCTTACGCCTCAAGAGCCCTCTCAGATGTAGAATGGAGATATAGCCAGATGGAGCGTAAAGCACTAGCGGTAGCACGGGGAACCGAAACATTCCATCTCTACATTTATGGGAAGCCGGTAGAGATGATCACAGACCACAAATCCCTGGAAGGGTTATTCAACAACCCACGAAGCCGAGTGCTAGGATTGAGCATTGGCTAATGAAGATGCGAGAAAAATATATTACTACAACGGGACCTATCGACCTGGGGAAAAGGGAACAAAGTTGGTAATCCCGAAGAAACTTCAGGAAAGACTTGTCGAAATGGCGCATCAAGGTCACCAAGGGATGGTCAAAACAAAGTGTTTAATCCGAAAAAAGTGTGGTTTCCTGCGATTGATGCACTGGTCAAAAAGACGGTGAAGACATGCATGGCCTGTCAAGCCAGCAAACATATGTCAAAATCATCGATGGAACCTCTGAAAATTTCAAAGCTACCGGAGGGACCATGGCAACATGTTGACACTAACTTCTGTGGTCCATTCCCGGCAGGAGACTACTTGTTAGTCGCGATAGCGAACACACGCTGTCAAAATCGGGAGCATGACCTCAAGAAGTGTTGATGTGTGCTCTGGTGTACCGCAAGGTAGCGTGCTGGGACCCCCGCTTTTTACTATCTACTGTCTTGGGCTCCACCTTGTACTCGTCATCAGCTTCATTGTGACATGTATGCTGACGATACTCAGCTATATGTTGAATTTCCGCGTGATCAGCCAGTGCATATGTATGTTATAACTGTCATTGACTGCATAACGCGGTGTATCGCTGACGTGAAATCATGGATGGCATCCCACAACCTTCTTGTAAATGAGAATAAAACAGAAGTCGTCATCAATTCCGCTGTGCATAACCATCAACATGTTTCGCCTCCCGTTGACTTGGCCATTCATGTCTGTGGCTGCTACATCACGCCGAAACCACGTATTCGGGACATCAGTGTTACTATTGACGACACTATGTCAATGGCGGGGCATGTACGCCGTGTTTGTCAGGTGGCATACTGTCATATTCACAGCACCGCCAGGATCAGGACATGTTTGACTATTGCTGCGTGTAAGACAATAGTCCATGCCTTAGTTATGTGTCGCGTCGATTACGGCAATGCGCTATGTTATATTTTGCGCTACCTGAGTTACTACGAATGACACTTCAGCCTAAGAACGTTCAACGTGGCTCTCTAATCACTACGCATGTGACACTTCAGTTCGAGTTCCGCAATGTCTTGCTGACTGCCTGTGTTATCGTCATTAGTTAAATAAAGTTTAAATAAACCCTAATACATGACAAATTGGCGACGAGGACGGGATCATTAGAAATGGCAAGAGTGCAGATCGCCAGTGTAGGAGAATATGACGAAAATAAAGAGGACTTTGAGTCATACACTGAGCGTTTGAATGCATGGTTGGCGGTGAATGATGTGACAGCCGAACAGAAAGCGAATGTGTTTCTGGCGGTTGTTGGGGCGCACACGTATAAACTATTGAAGAGTTTAGTGGCTCCGGAGAAGCCATCGTCCAAAGGGTTTGATGAGCTGGCCGCCGTGTTGCAGAGACATTATAAGCCAAAACCACTGATTATCGCCGAACGTTTTCGTTTCTACAAGCGTCATCAGCAGGATGGCGAGAGTGTGTCGGCATTTTCGGTCGCGCTGAGACAGCTGAGCAGTTCGTGCGAATTCGGTGAATTTCTACTCGAAGCTCTACGAGATCAGTTTGTGTGTGGGTTGTCAAATCAGAGCATACAACGCAAACTGTTAGCCGAGGCAAACCTCACATTGGAAAGAGCACAACAACTAGCGACAGCTATGTCAATGGCGACCGAGAACACTGTGCAGTTTCATGCAGACACTCCTCGAACAGACACTCGTGCAATACACAAAGTGAACGTCAAAACGGCTAAGCAACGTGACCATGCGGCGTGTTGGCGATGTGGCAAACAAAATCACTCACCTGATGTCTGCCGCTTTAAAGAAGCTGTGTGCCATGGTTGTCAGCAAAAAGGGCACATCATACGGGCATGCAAGAAGCGGCAATCGGCCAAGTATTCGCAACAGGGGGCAACTCGTTACGTAGACGGCTGTTCAGAGGAGATGACCGACGGTGTTGATGAGACGTTGGGCATCTACTCGACGGAAAAAAGGATCAACAAGCCGAAGCCTATCATGGTGTCGGTTACCTTGGACGACTTCAAGTGTGACATGCAGCTAGATACGGGGGCGACAGTGTCACTCATCTCAAAATCAATGTACGACGAAAGTAGTAGGTGAGTGGCGTATGCCCCCGTCCAAAAAGGTCATGCACTGAGATCAAAGGAACATCAAAGGATTTTTGAACCCGACTCATTTTTTCCTAAAAGTAGAATCATACATATAAAAACGATATCAAAGGAAGTCGGCATTTTTTCCTAAAAGTCGAATCATACTAATAAAAAGTCCTCTTATCTTAATTACCTTTGATTGACAGGCCCACACCCAGCGCCTATGGAAGTGCCCAGGGCCGATTAATCGGCCGTACCTTCTATGGAAGTGCCCAGGGCCTATTAAGCGGCCGTGCCCTCTAGCAGCTATGAGTGTTGTATGTGTGCTGTCCGCCCACTAGCGAGTGTGCAGGTACTAGTGTGGTATATATATATATAGTGCGGACGAGAGGCGGTGTAGACAGTAGCGGAGTGCCAGCAGTATGGAGTCTCCTATATATTTTGGCGGGTCGTCTTCGTTCCTGTCGAATATGTATCCGTGTCAATTCGTGGCGTACGGCCGGGGCTTCAAATCCGTGGAGCACGCTTATCAGTATAGAAAAGCGATGTTTAACGAAGACGTCGAATGCGCCAAGTACATCAAAGAGGCGTTGTCGGGTTATGGTGGAAAACGACGAAGTCGGCAAATTGCGAAAAAGAGATCGGCAGCCGAATGGAACGCCGTTAGGATCGCGTGCATGAAGAGCCTGCTGATGAGCAAGTTCGGAGGGTCGAAGTATTTGAAAGACGCTCTATTGGCTACAGGGAAAGCCGAATTAGTGAAGCGGGTGCCGTCGCGCGAGGGCTTCTGGGGTATGGGTCCCGGAGGCAGAGAGGGGCAAAATAGACTCGGCAAATTATTGATGGAGGTGCGCGTAGAGTATAGACGCCGCCTTCTAGCGAGTGTATAGGTACTAGAGCGGTATATAAGTGCGACGGACGAGAGGCGGTGTAGACAGTAGCGGAGTGACAGCAGCAGTATGACCCCTCCTATACATTTCGGCGGGTCTGCGTCGTTCCTGTCGAACTGGTATCCGACTGGAGGACGACGCCGGGACGCCGCTAGACGGCACCTTCTACGAATCGGAACTGCAACGCGTAGTCGTCCCGAAGGACAAACTGTATCGCGTGGAGGTCGTTCTACAGCGTCGTCGACGTAAGGGGGTCGCACCGGAGGTGCTCGTGAAATGGAGCGGTTATCCAGCTTCGTTCAACAGCTGGATCGCCGCCAAGGCGCTCGTGGACTATAAAGGGTAGGAGGACGGCAGTAGTAGTAGTCATGTCGTGGACGAGACACTGGATATGCTGTCGACTGCACGAAGCGGGGTGCGACGACTATAAAGGAGGGCGCTGCATTACGAGAGCGCAGTGGCGCTACGATGACCGACGAGGAGGCAGCCGTCGCCGCAGACTGCTTCAATGTCGACGCAGCCACAACCGCAGACTCCGTCGACGCTGCCGAGTCTACCACCCCCTTCGTCCGCGAACACGTTCCATGGCATTTCTGCGGGAACGAATGCCCTCAAGCCGAGATCATCTTCCTGTGCCAGATCGTCGTCCTGTACACGGTTATCGTCATGAGTATATACAATCTGACGAGAGGTCAGGGCGACTCCAACCTGTGGATGGCGCTGTTGAGTAGCTGTCTCGGTTACCTTCTCCCGAGTCCGTCTATGAGTCGGCGCGATGGCGGCATCGTCTGACTTTTACCTGACCCTGCCGAACAATGCGTCTATGAAGGTGCACCCCGAAAACACGTTGACCCACTACACCACGAATCTGCCGCAACGCATCGACCTGTCGAGACAATGGGAATGCGGAATAGTAACGCTACAGTACCCGCATTCCTGGTACAACGTGAG
The DNA here is from genome assembly GCA_020002185.1 of Paraescarpia echinospica. Classification (NCBI taxonomy): domain Eukaryota; kingdom Metazoa; phylum Annelida; class Polychaeta; order Sabellida; family Siboglinidae; genus Paraescarpia; species Paraescarpia echinospica. The sequence goes on along the minus strand of CM034540.1, from coordinate 42,533,316 downwards.
ACCCGCGGACGTGTACTTCTACCTGACCTGCAATACGGCGGAAAGTGGACCGTTTTACTTGGACGGCGCTGCGATTTTCCGACAGGGCACCATTCCGCACGGCTTTTACAACAGCGCCTACGAGTTGATGCATCAAATCAACGAGGCGCTGATGAAACTGAGCACCGATAAAGTGAAGTCCCGCCTGGAGTACAGCCCCATCACCAACCGGATGAAGCTGCATCTATCGCCGGGTGTCGAATTTATCCTCCCCCTTGGGAACCGTCTGAAGGACGTGCTAGGTTTCGAATCGGACGTCGTCGCGAGCCCGCTCCTGACGGACACGGCCGGCGAGGTCATCGTCAGCACCGAGCCCGTCGCGTATACCTAGGAGTACGAGGGCCGGTATACGGTGGACAAGAACGCGGGAGTCGACACCCTGTACGTGTACTCCGACCTCGTGGAACCGCGCGTCGTCGGTCACGTGTTTGCCCCGCTCCTTCGAACCGTCCCCGTCTTCGTGACGAACGGACTCAATATCTCGGAGATCTTCGACCGCGTCCAATACGTACCTCTGCTGCGGCGACAATTCGATTCGGTCGAGATCGATATAAGGGAACATATCGGTCAACCGATACCATTCGAGCGGGGAAAACTCGTGTCGACGCTTCACTTCAGACGATGCAAATCTAAATTGTTTTGACGATGAGCCGTAACGCGTACGAAGACTACTACGTTCGACAGGTCGGCGGCGCCCTACCCGGCGGTCGAGGGCAGCGAGGTCACGGTCTGGGCAATCTCTTCGGGAGCCTGTTTCGAAGCGCCGTGTCGCTTATTAAGAGAGGCGCCGTGGCGTTGGGAAAGCGCGCCCTTAATACGGGCGTACGCGTGGCGCAGGACGTCGTCGCCGGCAAGAACCTGAAACAGGCGGTTAAACGACGCGCGAAAAAGGCCGGCGCCGACCTTCTCCACGGGCTGCTGAATAAGCGGCCGCCGACGAAAAAACAACGACGTATAAAGCCACCGGGTAAGGCGGCGACGGCCAGTAAGAAGAGGCGGCGACGCCCGGAACAGACGAGCGACATATTCTCCACCGGCTAGAATGGCGTTCGTGCATCGGCAGTCGTGCGAGGGCGTGAAGAGCGACCTGAACCTGTTCGCCTTGCCGTCGACGCAGACGAGCGTCGAGAGCGGTCAGTGGATCGATCACGAGCCGCTGACGGCGGGCCTATCGAGTTCCTCATCCCGGGTTCGGGAAACGACTATACGGACCTGGCACCGATCTCGCGAACGACGCCTTCGCGGCCCCGGTCAACAATTTTCTGCATTCGATGTTCAGTCAAGACGACGTATCGCTGAACGGCACGCTCGTGACGCCGTCGACCAATACGTATCCGTATCGGGCCTACCTCGAAACACTGCTGAGCTACGGTGGCGACGCGAAACGGACGCAGCTCCAGAGCGCCCTGTGGTACAAAGACACCGCCGGCTCCATGGAGACGGTCACGGATCACAACGCCGGGTACGAGCAGCGGCGCAGACATACGCGGGGGAGCCGCGAGATGGACATGATGGGACGCCTGCACGTCGACGTGTTCATGCAAGACCGGTACCTGCTGAACGGCGTCGACGTGAAGGTACGACTGGTGTGCGCGAAGGACGCCTTCGCGCTCATAGGCGCGCAAGTCGATCCGGGGTGGCAAGTCTCGATGCTGGAGACCTACCTGCAAGTGAGAAAGGCTAAGATGAACCCGGCCGTCCAGCTCGGTCACATTAAAGCGTTGGCGCGCGGGACCGCCAAGTACCCGATACGTCGAGTCGACTGCAAGGTGTTCTCGATACCGCAGGGGACGCTGTCTCACACGCACGAGAACCTCTACCTGGGCGTCCTTCCGAAACGCGTGTTCTTGTTCATGATCGACAACGACGCCTTTAACGGGACCTACCCTAAAATCCGTTCAACCCGAAGCACAACGACATAAACTTCTTCGCGCACTACGTCGACGGACGCCAGGTACCGAGCAAGCCACTGCAGCCGAACTTCGCGCACAGACGCTACATCCGAAGCTACATGAACCTCTTCGGGGCAACGGGAAAGGCGTACGAGGACGAGAGAAACGACCTGACGCGCGACGACTTCGGCGCCGACCACACCATCTTCGGTTTCGACCTGACGCCCGACTGTTGCGACGGCGACCATTTCAACCTCGTGCGTAGGGGAAACCTGCGCGCCGAGGTGCACTTCGCAAACGCCCTATCCCGAACGGTGAACGTCGTCGTGCACGAGGAGTTCGAGTCGGTGGTGGAGGTCGAGAAGAACCGGAAAGTCGTGCTCGACCAGTGGCAGCATGGAGACGTCTCAACTGATGCGACGCCTACAGATCGAACCGTATGCTAAACGCGTCGTCGTCGGTGTCAGGCCGAAAGACGGGCTACCGAAAAGACGGCTCACCGCGCTCCCGACGGCCTTCGTGTGAAACACCGACGACCGCGGCGAACCGGGGGAGCACTGGGTGGCGCTCTACATGGACGCCGACGGACGAGGCGAGTACTTCGATTCGTACGGCCTGCCGCCCCTGCACGACGACTTTCGCGCCTTCCTTCGCCGTAACTGCGGCGACTCGTGGGCGTACAACGATAAAAGACTGCAGAGCGTGGTGTCTAACGTGTGCGGACAATATTGCGTCGCCTACCTGCTCTTGCGATGCCGCGGTATGCCGCTAAAGGGATTCCAGGCCCTACTCGGCCCCGATAGGGTGGCTAACGACTGTCTCGTATTCGACTGGCTAAAGCCGCATTGAACTATATTATCGCTAACGAACTATTATTATTATTCACGACTGGCCCTATATATCGCTTACCGCATGCATGCAAATAAAACACGATGAAAACGCACATGTTGTTTCGTACTGTATGTTTTATTAGGGGGTGGGCGCCCCTACCCTTAGGGGGCGCCTTATAGGTGACCTAGTCCCTACCCCTAGGGGGGTCCCTAGGGGGGTCCGCCACCTTATACGAGTATGGGCGCCGTGGTGATGCCGTCGTCGAGCATGCGGCGTTTAGCGTAGAAATAGCTCAACGCCGCGCGCTCTTGAACGTACGTCAGCACGGACGACTCTCTTACTTGAAAGCCGCGGTTCCAGCCGACGCCGCTCCGTTGGTCGCGCAGCACGGCTATGAAGGCGTCCTTGTCGATAGCGTTATGTCGCTTACTCAGCCCCTTCGTGCTGTACTTGTCGGTGGCGCCGAAACAGTAGTACGTTTTACTGCACAGCGCGATGGTGCCGTCGCCGGACCATTCCTCTTTCAAGAGGCCCGGCGTCCGCTTGTCGTACTTCCGTAGCCGCGCGCAACATTCGGCGGGCGCGTCCCACGCGCGCCCGGCGAGGCGGCATTGCACGTACCCGTCCGCGTGCGCGTCGCAGCACTCGGCCGGAAACCAGGCGCCGCGGTGACGGAAGTAGTGCTCGCGCATAGCCGCCGTCACCAGTTCGTTGACGTTGCGGCCCGCGAGAGCTATGTACGCTGAATCGGTGTCCATCGCGCAGTACTGGAACAGAGGACGCGGAATGTAGGCGGCGATGAAGTCGTAATAAAATTCCAGCATCCTCAGTTTCGCGTACTGGTAGACGAAGTAGCCGATCTGGATAGGCAGCAGGTAGCGGACGATGAGCTTGTTCAGCGCCACCTCGTAGACCTCGTCGGGCACGACGACGTCGAGCTGACGGAAGCGCCGGTTGTTGACGAGCATCGTGGCGCCGGTGGTCGTACAGTATTTTATCTCCCGTGGAGATCGACGCGCGTAATCGTCTTCCCGTAGGAACTGTTGCCGAGAAGCTTAAAGGTGTCGGCGATGATGGATTTGTCGGGGTCGGCGTCGCCTTCGCGTCGCGCGGTGGACACCGCATCGCCGAAGCGGCGAAAGCACGCGATCGGGACGTACTCGATCACCTGGTAGACGCGATCGACGATGAGACCGTGCGCCAGATACCACCGTAGCAGGGGCATCGCGAGTAGGATCTTGGTGCCGAAAAAACTACCCACGAGCGTTCGCTGAGGTCGGGTCATTAGGTCGTGCGCTTCCGCGTAGCGTCGCATGAAGGGGCTGAGATCGTCGCGACCGATGTAGACGTTCTTAAAGACGGGCTGCATTTCGGCGAAGGTGTCGCAGCGCGTCCGGGACGGCGATATCGCACTCCACCAAACCGAACAGAGCGCCGTCGCGTACGGCCTCCAACACCGTCGAGCTCGTAGTGGCGCCGCCGACGGCCCACCGAGACTCGTCGGGCGGCGACGGCGGCGGCCGTACCTCGCGCCACCGATATTCCCACATTTCGACGACGGTGACGAAACGGCGAAGGTAGGCCGTCACGGCGTTCGTCGCGGCGTACAGTTCGGTCATCGGCTTACCGTTCACGGCGTTCGTCGGCCTCCCCGTGCACGGACAGCCGTGGAAGTAGCAGCCGTGGAACTGGTACGCCGTCTCGCAACACCAACCGTCGACCCGGTACTTTCCGATGCGTTTCTCGCGCCCGTTAAGCTGCTGTCGTATACGCACCCCCGTCCACTCCGCCTCCCACGTCAGCCACTGCAGGGCCATACGGCCGTAACGGTGCACGCGTTCCGGCCGAAAGGCCTTCTCCTCGCGGCGGCGCGTATACCAGCCCTTCGGCATCTCTTGCATTATCGCCCACAGATAGAGGGCGTTCGCGTCGAAGCCGACGATCGAGCGACAAGGCCGCGCTTCGTCGCGACAAAGAACGGTGACGCCGGCCTCGTGATGACTCGCGAAGTTGATCGAGGGGCCTCCGACGATCTGCGATTGTAGGAGGCGGTGCAGGTCCTTGTTCGGCTCGTTGAAGAGGGTGAAGTTGATCGACGCCGGCAGATCGTTGAAGAGGTAGAGGAGAGTCAGGCCCGGTACGCTGATGGCGTCCTTGAACATGTCGATGCGACGCCGGCGGTAGAACGCGAACTGTTTGGCGACGGCCTCTAGAAACGGCACCACGTCCCTGTTTTATACCACACGAGGAAGTCGCGCATCGTCGTCATCCGTTCGTCGCGCCACGCCGTCACGCAAACCTCGTACGCCGCGGCGGAGGTCCCTTCCCGTTTCAGGTGGCTGTAGAACGCCTCCCGCTGCGGCAGTTCGGTGACGTCCAATTTTCGCAACGCGTCGATATATTCGTAGGGAAAGTAGCCCTTCGTCGCCTCGCAGCCGTACTCCTTCAGAAACCGCTCGTAGCTGACGCCCGGGGCCAGGTAGTTGGTGACGTCGAGAAATTTCAGCGTCGTCGTCGTCAAACACATGTAGTTGTTCTGGGGCTTGATGGTGAACGCCGACGACGTGTGCTGACCGTCGGTTTTGAGGAGGGGCGTCAAGTACTTCTTGACGACGTTCAAGTCGTACTTGCCCGAATTAAAACCGAGGACGGGAAGTTGGCGCAGATAGGTCCACAGGCGCTCGGCGAGTGTGGCGTACGGTGACGACTTGTCCGCCTCTGTCGCGGGGGAGGCGCGCCGCCAGTCGGCGTCGAGCGCGTCGAGGGCTTCGAAGGCCGAGTCGTACAACGGCCGCAATGCCGCGCACGCCGCTTCGCTCGCGGCCTCCAAAGCGTCGATCAGGCGCCTCGCGAGATCGGCCGAATCGCCGGTCGTGACGAAACACTGTGCCGTCTCGTGGCCGGGGACGTTCGACGCGATGCTCACGCTGAGCAGTTGGTGGCGGGCTAGCCACCGGCATTTGTCGGTGTCCGGCGGCAGGTCATGATCGACGAAGTAGCATTCCAAGTCGAACGTCGCCCTGTACAGGTAGTAGCGCAGGTCGTCGTCCACGCAGACGCCCTCGTCCTCTAGCTGTTGAAACACGGACGGCGTCGGGTGGTAGACGCCGCCGGGAAAGACGTGGCGAACGCCGCCATTGCACGTCGCTTCGTGACGTCGTAGTTCATAGGAGGTCCGCCAAAGGGAGTTGGCGCACTTGCTGCATACGTACGTCTTCGTGTACTTGGAGACGTCGCGTATATACGAGTAGTGCGCGCCGTGTACGTTGACGTTCAGGGTCGTGGGGTGCGCGCAGAGAGACCGACGGACCAATTCGGCAGTGTCGGCCTCGGTCAGTCGATAGACGACCACGTTGACGCCGAAGACCGCCTCCACCCGGTCGAGCGCGTTCAGGGGGACGCCGGCGGCGGCGAGGGTCGTGCCACCGGTGGCTCTACAGTAGTCGTCGTATAGACGTTTGGCGGGGGCCGTCAAACGGGCGATGTCGGTATCGCTGCCCGTGGCTAGTCGTCGATTATGAAGGGCCAGACAACGGAATAGGCAGATTGTCTGCATAGGGGGTGCCTCGTCGATCTTTCACTAACGCGACGACGGCGTTGCTGGTGCGCAGGTAGGCGGGGAGTTGCACGCCGCCGGCGCAACCGATAGGGTGATTTATGATGGCGTTCAGAAAGTAGGTGGCGTTCGTCACCAATTCGGCGACCCACCCCGAGTCGGGGCGCTGCGCTATCACGTACTGGAGAACGTCGCGCGTACGGACGGCGACGAAGAAACGCTCGAACGAGCGGGCGTTGGTAACGCGGGCGGGGACTTCCAGTAGGCGGCCGCAGCAATTACAGGACGAGTGAAAATAGCGGTAGCGACCCGACTCCTTGTGGCGCAGAATAAACGCGTAGCTTACGTTTATGTTAAACGCGTTCGTTTGCGCCTCGAACATTCGTCTTAGTCGGGGTTCGAGCTCCCTAGTGTCCTAGCAGTCGGTCAATTGGTAATTATAGCGGGACTGTATGGGCCCGCGCGACACCGACGTCCGTATGCTAGACCAGTGCTCCTCCACGACACGCCGTAGACCGGCCGATAGATCGTCGTCGTCTTGTTGTTCGCTAGGTGGCGACGGCGGCGCTCCGCAGGTCCTCAGATGGCGCAGCATATTACAGCGTTGAGAGTAAGACTTTCCGCATTTCGGGCACGCGCGACCGTTCGCGTTTTCGGTGCCGCACGTTTGCGACGCCCTCGCGTGTTTCAGGAAATTATAGCGAGTGGCGAAATAGAGGCCGCATTTCGGGCATTGTGACCGACTACAAGAGTGATCTGCCAGACGCTCTCTACCGCATACGGGACAGACCGGCATTTTTGTGCTTATTCTATTCCGGCGCAAACGCTATATTAACTACGGACGTGGTGTCTCGCCGTCGCTTATAAAGAACGACGGTGGTGGTGGTTACGCGGCTGCCGCGATGTGTGCGGGACGTTCTGATTGGGAAATCGATGGGCGTTTTGTCTGTTCGTGTGCGGGGATTCAACGTTTTATTAGGCAAGCGAGGTGGTGGTGGTGGTGGTTACGCGGCTGCCGCGATGTGTGAGGGACGTTCTGATTAGGAAAGTTGTTTAAACCGCCGATGTGTGTGTGTGTGTATGCGTGCGGGGATTCAACGTTTTATTAAGCAAGCGAGAAAACAGAAAGAATACGTTTTCAACGTTTTATTAAGCGACCGACTTCGTAGATGATACAGTATAGCATAGCGTTGTTTTATTTCAATAACCGTTCGTTTCTCCACGCTCCCTAATTAGTGTATAGCAGCAGCAGCGTTCATACGTTTTGACACCACAGTTATAGCATAGCGCACCCTAATTATTGTCCAGCAGCGTTCATAGTGACACAACATGTATAGCATAGCGTTTGTTTAAGCTGTCCAGGCTAAACAGCTTTCATAGCGAAATGTTCAGGCTAAGCAGCTAAGCCCACATCGGCGTTGTCGATAGGATCTCGCCAATCAGTGGCAAACAGCCAGTCGGACACGAACTGGACGATCGCGATCTCGGCGGCCTGATCCGCCCCGGTCAGCTTCAGGTGCCCGTACATGAACAGGACGAACCTCGAGAAGGCCGGGATCAGCGATTGACGTACGTCTCCAGGACGGGCTGATAGTAGCGCGTGAGTATGTCGCCCACTTGGTCGTACATGCGCGGATAGATTCGGCTCGGCCTCCCCGCGCGGTAACCACACATGTGGACGTAGGGACACCCTTCGTTCGGCTCACACTCACCGCAGCCCAGGCGCGCACGCTCCAGTATCGCTTCGCCGATCCACTCCGCGAAGGCGCCCATCAGGCACTTCTCCTGTAACGAAATGGACGAGAGGGACGATATCGGCCGTGGGGGTTGCGTGTTCACGTACGGCGTCGGCATCTCTGGCGACGTTGTCGAGGGGGACGAAATAGTCACTGCGGTGGGGTACAAACTCGCATACGTCGGTGGTCCCTCGCCTTGAGGGACGCCCGTGTGGTCCGCCCGGAATGCTTCGGCGTATGCGCGCGCGGCCTCGTCCGACATCGTCAACACAGTCTCTAACACGGTGTCGAGTGCGTGATCGCGCGCCTCCGGCTCGTCCTACAGCATAAAGCGATTAATCATTATTGGCGGCAAGGCTTCTACGCGTCGTCGGCCTTCGACCTGGCGCGCTTCTGGGCGCCCTTCATAGCACGATATTCGGCCGCTGCATCCAGCAGGGTCTCTATGAAGGCGCCAGCAAGTTCGCGCCTGGCTTGGCTCGCTTTGATAATCGATTTTGTTTTTATGGCGTCGAGTACACGATGCACATCATACAGCAGAAAAGGCGTTATCAGTCAAATGCACTTAATCGTCGGTCGTCTTTTTCAGGGTACGCACAGTATACGACGGCATTCCGCCCCACGAGATCTGACGTACACCGATCTCTATGACCGTGCCGACGAGCTCCAGCACCGTGTTGCGCAATTCCTCGTGCTCCAACGAGGCCAGGTAGTCGGCCCCATACGTGACGAGTGCCGACATGGAGTTGTCGAATACACTCACCCACATTTCATCCTCCCCCCTCGGGCCATCCTTTATCAGCATGCGCATCGCATAATAATGTTTTGTGACGGCCTGAATGCCGTGCGACAGGCACAACATAGAGCCGTCTCTGGTTGGGTGTACCTTGCGACGGCATCGTGAGCACCCCTCGTACGTACACTTATCGCGCCAAGAAACTGCCTCAATAGTAACGGGCGCCGCCAATTTATAAACGCCGTCGCCAGCTTCGCTGAACGCCCTCACACTCACCGTAGAGGGCAGAAATACCACCGCGCCTCTCAGTCGTTGTCCTCGCTGCCTCCACTACCAGGCTTAGAATTGCCTGGCTTCGGCTCTGACGCCTACTGCGTGCGCCCCGCAGCCGGTATCGGCGTCGCGCCGGTCGACGGTCCCTGTTCAGCGCGCTTCGTGCTGGACGATAGCGCCGCCGCCCCCTGTGCAGCAGGTATGACGCGCCCCACGAGTCTCGGTGTAAACGACTGTTTTCTCGCCTTCTTCCGTGGGCCGGTGAGCGATAAAAGAAAATGTCATGCTCAAACGTTCTCAGCATAGACGCCAGTGGGGCATAGCGCCACCTGTGAATTGGGGCAAAGCGCCCATGCCTGCGCGCTATGCCCCATCTGCAATTATTGATATAAAAGTAGCATTGTGAATATGTGTGTGTGTGTGTGTGTTTTATCAAACGTTCTTGTTATTATTATAATGATTATAGTTACAGCATGTTCGTTTCAGATTGAGAGACAGCATGGTTCGAACGTACAAAAGAAAGTCTACACAGGGGTCGTATGGGTCTGAACGACTGGCATTAGCTGTAGCGGCTGTCCACGAAGGACAGAGTATACGAGGTGTAGGGGCAGATTATGGAATACCAAGGCGCACACTAAAGCGCCACTGCTCTGGTGTTGTACAGCTCCCTGGCGCTGTTGCTATGGGCAGCAAGCGTTGCGTATTCTCAAGGGCCTTTGAAGCACAATTGGTAGATTATGCAAAGGAGATGGCCAAGAGAATGTACGGATTGACAACTATTGATGTCAGGCGTTTGGCTTACGCTGTTGCCGCAAAATTGGGCATACAGCACAATTTTGATGACGAGCGTGGGCTAGCAGGAAAGGACTGGCTGTCAAATTTCATGAAGCGCCACCCAGAGTTGTCGATTCGTGCGCCAATTTCCACTAGCCTGGCCCGTGTCGAAGGTTTCAACCGTGATGCAGTTATGGCGTTTTTTGCTTTGTACAAAGATGTCCTGCAAGGAGGGGATCACAGACCTACTGCCATTTGGAATCGACTTCGCCCGGGAACATGGGGTCATATTGCTGACATTTCCACCACACTGCACACACCGGCTCCAACCACTCGACCGGACATTTTTTAAGTCACTGAAGTCTGCGTTCAACCGTTCATGTGACAACTGACTTACATCCAACGAGGGACGTGCCATCACCCAGTATGATGTGATGCCATTGTTTGAGCAAGCATACAGTTCTACTGCTACAGTACAGTCTGCTGTCAATAGATTTGCAACGTGCGGCTAATGGCCATTCAACGACAGCAAGTTCGATGCAGAATTCAATGTACTTGAATTGCCGTTCATTCCGCCTGTCGATACTCCTCAAATCACAGCCCTGGATGTGGTCGTCACTGAGGTTGCCGGCACCCGAGTCACCACCTCTCCAGCTACTGCCCCGGCAATCTCAGCACCACACCACCCCATAATAACCAGCTCTCGAAGCTCCAGTCTGCATGTCGCTGCCACCCATGTCGTCACCGGACAATTTGCCCCCACTGAAGCAACCAGCGCTCCAGATATCGCCACTGGTGTATCTGCACCGGCAGTTTCTGCCGAACATCCCGCAAGTCCTGCAGGATCTGAAGGTGACGTTCGCGCTATTATTATGAGCTGCTCGTCACCACCGCCGAACAAGAAGCGTAAACATGTAGCGAGAATAACCACCAGTGTCGTGCTGACTTCTTCGCCATACAAGTTAATTGCTGAGAAGAAACGCGACATGAAGAAACCAAAACGTTCGCTGGTGGTAAAGAAAATCAGCGAGATCAAGCTGCCCAAGTCAGCACAAGAGCCTACTGCTGGTCCGTCTGGGGTGTCAAACCAAGAAAGGAACACCGACGAAGACACAGAATGCGTCGTTTGCTGCGAGCCTTACGCCAACAGCAAGTCCAGAGAGGTGTGGCTTCAGTGTCTGAGCTGCAAGAAATGGGCACACGCCGTGTGCACTGCAGGCGACCCATACTACATTTGCCATATCTGTGAATCAGACTCAGACTAATTTGGATGAACATATTCAACAGCACGTCGTCATAGCACATGTCGCTACACTGAAGCCACCAGCGAACTGCATTTAGTTTCCTTGGTGCGATATCGTTCTTTGTTCGTGTTTCATTTCGTTTGTAGGCTGCATTATGTATGTGCATTAAATAAAGTTCTGTATTCTTGTTATTAGATAATCATGTTGTAGCCTACTGATAACAAATACATGCAATTTCACATGGGGCATAGCGCCCATCCCATGTGCGCTTTGCCCCACCTACGGGGCAAAGCGCCCAAATCGGGTGCACGCACATAATTAATCACACTACAAAAACATATTATTCGAATCATGTCAGATTTGCACGACATATACTCGATATAGTTACCGACATATTGTAGATATTTGTAAATATATTGCATTAAATAGAACCAACCGTTATGACGATATTTGTTACATTGGGCGCTATGCCCCACCCTACTCTATGTAAAGATACATGTTCTGTGTATACCTGAGTAACTGTTAGATTATAAGTATTGTCTTGATTATCTGGTTTGGTATTATTAAATGTGTCAAAGGGTGTGGTCGAGAATAAACGAACCTGGGTCAGAGCGACGATATCGATGTCGCGGAGTTTATACGTGATCGCAATTCATCGCGCAGCTTTGAGGTTGTTATGTAGTAACAGTGATCGAAAGTACGTTGCAATATACGTTTGTCACGGATAATGTTCACGGGTATAAGTTTGTTAAGAGTTATACTAATTGTGGTGAGGAGATTGTTTTATGAAGACATATTGAATATTTTGCTCTGATATGTGTAAGTTGGACATAGAGATATATAGGTAGTATGTTTATGTTTGGGTTGTTAGAATAACCTGTACTATGAAGGGTGTTTAGTACATACCGTCGAATATGAATATATGTTATTACTGTAGTCAAATATTGATTGTATTGTCGGGTCTGTGCGACGATCAGCTAAACTTCAGGGCTCATTCGTGCGAACGATGGGACTGTTGCGTAACAGCCAACGTCTAGATGATAGCCGAGGCCAGACTAAATTCACGCATGAAGAAAGAAATATTCAGTTGGTCGGAAATGCATTGACACCCGAACGTTGCGAACCGTCGGAGGATCGTAGAGTTGACTGCCGTGTCGACCAAGGGTATTGTTGACCCCGAACATTGTACTGTTATATTTATTTAAAAAAATTATTACAAAAGAGCATCTTATAGAGAACTCGATATGTAACGGCGCTCTTATACCCTCAGGAAGAGGGTCTTTGTTTTGTTATTTTGTTGTTGTATTAGAGTGTGATAGAACGTCACCGTAAACAGATGAGTGGTAACATGGAGGTCATGTTTATGTTCCCGGGAATTCCCGTTATACAATACGGGTGTCTAGTAGGCTGACGAGCCTTCCTCTAGAAATGTTATATATTAATATTTTTTTATTCGGTGTGGGGTGAATAAATTTTGAAATCGTTACCTTGTATAAATGTTTGATTGAATTCCCCTATCCCTGAACCCAAAATCTATTACAAGTTTGTCTCACCTGGCGGATCTTGACATATATGCACTGGCCTTGTCTGTCCAAACGTGTAGAAAACACTAGTGACACTAACAATGTGGTTGGTACTACCTGCAGTAAGATGCAGCAGTCCTGAAGAGTTGAACGCACAAGGACAGGAAGGTTGGACAAGTTCAACACAGTCGATCCCAACTACCATTTACACGCTCTGTGGATTGACAATACAAAATCCAGGTGGAAAGGTGCGAATTAGTATCCAAACAATAAACACACGCGCAATGAAAACTGGCAGCAAGAACAATAAA
>CM034540.1:42476098-42519401 GCA_020002185.1 Paraescarpia echinospica | reverse complement strand
GTCATACGCCAACAACAGTGATCCATCCGATGCGAATATAGATCGTGGAACTAGGCCAAATTCAAAAGTTCCGATGCCCTTCTTTAGATCAAGGTCTGGACGGCTTCTTGATATAACGATGTACCTCTGCATTAGACACCGTTCTTCTTTGATTTTAACCAGCTTGTCACCCGCTCTTACTTATGTTGTTGCATTTGCACTTTTGAATGTTCCGAGCTTCTTTCTCTTCATTGGGTCCCACACAGAAAGATTTCCATGTGTTAAACATTCTTTGACAAATTCCTCAAACATATATTGTCCAATGTCGTCACGACATAAGATATCTTTGGTCACCTTCTCATCCATAACTTCACTGGTAAGGAGGCTGTACATATTATCCTCATCTGCCTCATCTACCTTAAATGGGTTTCCATGTTCGACAAATATACTTGCGAGTTCGGTGGCATTGTTCGTTATTCGGGAGAGCTTTCCTCCTGTGATCTCATGATGCTGCGTTCTAGTGTACTATCCATGCCATGTTCTTTCACAAACCCATCGTCTCATGCGCAATGACAAAGAACTTATCTCGAGCCCTCTCGTTTTGGGTAATTCCTATAATTCCTCCAATCACCTTAAGTGTGCGGTTCTCGTGTTCAATCCCATGATCTGGGGTTATTGATGAAAATCCAGCAATCCCTTTCGTCCCACAGAAGTTCCGTCTCATGAACTCAGAGCCCAGATGTCCGGATGCAGCTTTTCTGTTTCCTGCATTGTTGAGATATACAGAGGTAGCAAGCGAATATAGTTCAGGTGATCATGGGAAAAGAAGTATTTGACAAGAGACTCAATGCTTTCCATCTGCAGCAGAATAACTCTTTGTCTAGTACTTCTAACAAATTTAAGGATTGTCTCATACTGCTTCATGTAGTTGAGAAGGAAGTGTTGGATATGATTCACACTTCCTTCAAATTGGTCAAGTTTGTTGAACAGATCACGTGACTCAAACATTGTCATGTTTTTTGTGATGGCATCATAGAGATGTTTTCCCCTTTCTGTGCCCATGCTGACATCTCTCTGGTATGCTTCTTTCAGACGAGTAGATGACTCCTTCAAGAATGCCTTCTCTTCCGGATCCGTTCCCAAGAAATGGTTAAAGTACAGGTTGTATAAAGTAACCAACGTAAGCATGTGTGCCTCTAGTGATTGATACAACATGTTTCCCAACATATACTGCAATACAAATGATTGTGTCAGAACTATTAATGATATGGCTAATGTAATGCATAATAAAATGCACCGATTACATACACAAATTGCAGGTTTTTGAATGTACATAAATTATGTTTAGTTGTTACATAGACATATCAATGTTGCTAACACGAAAATTTGTCCAACCTTTATAATACATTGAAAGTTATAAAACATTTACAGAAGTACGTTTTTCAAAAACGTTATGAAATGATGTTGGAATAATTAAAGCAAATAAAATGTTATCCGTAATAGAACAACAAAGATTGGGCACAACAATACTACAGTAGGTAATTCACAATTTCTTGCGACCGCCATCTTTCCATTAAAGATGGCGGCTATCTACTAATGCTCACATTATATATGAATAATATACACACTAATAAAATGGGTATTTTCAATTGTACAGTCTTCAGGCACCATTCTAACCATGTAAAAATATTTAAATTAATAATATGATGTAAAATCAAGCCAAACGTACGCTGACGTCCATCTTCAATTTGGTAACCATATCCTGTTTGAAAAAATTGCCACCCTAATTATTTTAGACTTATACTACCCAAAGATATTAAGTCAAATAAAAGTTTGCTTTTAATAAAAATTCTGCACGAAAGCATTTTCTGTAACACAGTGGCCTACACTATAAACTCTATACAATCATGAAAACAATTTACAGGTGTGTTGAAAAGAAATGCAAAAAGTTAAAAACTTACAATTTGCATTCCCTATTAATAATTTATAATCTCATTTCTTATACTACATACACAAATGACTAGAATTACAGTGTTGCAACATTCACATACAAATTGCTATGTATATTGGATACATAATTATACTTCACTCAGTACTTAGAACATATGTAATAACAAGACTGATTATTGTTATTACTACAAACTTTAATGATAATAATCCAAACTTTCATATTTTTATAGGAGAATTCTTTCATAATGATTTTTAAACTGATAAATGTAGGTCTGGTTGTTTTTTTATTCCCAGATTTCAGACAAACGCTGAAACTCGAGCCTTCTCGGTTGCCCCACCTACTGTGGAATTCACTCCCTGTCAGCATTGTCTGCAAAAAATGTAGTTTAATTTCGGCATCATATAAAAACCTATCTGAATACTGCATATCCTCCTTAACTTCCTAGCAATTCCATCCATCTGTTGACGACTTTCACATTGCGATTTCACGATTACGAGATTGCATATAACCTTAATCTTTAGTTTTATTGCGCCACTGATCTGAGGATATTGGCCCTAAAGAAGTTATTTCATTATTACTATGTTTGCAGACAATGCAGTACACTTCATACTATTGATCCTGGTACAATGCAGGTCGGGCTTAGTGCTGCAATATTCAAACTGTTCACTAACTCGTTGTGTTGCGTACAGGTGAAGTGATCGATGTTCACATGGCGTCGAACTTGGGGAATATTTGGGGGGTGTTGAGGCTCTCCAAAAACCTCCTAGTTACAACCCCCTTGACAGAGGCTCGCCAAAAACCTCGATTCGCACCCCCTCCCCGAGACTCTAAAACCCTCCAATTGCCCCCCCCCCGTGGCTCGCCAAATAACACCCACCTTCACGCTCTAAAAATACCTCGATTTGCATCCCTTTGGTTTGGGCTTGGAGCTCGCCAAAACGCTCTCCAAAAACCTTGTTTTTTTAAGGCGCGGACTCGTTTTTATGACGCTGTCATCTGACGTTTGCTTGCCCGAGCACGTATGCCAAGAAGAATGACGTCATGCAGGTGTGACGCTCTTCTGCCTCAGATTTAATGCTAGCAAGTGCAACCCCGAAAGCCATTACTTTTTGGGTTTTGCTTCCACAATAGACCCCACAGTTATAGAATATAGTGCTCGCGCACACTTCCCCATACGCATAGCACCCTGGGTAGTCACTAATGTAACTGCGGGTTGTTTACGTTGTTCACAACACAAATATCACACCTACGATCGAGTGTTGAAACGACCGACTTGAGTCTTCTCGGTGTCCTCGTGACCACCGACCTACAGTCTAATGTATAATCAGTGCTCCGTGACCTACATTGTAGCGAATTCTCCAGGTAAACAAACCATACATTATCGCCATCCTGCGGCATGAATTAATGTATCCAAACTCCGTGGTGTGGCGCCACCGTTTGACGCATTAGTTACAGGCAAACTGTCAAACCGTGGCGCCTTCCAATGAAATTACGACATTTGAGATTAAGGCGTTTAGGGACTGCAGCAACCACTAGCTACTTCACATTTCCTCCTCCTCCATCTCCTCAGATCCCTCTTCATGCGGCCCTCCCACCTCAGCTGTGGTCTTCCCTTTTCCTGCATCATTGATGTTTTTCACCTCTACTCTCTTTGCAAGTTTGCCAGTATTCATTCTTGCCAAGTGGCCAGTTAATTTCATCCGGCTTCTCACCAATTTTCCCGATAGGCTCTACCACATACCAACCTCAGGTCATTGATCCTTCTTCTGTCCACCCTCTTCGTACTTGTCGTTCTTAAAATTTGTGTTATGCCAGGCATAGTGTAGTATAATGCTGCATTGCTACTGGCTCGTGTTTAGTGTGAATACGACTTTGTCACCCATACGTAACCCAATTTACTTACAGTGAAGTGGAGCTACCTTGTAACTTTAGAGTTCAACACTGGTATTTACTGTAAACACATGTGCATTATAATGCTGCATAACTACCACCCTGGCTCGCAAATGAATTAATTCGTTATTTGAAACAATGTAATGGTAATGCACTGTATGTAGTTGTTGCAATTACACAAACGTAATAAATAACAATTAAGGCACACTTCATTTTGTTTGCATGCAACAAATTGCATAACTGGGGCTAATCCTATAAGTACAAGGGTAAAGGTGTACACAGGTCTACATTATTTACACCGCTAAAGAAAATTCTTGCATATAGGCTAGCGTAGCTTGTGTTTTGGAGCAATAATTACTGCATTTCACAAGTGCACTGTAGATCTATTCACAACAGACACTGATTCAGTTTGAAGCACTATTCTGAACAGTAAAAATGCCATAAAATGCACTATTTGATACAAATCTCTGTAAATGTTTACACTAAAATTTTATGACATACTGTAATAGAATGAATACATAGATATAGAAACAATCAGGTAAAAAATGTAGTATTGTAAAGAATTTAAGCCAAGAAGTACACCTTCACCTTATACGAGACTGGGTCAATTGACCTATCCATCACGTGGCCTACTGCCTAGCAACAAGGTCCACCAAAACATAATAAAGAATGCCAAACATGTGTAGCTGCTGGACACTGCATCATATATTTGTTGAAAATCTGGCTACAAATGTTTTTTTTAAACAACAACATAGGACAATATTGGTTAAGTGGGAACTGCTTGCAGGAAAGATATATTTAGCAGATGCCATGTTACTCTTGTAATGTAATGCACATATTGTGAACATTTTTGGTGGGTACAGCTTGATGGAGGTCACATGCATAATCATGATCAATACGAAGACAAACAGCGACATAATGGATCTGTCAATTGACACTTGATTCTACGTGAGATCCTGTGACAATCTATCGGTATCGTCCACGGCCAATATATCTGTGCTAAAGATCACATTGTCAACCTTCACGGCAAGATTTCTCCCGATTTCGTCAACCTCCGATTGCATTGCCATGACGACGACGGAATGTTCACCAGTCACAGGTAGTTCGGCTACCTGTGCTGTGTTCGACGCATCGACGTGACATCGATGCGTGTGAAGATAGCTGCGTTTCTCAACCCCGTGACCGCAACGGTTGCAGTGGTAGCGGTACTGGCCGAGATGCTGCGTGCGGCGATGGGCGCTCATAGTCCCTCGGTCCTTGAACGTCTTCCCACAGATGTCACACACGTGGCACCGGTCGTCTGTCGCAACAAAACCATAGAACACTTGAAAACAATAACCTTATATTAATATGCTAACTTTGGAGCAGTCTACCTCCCCCCAGGCACCACAGTGTAGCACTACTTGTGTACACAATTGAATTTTTTATTTTATTTTAACCTGCACCACATCCAAGTTGTGTATAATCACCAATTTCATCCAGTTTGTATATAATCATAATAGCGCGACACTCGCCTCTTTCTATTATTTATTCAGTTCGTTGGACCATTGGCCATTAACTAACCAATTGGTGGCGCGTTTAACAAACACAAAGGTAATTATTTTGAGTTCTTTACTTGTTCCAGCGGACAGTCATTCCACAGACAGTGCCACTGGAGTTACTTGTTCCAGTGGACAGTCATTCCACAGACAGCGCCACTGGAGTTACTTGTTCCAGGGAACAGTCATTCCACAGACAGCACCACTGGAGTTACTTGTTCCAGTGGAAGAGTCATTCCACAGACACGCCACTGGAGATACTTGTTCCAGTGGACAGTCATTCCACAGACAGCGCCACTGGAGTTACTTGTTCCAGTGGACAGTCATTCCACAGACAGCGCCACTGGAGTTACTTGTTCCAGTGGACAGTCATTCCACAGACAGCGCCACTGGACTTACTTGTTCCAGTGGTCAGTCATTCCACAGACACGCCACTGGAGTTATTTGTTCCAGTGGACAGTCATTCCACAGACAGCGCCACTGGAGTTAGTTGTTCCAGTGGACAGTCATTCCACAGACACGCCACTGGAGTTAGTTGTTCCAGTGGACAGTCATTCCACAGACAGCGCCACTGGAGTTACTTGTTCCAGGGAACAGTCATTCCACAGACAGCATCACTGGAGGTACTTGTTCCAGTGGACAGTCATTCCACAGACACGCCACTGGAGATACTTGTTCCAGTGGACAGTCATTCCACAGACAGCGCCACTGGAGTTACTTGTTCCAGTGGTCAGTCATTCCACAGACACGCCACTGGAGTTACTTGTTCCAGTGGACAGTCATTCCACAGACAGCGCCACTGGAGTTACTTGTTCCAGTGGACAGTCATTCCACAGACAGCACCACTGGAGTTACTTGTTCCAGTGGACAGTCATTCCACAGACACGACACTGGAGTTACTTGTTCCAGTGGACAGTCATTCCACATACAGCGCCACTGGAGTTACTTGTTCCAGTGGACAGTCATTCCACAGACAGCACCACTGGAGTTACTTGTTCCAGTGGACAGTCATTCCACAGACACGCCACTGGAGTTACTTGTTCCAGTGGACAGTCATTCCACAGACAGTGCCACTGGAGTTACTTGTTCCAGTGGACAGTCATTCCACAGACAGCGCCACTGGAGTTACTTGTTCCAGTGGACAGTCATTCCACAGACACGCCACTGGAGTTACTTGTTCCAGTGGACAGTCATTCCACAGACAGCACCACTGGCCACTGGAGTTACTTGTTCCAGTGGACAGTCATTCCATAGACACGCCACTGGAGTTATGTTAAAATTATGATTTGCTGCTTGCAATGCCGTAATAGGCAACAGGGCAAGCATCTGGTTCCCATGATCAAGAACTACGAAAATGACAGGCAAACAGTGTAGTATTTATATATAAATATATAGTACTCCCACCACCCCTGGCTGAAGAGGGGTGGAGACATTACAACTGTAGTTTACCTGCATGAATGGTCATGTGCTTCTTCAAGCGTGATTCGTGAATAAACGTCTTTCTACACATGGGACATGAGTGGCTTAAGATTGGATTTCTCTTTGCCTCCTGATGCTTCTGTCGTAAGTGGACGGTAAGACCTGCCTGAGACACATACCTGCAACACACATCACATACCTGCAACACACATCACATACCTCCAACACACATCACACACCTGCAACACACATCACATACCTGCAACACACATCACATATCTGCAACACACATCACACACATCACACACCTGCTACACACATCACATACCTGCAACACACCTCATACACCTGCAACACACATCACATACCTGCAACACACATCACATACCTGCAACACACAATACAATATTACAACACGTTATTTACCTTTTTCAGTGGAGAAATTGAATGGTGCATTATCAACAAATATATGTAAAAAAAATACATGTCACTGCTAAAAAACTGCTGCAAGTCAATATAAAATACCGATTATCATAAAAATGACTATTATGAATGTGTATTTATGTAACCTTTGTGATGTGTTGTAAGCAGACAATTCATAGGAGTATACACAAATGTTCTCTTCAGTATACCCCTTTTTTCTAACATAACTATTTCTTGATGTATGACACTTTGTGTATTGTTCTTATGTAGAAAAAATAAACACAATTATTATTAGATTTAACAAGATTGCCATCCAGAATATTAACTGTAGATGGCAGGTGGACAAGGAAGCCTTTTGGCTTATCAAGTCCTATATTTTTTATCTACGTGTATCCCGCCCTTTTAAAAGTGTGTCAATTTTATTTTTAAACATATTCACGCTACTAGCACCAACACAATCAGGAAATAATCTGTTCCATTCATTTACAGTCCTTTGTGAAAATGAGAACTTTCTTATATCTAATCTACACTGCTCCTTTACTAATGTATCTCCATGTCCTCTGATCCTTCTATCTTTCGTAACTAAGATCCCTCAGTTTTGGTATCATTTTAGTTGCTCTCCTCTGTACTCTGTCTAGCATATCTAGGTCCTTCCTGCGATATGGCCTCCATGCTTGAATACAATATTCTAAACGAGGCCTAACTATCGTTTTGTACAGCGGTATTATTAGCTCTTTTTCCTTATATGTTATGTTTCACTTAATTAATCCAAGGATTTGATTTCCCTTTGAAGTGGCAATACCGCACTGCTCTGAAACCTTCATATCAGCACTAATGGTTAGCCCCAAGTCCTTTTCTTTTACAGTAGTATTTAGTACAGAACCTCCCATTGTGTATTGTACATCTTTGTTCTCATGTCCCGTGTGGAGGCATTTA
Organism: Paraescarpia echinospica; assembly: GCA_020002185.1. Classification (NCBI taxonomy): domain Eukaryota; kingdom Metazoa; phylum Annelida; class Polychaeta; order Sabellida; family Siboglinidae; genus Paraescarpia; species Paraescarpia echinospica. The sequence continues at coordinate 42,511,265 of CM034540.1, read as the reverse complement.
CATTTCCCAAAATCGAACAACATTTGCCACTTTTCAGACCATTTTATCAACCTGTCAAGCATCAAGATCATCTTGTAAATGCTGTCTATCTCCATCATGTTTAATTCTTCTAAACAATTTTGTATCATCCGCAAATTTCAACACCTTGCTGGTTATATCATCATCCAAAGTTAGTTCTCCGACTTGTTTCTGGAACCTTTTTTAAACAACGGTATAATGGTTGCTTCTTTCCATTCTAAAGGAACCACTCCCTCTTCTAATGACAAGTTGAAAACTGTTGCAAGTGGTATGCTAATTTGTTCTACAATTTCCAATAGTAGTTTTGGGCGGATTATTATTATAATGGTCAGTCATTTCCTTGGTGGCCCCACACATTCAAAATATAGGGTGGGTATATGCTAGTACCAAGAAATATTTACTTGTACTTTTTTGTACCAACAAACACCCATGGTGTTACCAGGGCAGACACACCGGTATGTACTACAGAATAACCAGATCAGAGAGGAGACATTCACTTCTGAATCCATCTTTGGGCATGATTGTTGAATACCGTTGCAAAAACCTTGTTACGGTAGCAGGATCCCTTTTGAACTACTTTTAACACCATATAATATTGTCATTAACTTGATGTACCATAAAATAGTACATGGTTTAAATTTGGTAGGAAATTATTTTTTTTGCATAAATTATGCTAATTAGCTGACAATATGGCTGCCACGACAGTCGAAAGGGGCTCCATTTTCAAACATGATAAAACTTTAACTATACACAGCAGGGATATGAAATTAACAACAGTCAAAGATAACACATAAAGGCATATTCTGAGGGAAATAGATATTACAAACAACAAATTTAAATATTTTTACAACATTTATACAATTTTTTCTTATATTCTAGCGCCTAATTAAATATTCGTGCTTAATAAAAAATCACATTCCACCATTTAAACACAAAATCGTTCCATCATTCCTTAGCCAATTATATAAAGAAACAATGCTGAAAAAATCAGAGCAATATCTTTAATGGTGTTGGAGATAACATGTTTGAAGGTAGAACACATTCACGAAAAAATGATAGCCGAGTAAAATGCGTTTAACGTTTTGCACTATGGAACATAAACAAATTCCAGCTTCACTAATTAGGGTTTTTTCTTCTAATTAGCGGCAGTGGGTGGGTTTTTGTCATTTTATACTTGTTTAGCAATAATTAAGCTACAACTATAGTGCATTAAAAAAAATATGTACAAATTCAGAAAAATCACATTTTTAATGGGATTCTGCTACCTTAAAATAGCTTTCAACTTTAAAAGACAAAGAGAAAGACCATGGACAACCAAACTGTTTGGATAAACAAAGATAGAAGGGTTTGACATCCAGGAGGTCTATGAGGGTCAAATTTACCTAAGCATGTCAAGTACAGTGGAACCTCACTATTAAGGTCAACATAGGGACTGGGCAAATGTGACCTAAATAGTGAGGTGACCATATTAGCAGGACTAATTTCCTATGCATTATTGTTATGAAAAATTAATTTGAGACTCCTAGTGTGACCTTAATTGTGAGGTGACCGTATTACCAAGGTGACCATGAAGTGAGGCTCAACTGTAGCAACTAACTGCATTCACCTTTTGCCACAGTGGTCACAGATGAAGTTTGTTCCATCCTGGTGTAGTTTCATGTGTTGCGCGAGTCTGTCAGTGCGGTGCGTGCCATAGCCACAATGGCGACACCGCAGGAACTTGCGCCGTTCTGCATTCTCCTTGCACTGGTAGTTGATGTGATGTGACAACCGACGTCGGGCGCGTGCCACGCCGCAATGAGGACATGGCACTCTCTCCCGCCCCCAGTCGTTCAACTGATAGACACGCTCACGCTCAGCATAGTACTGCTTCTTTGCAAGCATCATGAGCGAGTCGAAATCGCTGTCGTCCTCGTGAAACTTATGCATGTGCATGAATACACGTGTACCTCGCATGTCTCGCTGGCACACCGGGCAGGACACGGAGATGGCGCTAGCGGCTTTCAATCGACTGGCGCGCATGTCCTCTGCAGCATTCACGATCGCGGTGTAGTTTGGCAATTGACGGTGCATCGAGGCTATGTGCTTCATCAACGATATGGCAACTATAAAAGGATGGCCACACTCTGGACATAGATATGGCTGGACGTTTGGGTCAGTGATAGTGCGACGTTTCTTCCTCGCTGTTCTGACGACCTCGGTCCGATTACCTTCCTCGTTGTCAACATCCTTGATACGGTTCATGTGTAACTGGTTGTCTCCAGCACCCCCTAGTGGTGAGGTGTCTTCAATGAGGTCTTCACCTACGCAGGCGTCAGACTGATCACTCCCGATGCAGGATTGATCTGGATCATCCATCACTGATTCACTGCTAACACCACACATAAAGACTCTATCTGCTGTTGGTTTCTTCTGTTTTTGTGAATTCTTACAACTGTTTTGTGTTCGTTTACTTATCTTTGCATGCATGCCTCGGGTGCCTGAAAACATGAGTGATGGGTAAACAAAGACTGGAAATAAATTAAAAATAATAACAATACAATACTTATATACTTATATAGGATGAAAATGTGTTAAGAACTATTCAACATGTTTTACGTTAGAAATACGAACACATACAGTAATTAAATAAGCATTAAAGGTAATATACTAAGTCCAGCCGATTTCATGCACGATAAAAATGACATTAGCCATCCTTATTTATGTCTAATCAGATACATTTAATTTGATTCTTTATTGTTATAAGCAATACAATTTACAATATGTTATTTTTAAGAACGTTTTATATTTAAGGACAAGGTCAAAATTGCATGAAGATATATTATATTACCATTAAAAGTAAAACAGTTTAAAAAGGAAATAAATATTTCTGCTGTAAGGACTTGTTTACCCTTTACCCGAAAGAGCCCAAGAAGAAAAAATCAACAGTACTATTATTCCCTCATGGAGTTATGTGCAGTGCTTTTAACGTTAGACCGACTTAAAAGCAAGCATTGAACATGAACCGTGCGCAAGCATTAATTTTATAACAATACCTGTTTTATTGAGTGCTGCATTTTCCCTGTCTACTTCAGTAACATCTGTGGACAACCTTTGCTCTCTTTCCTGCACACGTTGTGACTTTCTTCGTAACTGTCCACTCTCGGTTTTCATCTCGTTTGATGTCACATGCTTCTCTGACTGCTGTTGCTCTGATATCCGATGCACTAATGCTTGATTATGCACTAATGTCTGGTGCACCAAGACGTCTGTTGCTGCAGGTTTCTTGCAAGTAGTTTCCCCATTTTCTTCTACTCCTGTAGCAGGATGATCAGATATCCTGGGCTGACACTTAGCTGCAGAAAGACTCTGTGCAACGTGTGTTCTGAGACTTGGCTGTGGCATGACATTGATGCTTTCAATGGAACATCTCCACTGGTCATTGAGAACATCAATAATGCTCCCTGCTGCTCCTGTCAATTATATTACAGTACATCATTAAAGGTCATTTACAATAAACAATTCTAACAATCAAAGCTGGACTCACAAATTAGAGTGACAACGTACTAGTGTGGGTTTGTTTTAGAAGCAATTTTTCAATTAATATAATACAGAAACAAACAATATTACAATAGTAATGATTTAAACATCATCAATCTATAAAACATATATACAGTGTATACATAATATTACTATTACTATACACAACTATATAAACACACAAAGAACTTTACAATTATTAGTACAGCTGTGTATATAACAAAAAATACAAATTAAAGTTACTAGTTAAATTATGTAATCGTGTTAATTTTGCACACATTTAAAATGCTATGTTCTTAATTGTTTCTTGAGTGATTTGAGAAGATCTTTAATGTTCTCAGGCCTGTCATTCTGTATTGTGGCTGTGTGGCAATAAACTGTAATTGTTAGTCACATCATCAGAAAAGAAAGAATCGAATGGGATATTACAGGAAAGAATCATTCATGGCACAAGAGGCAGAGAAAGAAGAAAAACCCACATGGACAAACACTATGAAACAACATCAAAGCATGGGTGGGCTACATGAGATATGAAGGGTCTTGAAGACCAAGTAAGAACAGCTCAACACAGAAATGCGTGACGATGTATCAACCTCCTGAGAGAAACAGTCACAATGACAATGCTGCTTCAACTGTGATTTGCATAAATTGAAACAGAAAGTCCAATGGCTAAGTTTCGAAACAGCGGCAGGTGGAATCGAACCACATCCTCTTATTTGACACTCCGGCGATCAATTGCTAGACCACCGCACCCAACCGAGTCTTGAAACCAAATACTAATGAACTAACCTTGGAATAACAGTAGAATCCACTCCTTCTCGCATCTTACACTTATTTCTACATCTTCCCCTGAAAATCAAATTAAATCCACTGTAAACATGATGTTTGCTGGTTACAGTTCTATGAATAGTAACGCCGCAGGACACAATTCTATTGTTTCTGCAATTAAGCTGAAATGGCATTGTTAGGCCTACTTTATCACAAGCAAATCTGGAAAGTACATTATCCATATTTATACCAGTTGGCAAAAATGCATTTAATCTAAATTGGCACTGTTACTTAGGCCTAATTTATAATTAATTTTGCTGTAGTAAAGTTCATTACCCATAATTATACCCACTATCAGAAATATCCATCCTCAAGATGGAGTTACATACACATAGATACAGAAGAAAGTTTCCTACATTATATGTAAAGGACGTTTGTTATTATATAAATTTGAAATCTAAGGTTTTTCCGTTAAGTTATGTAAAACTGCTCGGTGGACCAAAGTTCTTAGATCAATCTCAGAAAATAAAAGTCATCAACACAACATGTCTAACCAAACACATTTTGTAAGCTGTATGGACAAATGAAGGACATTTCCAAGTCAACTAGGTAAATATCTTGTTTGAGTGCATGTGTTATGGAAATGTGGGCATGTTTGCATAAACAGTGCATGATGCATGTCATTATTAAATGTTTCCTATAATATTATAAAACAGAGTGCAAGTCTGTATCGTTCTGTCAGAGCATACCTGCCATACCTCCATCAGTTTTGTACGTATGGGACTGAATTTTTGTAGGCATGGTGGAACATTTTAGCTATCTTTGGGCATTGTTTAATCTCCGATCTACAGGTGGTGTTAACTTGCAAACATTAATAGGTGTCTTTCTTGGTGTGCTATGCTGGGGTATCTCTACTAGTATGCTATAACTGGACATCAAATAAGTTCACAAAACTTGCCTCCTGCTGTGACTGCACTAAGCCTCCGAGAGTTGCCAGTTTGATCTGCCGTTACATTGCAGCACACATCCAGCAACATAGTGGGCAGTCGCAGTTCCAAGGTCGAGGATGTCTGCTCCATCATATCCACTTCATGAGTTTACTTCATTCGGAAAGAGAAACACCCCAGGTACTTACTCAGTTAATATGTAGACAGTCATATCTAGGACTAGGTAAAGGTAACTGAACATTCTTCAGAGTAGTTCATTTTTATTCTATTTCTTTTTTAATAGATCAAAGATGTCAGTTACCTTGTAGAGGCCTATATGCATGCGCACCACTCAAGCTTCATTAGTACATTTGACACATCATAGACTGGGAGGGAGCGAAAATAGTAGACTGATGGTGACAAACTGAAGATTACGATACATAAAACAAGCCATCTGGGTAAAAAAAAAAAACGAAAACATTGATAAATTGACATGAGGGCAACTTGAACTATGTCTATGATCTCGCATACATTGCATGTACAGTGTAGACTGCAGTGTAGACAGTAGTGATGTACGATGAATCGATGACGATGTTATCTGCTCACCAAGACGTCAAATGTACTGATGAAGCGTGTTCATGTCCTAAAAACGTACGCTGTATTTTTGCGCCGGAATAGTGATCAGAACTGCATGTCAACACACCACAGCACAACCACAAGTCCTCTCAGTCTCGCTCACACTCGGTGCGCTTCGCGGCGCCAGTTAAATCTACATATTATCGCCCAGAAACGCAGGCTACCTTAGGCCAATATGGACCGTTAAAAACGTCCCGATAAATACTTGACAAAAGTACACAACACGTTTTCCTAATAATATCAGTTCAACTTAATACAGTGAAATACGGACTGCGATAAAGCACAAGTTACGTATGCAAGCGCGTCGGAAACAGCCCCCGGTGCGGTTGTAATCAGATAATCTGCAAGTAACTACTCCTGTCTGTCTTTAGCGTATGTCACCAAGGAACAAATTAACCCGCTCACCAATGACCATGGCTGGCCTGTTTCTTATCGAATGCAGTTCGATTTTTTTGCACCTCACATTAAGATTAATTTTAAAAAAGCAAACGTATCGAATATTCACTCTGATATGCTAATTCGTTTGTGCATATTTGTGTTAGGTCCATATCTCGTTTTGGTGAAAATAACATACAAACTATAAAACTAATTGCGATTGACCTATAATTGATCGGCAAAACAAAAAATGCATTAATTATTGCAATTGACGAAAAGCCGAATATCTATGACATAATAATGCCATCTACAAACAAAATTGCTGGAGGCATGCAAATTAACATTATGAAAAGTTTTTAGACATTTTAAGAATAAGGATACTTTTATTAGTCCCAACCGCATATAGCTATATATATAATATAGGAGCTGTAGCTAGTCTCCCGTCCCACAGCAATTGTTTTCTTGCTATTTGTTTTCTATCTTTTTGGTACTATCCCAGATAGCACAACTACAGCGGGCCGACAGCGGCAGTCATCGGCCCGCTGTCGGCACCCGCCTGCGGGCCGAGGGATTTTTGTCCGGCAAATTATACGCATGCATTTATGTGTATTGGTCTTATATATAACTTGAACATTTCAATAGTAACCATCATGCATTGTCACTCTAATGTAATGTAATTGGGATTAACTGGAATTTGGAAGTTAAAAACAATAAAATAATGTAATAATATATTATTTCGGAACTTTACAAATGTAATCTGCTTCAAAAAGAGAATGGGTGTCGAGTATCCCATCCAATTATTATAAACTAAAATTAAATATGCAAACAACTCCAATGCGCATAACAAACACATAATTTAATACAAGAAAATAAAAAAGCAAAGTTGCAATTAGTGTCCATTGATTCGTGCGGCACATGACGACTGAAATGTTTTATAAAAAGGCTGCTTAATTATTATTGTCCATAAACTCTGTTCTGCTATATCCAGCTGCATTTGTTATCCGGTGCTGTCTAACACCATTCCTGTCAAAGGCAGTCTTGGAGTACTTTCGATTGTTCTCCTGATGTTGTAGTCAGTGGCAATGTTGCCACTTCATTCTTTCTGACAGCATCTGCAATATTAACGTACACAAATATTTAATTTCTTCAAAGAAGGTACCGCATAGTATCTATAAAATGTGTAAAATATTAAACATATTTTGTCTCACAATAATATCACATAAAATCATTTTATTTTACTTTTATAAAATAAATTCAAGGTTTCTCATCAGCACAATAATTTAAAAATAGCTTCCACAAAACTTTATTTTGAAATATAATTAATTATCCTTTGATTAAATATGCATGCAATAATTCTACGCAAAAAGAGAAAACTATATTATTTCACACCAAACCAAATTAAGGAATGTGCCTACTTGTAAGAGATACATTCAGTAGACATCTTAAGACTTTTAAGTTGTTAATTGTTGACGATGAGTTGCATTGGTAGTTGTTAGTACTGTCACCAGGATCAACATACACACAATTACTATAAATCGCACCCCTCAAGACCAATAAGTGATTTTCTGAAATAATGTGCTAATTGGGGGTCAAGATGACTTACGCAAAAATATTTCAACAATTGTGTGAGTTAGACAAATTTCTAAATGACATAGGCAATTTTATCATTTCTGTGGTAATATTATAGACGCAAACTTATTAATAACTTATTAACTCTATTAACTCTAAGGTAAGATAACCGGAAAACAATAAGAATCCTAAAATGTGCATAATATATGGTAACATTGACACTATAGACGCTCTGGTTCCATCTATAGTAACACACAGACACGTCTTTTTGCGTGGGGTAGATTATTAAAGAAACTGTGAGCTTCTTGTGCTATGGCACACTTCATGGCTTGCAAGTCATTACATTTCTGCGCCAGTAGTGTATAAGATCATCTGGAGGGGTATCCAGAGGAGTTTTATGGTTATTTTTGAGTGATATTAGGGAGGTTTCGAAAGCCGCCCCCCTGAGCAAAGTGAGTAGTCACGTGACCGTATGTATGTATGCGTGTGTGAATAATGTTTATAAACCGTGTATATAAGATATATGAAACTTTAAAATATGTGATGTATGTATGTATGTATGAAGAATTAGTGTTAAGGGAATAACCGACAAAAACCACAGTTTGAAAGTTGATTAGGTTTTTAATGACGCCCCCTAACGAGGAGTGTAGAAAGGGTGTGATTATTAGTTGTGTATGAATGTACGTGTATGGGAGGGGAGTGTAGAGAGGGTATGAATGCGCGTGTATGAAAGAACTAACGAAACACAAGAGTATACGAGTGCACACGTATTTTATTGATGAACGATACAAGCGTATAATATGAAACCGTGTTTTATTAAGCGAAGTACACGAACATCAAGACTTGTGGGTGAGTGAACACCACGACAGAGGTCGTGAGCTTAGGGGTCAATACGACCACGCCAGTGGCTCGCGGGATGATGATGATGGTACGACTTACGGGTGAGTGAACACCGCGTCAGAGGTCGTGAGCTTACGGGTGTGTGACCACCGCGCCATAGGCTCGAATCGTTAATGACGATGATGATGATATCTGTTCGTTAATGAAACACGGTTATCGCAGTTGTTTAAGCCAATTGAATACGCGGCAATCGTTTGCTACCAGATCAGTGCCGAAACCTTTTACGAAATCCTTCATGACAAGTCCACGACATCGAAACATGAGATAAGCAACACAGTATTGTCCGCAAACGTTAGACACGGGACTCTGCAGTCTCTTAGAATTATGAGTCCACGTTACACAATGTTTATTCAAGAAACGTCGAAACTCGACGTGCCGTGGCGGCAAGCCGTAAGAGCAGAAGTATTCGCCGCAACCGTTGGCGTCTACGTAGATCGCTATCCAATGTTCTCCGGGTTTACCCGCGTCGTGCGTGTTGCACACGAAGGCGACGGGGTAAGCGTCTATCTGGAGTTCGAGGAGCACGTCTTTGGGTACGACCCCGCGCATGATGACACGGGCGTGCGTATCGCGGGTGAGTAGACGGACGAGCTGCATGGTTTCCATCAGTTGTCGTAGATGACGTTACGATTCCTGTCGATCTCCAGCACCTTCTCGAACTCGGCGTAGGCGACGACGTTCACAGTGGTTGCCAGCGCGTCGCGGAAATGAATCTCGACGCGCACGTTGCCCTTTTGTACCAGATGGAAGCAGCAGTCGTCGCATGCATCGGGGGTGAGGTCCACGCCGAAGAAGGTGTAGCCGTGTCGGAAGTCGTAGCGAGACAAGCCGTTCCCTTCGTCCTGCCACGCCTTACCCGTCGAGGTGAACAGGTTATGGTAGCACCAGACAAAGAGGTTGTTGTCGAAGTCGGGCTGGAAAGGTTTGGCGGGTATATGACGTCCGTCGACGTACACGGCGAAGAAGTTGATGTGGTTGTTTTTAGTGCGAAAGGGATTTTTGTCGTAGCGTCCGTTGTAGGCGTCGTTATCGATGCAACACAGCACGAGACGTTTCGGAATAGTACCAAGAAAGAGGTTCTCGTGCGTGTACGAACGGGTACCTGTGGGAATGGAGTAGACCTTGCATTCGACAGGTCGCAGCGGATATTTGGCGGTGGCCTTTTCGAGGGCTTTGATGTGTGCCATCTGCACGCTCGGATTCAGGGTGACTTTCTTGACGAACAGTGTAGCGTTGACGATCTGTATCTTGTAGGCGGGGTTGGCTCCGCCGGCAATGAGCGCGAACGCATCCTTGCTGCGCACGAAACGCATCTTGACCTCGACGCCGCTGATGAGGAGTTTATCCTGAAGCAAGAGGTCGACGTGGACACGACCTATCATGTCGACCACGCGACTCTGGGCGATCATGTGGCGTCTGGCGACGAACCCCGCGTTGGCTGTCGGATCGGCGCCATCAATGACGACGACGTCCATACGACCGGCCGTGTCCTTGTACCACATCTGACTCGTCAGTTGCGTCTCCTTGGCATCGTCGCCGTAACTGAGCAGCGTCTCTATGTAGGCGCGGTACGGGTACGTGTTGGTCGAGGGAGTCACGAGCGTTCCGTTCAGGTAGAAGTCGACCTGACTGAACAGCGAATGGAGCCAGTTATTCACGGGAGCGACGGGATCGGCGGGGTCGAGATCACTTCCGTCGGCACGCGTCACCTTCGCCTGAATGTGTAGTTTCATGTCGGCGAGATCCAGGTAATCGTCTCCCGAATCGGGTACGACGAATTCGATCAGTCCACCCGAGTCGAGCGAGGACATCGGATGGTGGTGGACCGTGCGACTGTCGATGATGGCGGTCTGAGTCAGAGGCACGTTGAAGAGATCGAGTTCGCTTTTGAGTCCCTCACATGATAGTTTATGAACGAACGCCATCGTCGAATATATCGGGTTCACGACGTGCCTTCGGTCTCTGCTGCTTCCTCCGACGTCTCGCGGATGTACTGACTCGTTTCGCAGCGGGTGTGCGTCTTATACGCTTACGCGGTTGCACGCCAGGGGTCAAGAGGTCGCTCATCATGTCTCTACCGGCAGCGGTGACGCGACGTTTGGCGGCCGTTCTGATGTTCTGTCCCGACAGGACGTCGTCGGCTATGCGTGCACCGGTCGACACAGCTCTCCTTCCCAACGCCAAGGCGCCTCTCTTGACGAGCGGCATGACGCTACGCAGTAGACTTCCGAATAGACTTCCCAGTCCGTGTCCCCGTTGGTGTCGGGCACCCACGAAATAAGGAATCGCACCTCCCGCTTGACGATCGTAGTAGTCGGTGTAATTCATCTCTCTCTCTCTCTCTCTCTCTCTCTCTCTCTCTCTCTCTCTCTCTCTCTCTAGAACAGTGCCGTCCGTTGCCGTTGGAAATGAAGTGTCACCGTCACCTTACCGACCTCGAATGGCACGCGTTGTCCGGTGTCGTCTCTTATATCTACCTCGATCGTGCCAAACTCTTTGTAAAGCACGGGTACGTAGTGAGTCTTGTCGAAGGTCTTCGATACGATGTCGCCATGGTGACCGCTCACCGGGACGATGCGCAGCAGCGGCACGAGACTGTCACCGACAACTCGCGGTTCCACGACATCCGTGTAGATGTAAAGCGATTCGAGCCCTCGTTCCATGGTGACCACGGTGTCGCCTTCCGTGATAAATACCTTGAACTCGGGTGCCGCGGGGTCCTTCGGGAGAGGCGCCAGCGTAGCGGTGCGAAAGCCGAGAACGGTGGTCAGCATAGCAGCGCGGAAAAAGGTATTCGGTGCCATGTGCACCGATACCTTACGCGTGATGATGCTGTAGCTCAGTTTCACTCGTCCCTCTCCCGCCACGCGACGTAGAGAGGCGTTAATGGCGAGGATCAGTGACCACGGATCTTTATAGTATCCGGTTCCGATTCGGATAGTCTTCGTGTGCAGGGACCGCGGGTCCTGCTCTTCGTCTATCGGTAGTGACACAGCGAACTCCGCGTCGTCGTCTACGATGTTGTGCCAACTGTGCGGGTACTGTACCTCCACCAGTCCGCACTCCCATTGTCCCCGTAGTAGGATACGTTTCGGTAGCGTCGTGATGTAGTGGGTCAGCGTGTTGTCGGGGTGCGTGTGCATGGAAGCATTGCTGGGCAACGTGAGATAGAAATCACTCGTCTCCATGTTGATGTTTCAACGTCGGACTGGGTAGCAGGTAACCCAACGAACTGCTCAACAGGGCCGTCCATAGAGTCGGATTCGCGTGGTGGCCGAACGTCAGGTTGTAGATGCTGACCAAGATGACCGTGTACAAGACGACGACCTGACACAGAAAGACGATCTCCTCTTTGGGACACGCGGTGCCGAATATGTGCCACGGAGTCCTCTCTTTCTTTAGTGGTGGTGGTGGTGGTGGAGTGACGTCGACGTCGTCTTCTTCTTCTTCGTCGCTAACGGTGATCCGTGATGTCGTCTCGTCTGCCATACGTGGACGACTGACATCGCGACGGATGCGCGACTAGTCTTTATAGCCCGACGAGGCCCTTGGCATCGATCCAGCTGTTGAACTTCGAAGGGTATCCGAACCATTTCACCAACACCTCCCGTCGCCTGCCTACCTTGCGGCGCTGTACTATCGATTCCACGCGGTACAGTTTATCGGTCGGAACCGTCACCTTCTGCATCTCCGGTTCGTAGAAGGTACCGTCCAGTATCTCTCCGAGATCGTCCGTTAGACGATAGACGGGCGGATCGGACGGATGCACCTCGCGTATCGTGAATAGTTCCTCTGTCCAATTCATCGTGTAGCCTTTGTCGAACCATCTCTTGACCTTGCTGATACATATGCGATCCCCCACGTGGTACTTGGGTACACCCTTACCGTGATGACCGCCGTACAGGCGCTGCCACACCTCTTCCTGATTAGTCGCATCCACCTGCGACGGAGGCATCCTGATGCTGCGGTGAGGCGTGTCGTTGTACGTGCGCACCAGATCCGGAAGGATATCGATGTACCGCCACGCTTCTTTGTGTGTCAGGTATCGCCACATCCGCGACATTAGCGTGCGATTGAAGCGTTCCACGATGCTCGCCTTGGTCTCCACGTTGTAGGTGGAGAAGTGTTGGATGCCGTACCTGTCCAATACACCCCGAACGCTACGGTTATAGAATTCCAGACCTCTATCGGTCTGCAACGACAGCGGCTGAATGTCGGTGAAGATTCCGTTCAGCGCCTTCGACACAGACGTCGCCGACTTGTTCTTCAGTGGAACGCATCGGGCGACTTTCGAGAAGACGTCGACCACCGTGAGCAGGAACGTTGTACCGTCGTTTTCTTTTTTCAGACTGGTCACGTCGACGAGATCGGCCTGCCACTGTTGATCCCGTCCTCCGACGACCGTGCGTCGTCGCTTGAAACGAACTCTGACCGGTTTATGTAAGGTATAGGCGTTCTGTTCCGATAGCCATTGTTCGACGATTTTTCTCGGTACGCGCGGTACGTCTCGGAAGTCGGATCGTCGCAAAGACGCGATTCCTCCGTAACTACCCACCTTGGCGGGATTGAAGTAGACGTCCTCCAGCTGTTTACGACGGCGCACCATGATGACGTACGTACGATATAATCGATGGTAATCCCGCACACGATGGGAAGTCCGGCGTAAGTGACACCGGTAAACAGACGTGTTAGACTGTCCCGTGGATCACACATTATGTCAGTAAATCGAGACGGTGCGCCTCTTTTATTCAAGACGCTCCCATGTCTTACTAGCCGACGACGGTGACGTAGGTAGAGTGGACGGGCTCATTCGAGATCGCCTCCGCGCGAGGGGTGTCCACTGCAGCGTTCGACGCGCTCTACCGAGCGATCGTGTGGCCGCCGCTTCTATGGTACGCTTCCTTTGTTCCTGTCGAATGGCCAGTCTCCTGGCCTCGTTACCCACCAACTCCATGGGCAGATTCATGTCGCCGAGTTGATGCGCAAACACCTGCCACCCCGTCGGAGTGCCGACGGTCTTCCGCTGGCGCAACAGATCGTTCACGAGGTCCACCACGTTACTTCCGGGTACCGCTACGCCTTTGTGCATGAGCTCTCCGCGCGCATTCCACGCGACGTCTCGTTTCAGACGTTCCATCAGTCGTCTGGCTTTGGCCTGGAGCCGTTTGGGAACACTGTCAATGACTTCCGCTTCTATACCTGACGCCCCCGCCTCCGGCGGGGTCGGGTCCGTATTGGTCGCCGCCGCCGCCGCCGCCGCCGCCGCCGTGGCCACCGGGGACGTGTCCTTGTTGACCGTTATCACGCGCATCGGTTCGCGCGCGCGTCGATCGGCCAACGCGTTGTAACGTTGCAACACTTGATTATACATGACGACCTTGTCGCCGTCGGCGAGATCTTGTCTGTCGAGTAAGACTTTCATCTCGTCGTCGAGCACCTGTACTTTGCGTCCTAGGGTATCCGTCGGTGCCGGTGCGCGTAGACTGTCCAACAGTCGCGGATCTACCAAGGCCATCTTCCGTGCGTGTTCCATCGTCGTCTACTTGAGTAGCACCTGTTTTAGCAAGGGTAGAAAGACCGCACCGGCCAAAGGTGCCAGCAGTGCCGACAGGAAACCACCGGTCTGTCCCCCTCCGCCCTGGTTGTTACCCCGTAGCAAGATGCGACGTCTTCTCGCTGCAGGCGCGTCTCTCTGTGCCAAAGCACGCAGGTTTGTTTTGTACACGTTCAGAGCACGTCTCTGCGCGTCGGTCAAGGGCAAGTTCTTCTTCAATATGTTGTAGGCACACTCGGCTAGTGCACACAACAGATCGGCGTCGGCGTTTCTGATGATGGCTCGTCTCAATGTCGTGCTCTTGTACCTGTTTAGCGTCTGTATGCAGAGGAGGTGTTTCTTCACGAGTTCGGACATGCTGTTGTCTTCACGATCATGATGCGACTGAAGGGACGAAGCGCTGCGCGGACGTCTTATACCTTGGGTTGGTACACGTACTGGACACTGTCGTCCGGAAGGACGCCCGTGCGCAGACGCATGTCGTCGAGCGTGTCCTGTTTCAGATCGACGAGGAGATAACCGTACGGGAGGGCCGTGGCGTCTCGGAACGCTTCCTGTACAAACTTCAGGCGTCCGGGATACATCTGTCGTGCCAAGTGTCCGATCTGTGACGCGTCGCGAAGATTCTTGAAGACCACCATGTAGTGCGCGTTCAGACTGATCGTGCGACTCTCCTTGTTCTTCGGAAACAGATTCTGCACGAGATACAGTACGGACGTGTTCTGGTGATGACTCTTTTTCGTGAACAAGGTCGTGACCCGTTCGTCCGTTTCTGCCATCAGATCATCGATGACCACGAGGTTACGCGTCGATGCGTCGAACGCGCCGCTCGGCAAGCCTTCCTCGAAGCGTACCAGGTCGTTGTCGACGTAGGCGCTCTGCCATACGCCGTAACACCACGTGATCTTCTCTGGAGGCGGATCGATCATCGTTGCGGCGTGACGTAGCAGACGCATCACGAACGTGGTCTTACCGCATCCCGTCGGCCTCGCGACGATGCAGGTGAAGGGGTGTTTCCATCGCGTGTCCATCTAGTAGTCGCCGGTGGCGTTCGACAATGTCGCGTTGACCACTGTGCTGTTAGTTGCGACGACACCTCCACCACACCAACGAAGGAAGGGATCGCGGAACAAGACGTACAAGACGTACAGGTACAGACCGAGTATTCCCGCTAGTGCTACAGCTACGACCGCTCCCGTCCGTGACATGCTGCGCTATGACTATCGATTACGTGGCATCTGTCTAAATAGTTTTTTTTTTTTTTTTCGTGTCTCCGCCTACTAACCGCGTGACAGCTAGAGGCGCCTATAACCCCAACTGACGTAGGGGTGCATTTCCTCATCGTGTCAGCAGTGGTTCGGCGTTACACGTCCACCGGACCCGTGGTGATTCCGTCTTCGTTGACCACGCGCTTGGCATAGAAGTAGGTCAACGCCGCACGGTCCTGGATGTACGTCAGCACGGACGAGTGATTGACCCGGAACCCGCGGTTCTTCCCGCTTCCGCTGCGACGATTGGTCAGCACGTCCAGGAACGCCTGCTTGTCGATGGCGTTGAGTCGTTTGTTCAGACCTTTGGTGCTGTATTTATCGACCGTACCCGAACAATAGTAGGTCTTGCTGCACAGTCTCAGGAAACAGTCGCCGGACCATTCGACCTTGAAGAGACCCGGTGTTCTCTTGTCGTACGCCTTGCGCGCCTTGCAACACGTCTCGGTGCCGTTCCACGGACGTCCGGCCAGGCGACAGCGCACGTAGTCGTTCTGATGATCGTCGCAACATTCGGACGGTAGCCATTCGGAGCGGTGACGATAGTAGTGGTCGCGCAGTGCCGGGGTCACGAGGTCGTCGACGGACTCACCGGCCAGAGCCAAACAGGCGCTGTCCGTATCGGTTTCGCAGTACTCGAACAGCGGACGATCCACGTACCTGACCATCAAGTCGTAGTAGAACTCCAACATGCGTAGTTTGGCCCACTGCAGCACGAAGAATCCCACGTGTGTGGGCAGTGTGTATTTGACGGTGCGCTTGTGCATTTCGATCTCGTACGCATCGGCAGCGACGACGTCGAGTTGGCGGAAGCGACGATTGTTGATCGCGATCGATGCGCTCTTCTCCGTGCAGTAGGTGACATCGCGGTGCTTATCGACGTTGGTGACAAATTTCCCATAGGAAGAATTGCCCAAAAGTCTGTTGGTGTCCGCGATCATGGCCTTGTCGGGATGGACGTCTCCTTCGCGACGTGCGGTGGACACCGCCTCGCCGAATCGTCGGAAGCAGGCGACCGGTGTGTACTCGATGACCTGGTAGACGTGCGTCACCTCGAGTTCGTGCGCGAGGTACCATCGCAAGAGAGGTGTGGCGAGCAAGATCTTATCCCCGTGAAAACTCCCGACGAGCATGCGACGCGGAGTTGCCATGATGTTGTGTTCTTCGGCGTAGCGACGCATGAACGGTCCGAGGTCGTCGCGGGTCAGGTGAATGTTCTTGAAGATGGGCTGCATCTCGGCAAAGTGCGCGCGCAGTCCCTCCGGTACACGTATGTCGCACTGAATCATACCGAACACGCTACCGTTGCGCACACCTGTCAGGATCTGTTGTGACGTCATTTTCCAGCGCACGTGTCGACGGCGTTGGCGAACGTCCAGAAACTGTTTCACGTACGGATCGCGTCTCGTGACCTTCCACTCGCATTCCCACAACTCGACGACCTTCACAAAGTGTCGAAGATAGGCTGTGTTCTTTCGTGTTTCGGCGAGCAGTTGCGTCATGTGTTTCCCGTTGACCTCGTTGAACTCGCGTCCGGTGCACGGACAACCGTGGTAGTAGCATCCGTGAAACTGATAGGCCGTCTTCGTTTCGCTGCACCAACCGTCCACCACCAGTTTACCGATGCGCTTCTCTCGACCGTTGGACTGGTGACGTATGGTGAGTCCCGTGCTTTCGGACTCCCACGTCAGCCATTCGGCAGCCATCTGACCTGTGGGCTGTGCCACTTCGGGTCGGAACTCCTTCTCTTCCCGTCGCCTCGTGTACCATCCCTTCGGCATCTCTTGTGATATCGACCACAGATACAATGCATTCGCATCGTAGCCAACAATGGACTGACACGTTCGAGCCGCGTCACCGTAGTCGTTACGACGTATCTTCGTGACCCCCTTCTCGTGATGTCTGGTGAAGATGAGTGACGGCCCTCCGACGATGTTCTCTCTGATGAGCTGGTGGACGTCCTTGTTCGTCTCGTTGAAGAGCGTAAAGAACGTCCTCTCCGGTACGTAGGTGAACAGGTAGGACAAGATCAAACCAGGTATACTGATCCCTTGTTTGAACATGTCGAGGCCGCGGTGTTGGTAGAAGTCGAACTGTTTGGCGATGGCCTCCAAGAACGGTACGACGTCCCTGTTGTTGTACCAGACAAGAAAGTCTCGCAAAGTCTCCATGTCGTTGTCTCGCCACACCTTCCGACATCGTGTGTAGTCGTCGTCGGATATACCTTCGTTCTTCAGTCGACTGAAGAAGGCCTCTTTGGGAGGTAGAGCGGTGTCGTCGAGTCTCTCCAAGCTGTCCATGTATTCGTACGGGAAGTGACCTTTCGTGACCGCGCAACCGTACGCTTTCAGGTACTTGTCGTACGAGAATCCCGGGGCGATGTAATGAGTCATGTCGAGGAATTTGAGGTTGTCCGTCGATAGACACATAAACGTGTTGCCACGTTTGATCACGTAAAACGTCCCCTCCTCCTCCTCCTCCCCGTCCTCTGTTGCTTTCTTTTCGGACAGGAAGTACGGTACCAGGAACTGTTTGACGACGTTCAGATCGTACCTGCCCGAGTTGAAACCGATGACGGGCAACTGATGAAGCCAACCGTACAATTGACCCATGAGATTTTTGTAGGGATTGGTCGGTTGTCGCTGTGACTCGTTGTCCCCCGCCTCCTCCACGGCGGACGCTTCCTGTTCGTCCCACTTCCCGATAGCCTCCGCGAGCTCGTGTAGGGTGCCCTCGTAACTGTCTACGATGGCTTCGTAGGCTGCTTCGCTCATGTCCTGAAGGATGGTCATCATGTCGGATACCAACTTGTTGCTGTCGCCATCCGTGATGAGACATTGCACCTGTTCGAATCCGGGTACGTTACTCGCCAGGGACACACTCAACGGTACGTGACGAGCCACCCAGTGGACCTTGGCGCTGTCCGACGGAAGCTGTGATGTATCGAACCAGGACTCGAAGTCGAAGGTGGCACGATACGGATAGTAGCGCTACGATTCGGCAACGTGAATGTTTTCGTCGTCCAAGCGCTGGAAGACTGTCGGCGACGGGTGGTAGACGCCACCGGGATAGATCTTTCGCACGCCTCCCGTACATCCGCGCTCGTGTCGTTCTAGTTTGGATACGTAGTGCCATAGCGCGTCGCCACACTTCCTACATCGATAAGAGTGGCAATACATGTTCACGTCTTGTATGTAGGACCAGTGTGTCTCGTGAAGATTGACGTACATCGTTTCGGGATAGTGACACAAGGACCGGCGTACGAGTTCGGCAGTCGCCTTTCCGCCTTCTTCTTCTTCTTCCGGTTCGACGAGCGTGTAGACGCACACGTTGGTCTCAAAGGTGGTCTCGACGCGATAGAGGTCGTCCATCGTCACCCCGTCAAAGTCTTTCATTGCCACTCCGTCACGGTCGTACTTCGCGTAGAGTACCCGCACAGCGGGTTCCAGGTGGTATCGGTCGCATCCACGATGCAGAGCCAGACATCGGAAGAGAGACAGATTGTCGGTGTACTTTGTCTTGTTGGCGGAGTCTCTTTCCAATCCGATGACGGCTTTGTTTCGTTTGATGTACCTCGGCAGTGTGATGTCCACACATCCTATCCGATGATGTACGATGTGATTGACGAAGAAGGTGACATTCGTCACCACCTCGCATACCCATTGACTGTCCGGACGCTGATTGATGACCCACTGCAGCACGTCTGTTTCTCGGATACGTTCCAGAAACGCATCAAAGTCTGCAGTGTTTGTGATCAGACACGGTTCGTCAAGGTAACGACCGCAACAGTTACAGGACGAATGAAAATACCTGTACCTGTTCGTGGTCTTGTTCCTTAGCACAAAACCGTAACTAAGGTTAATCTTAAACGCGTGCGTCTGTTCGCGGAACATGAGTTTCAGTGACGGTTCTAGGGTTCTCGTGTCCGGTGTCGACACTCTGTAATTGTACCTGGATTGCACGGGTCCTCTAGCCGTGTGGGTTCGGATGGTCGACCAGTGATCTCGGACGACGTCTCGTAGCTCCCTCGATAGAGTATCGGCGAAGGGGAGTCGGGGCGGCGGTTGTATCGGGTCGTCATCGTCGTCAGCGACGCTCACACGTGGTCGCTCTGTGCGTCTCGCTCGTTTGCGTAGGGGTGGGTCGCTCGCTTCCACACATACCGACTTCATATGACGTAACAGGTTGTCACGTCTCGTGAACTCACGTGCACATCTCTCGCAGCGGTGCAGTGTATCGCTTTTTTGTGGACTGTCACAAGACTTCCTGTTGTGACATACCAGGTCCCGTCGTCTCGTGAAGTCTCTTCCACATCTCGAACAGGGGTACCTAGCACTTTTTGGTGGTTCGCCAGATGGCACCACTCGTGGCGGTGATTTACTGTAAGCATGGTCGTCGTGTGTTGTTGATGATCAATGCGTTTGGTCTATGTGGCGTTGTATGTCGGCGTGTGTATCGAGCACGAGACCGCAGTGACGACACGTGTGCTGTTTCATCGTCTACCTACAACTGAAGGATGGGAGATCCTTGTACGTGTATATATATATATATATCCTACACTGTGTGACGTCATAAGAGGCGTGAGTTGTATGAGTGTGCGTGTATGTATTCACCGATCGCAACGAGCTATGAAGGTGACAAGAACAACAGACACCGGAATCCTGGATTACATACCATCTTTATTCATTGAATATACAATAAAAGCGAAAGGCAAATAAAAGTGAGTAATACAAAGTACATGAAAGCAAAGCTAAGCACCTGCAGTAACAGACAAGCGGCGCCTATAACCCCAGCTATAGCGTAGGGGCGCATTTCCTCTTGTCGTCACTGCAGGCGCTTCTGGAGGCTATTAAATATGTAGGCGACGTGTTCGTCGCGCGTGACATTACGTGCGATTTCGTCACACATCGTGCGCACGGCCACGTCTAGGCTACATCTCTGCGTAGCAAAGAGTGTCCCCGCTAGGGACTCTATATTTAGTTCGAGGTGCCTCACACTATCGAATGGAGCCGAGTAGGTCCACGGGATCGATGTTGCGGTTTTTGACCATACGATGTGGCCGTCGTGGGCAAGGTCGAGTGTCGAGTTGTTCCTCCGGAGAGTCTCATACTCGGAGGCGGTCATGGTGACGTCATAGTCGTCATCCTCCTCGCATGTCATGTCCAGTGATGATGATGATGATGATGCTTCGGTGGAGGATGGGGGTGAAGTGTCTACACATGTCATCTGCAGTAGTGGAGATGAGTTGTGCTGCTGCTCGTGTAGCTGGGTGAGTAGGGCCTGTCGCAGCGGCATGGGGGTGTGGTGGCGGCGACGTTTTCGTGGCGCCCACTCTAGCGGATTCTGGGCATACGACTTTTGAATGAGCTCCAGTCCACTAGAGGGAGCATCGGTGACCTGACAACACAACAACAACATTAGCAGGGTGTTTTTTCGTCCAACAGTGATATACCACGTGTACGCAGGATGGCTTGCACACGTGATACGACGTCACGTGACCACTCCGGTGTGCTCGCCATAAACCTGTAATGGTGCATTGCATATCTCAAATTGTCTTGGATCAGGTCACTACGCACAAGGTAGATGACGTTTGACTCACCTTCGAACGTGCGCCACAGTTCGTTGCTTATGAAACGAACGATAGCATCGCGTGCTACTGCGCACAGCTCGGTGTACCAGATCTGCCTTTCCTCCCCCGTGTCGTCTTGTTGGTCCCAGGGCAGTGCCTCCTTCGGTGTGAGTGCTTCGTCTTCCTTCTCACCCGACACGGTTATACCGCGGGTATGTAGACTCGCTTTCACCCGTGCTACGACATCACGAGCAAACCACGGTGTGCGCGCTACGCATACCAGCTCGGATACTACCATATCAAAGCTATGATATATACGCACGCGATCCACTTTGTACACGTCTTCGTGAACGTTCGCATAGCGACGACTCAGTGCGTCGGCTGCCTGGCGAGAGCAAGCAGCGGTTATAGTGGCCATAAATAGACCGTCATCTATCATTTGGTCTGCACGCTTCTGAATGACATTCACCTTCTCTACCGCCTCCTGTAATTCACTACGCCTCCGACCCTCGTCATGGTCAACATCATCAGCCCAATCAGTATCAAAATCACCATCATTAGCAATATCATCGTCATCCTGATCACTAGACCAAGAACATGACCCCACACAGATGACACTTGCCTCATCAATGTCTTTAGACAGTCGGCGTTTCACCCCACGCACGGTATAAGGCGATGGGATCGGTGTTGACCAAGGAGGGGTCTACAACACACGACAGAGGAAAGTGTCAAATAGACAGACAGACACACATCATTCATCACTGTCAGTTGGCGCCTCTTCCGACTGGATTATTTCCAGTAAGTCACTGTCAGTTGGCGTCTCTTCCGACTGGATTATTTCCAGTGCAATCACGGTGTAGTTTCGGTAGTCTCCCTTTGTCGACTTTCTAATTGTCACCCTAGCCCGTTTGCCACGTAGGACATTCAGTGCTTCGTAGCGTTCTTCGCCGGGTTTAAGCGCCATATAGTTGCTTGCTGTCATTCCCCCCACGGCCCCCTGGACTAGACGATCAAATCCTGTGGCCCACACTTCATTCCCCTTGCGATCGGCAAAAAGCATACCCATAGCATACTTGTAAACAGGATTACCCTTCTGACGGCCGTGCACAGAACATGTACTGACGCTATGGTGGCCCCCCTTCGTCATTTCAAGACGAAGGACTTTTCGATTACATATACGACATGCCGGGTAGCATACATATTCAGCTGACAGAGCACATGTTACTAGTGTCAGTGGGCGAACAAATGCGTACGTTCCGTCACTTACTTGTTCGAGTTCTGACAGAAGCATTTCCTCGGAGTTGACATTGGGCGTCGCCATCTTGTTGAGCAGTGAAGTGAAGTCGAGAGCGGCAGCAGCGAGTCGGAGAGAGAATGTTTGTCCTGTTGGATTTACCCTGGGTTTATATACATAATCATTCCCTCCAGGCATCGACCACGTGTACCGTAGACAATGCCATCACGCGCCCCTGGGTGTTCGCGTCTTATCGGGCGCGTGACTTTATCTCTCGCTCTCCCGTACTCTGTCACCGTGTGGCTGACTCTCTGTTTTTTAATGGACGCCTTAGCACTGCCTAACGAAGTCTCTCACCTGCATAAGAATCACACCGAGTATATTCTTACCTGCTTCGTTACGCTTTGAACTCTTACCCCAATACCCTTCCGCACTGGGTACATTCTCAATAAGTCGTGCGTCACCTGTAGCCAGCAAGCGTTGCCGTAGTTTAGAGGCACGAAACTTCACGGCTACTACAGCGTGCATCACGCCTCGACGTTGTGATAGCCATGTAGCAGTTCCATCCGGTGTCCACCGAATGTTTTTACTCCAGTATTTCGCCTGTATTCCGCTGCGTGCAGTCTGAATCTTTCTCGCTGTGTTCTCATCGTGAAAATGTCTGGCTTTTTTAAACTGATAGGGTGCTTCTGCACAAGAAAAGTCTTCGCCCCATATGTGTATATTGCATGGATGGAAATTCGATAGGAAGTGACCAGCACCCCTGAATTGTATATCCAAGCTCTTGACCACCATATGTTTCATCGCTGACCACTCACAGAGTTCTTTTCTCCCGTCTGTATTGTTAGCGTTCTGATAAGGTGCATTGTCGTCTAGTCGCACTTCGCACATCATGCGCTTATCGCAGGGTCCTCCTTCGGTCATATGACTGATATTGGTTTGTACTTTACTACAGTGAAATTTTCCATAACGCCACATTGCTGGCTACATAACCAGGCATCGGCCACGTGACACCCCTAGACGATGATGTCATACGTCCCTGGGTCTTCAGCTTTTCATACACCGGTATTTTTCCACGCTAAAGTGTGTCTTACAAGTTGCCTTCATATCTGCGTGCATATGCTCTATCCTATATATACTAGCTCGTTTGTTACATTCTTCACATCATCTCATTCGCAACTATGTCGTCGATACCTTGGAACCAACTGCGCGCTGAATGGCGTCTTCGTGATACGTGGATGCGCTCTATGTCGTCGATATATCCGTCGTCGGTACCTTGGTTGCAACTGCGTGACGCCTGGCGTGGTCTCGAAATGTAAGTACTTTTATTATTATTATTAATATTATTTGTTTCATTCGATAGATATCTTATACATATCATACTATAATAATCACAGTGTTCTTCACGTAAACTACCTGTGACGTCTCACCTCTATTATTCCTTATACTTACGTTCGTTATGTGTCACGGTTATCTATATTACCTTTCAGGTCTGCCGGTGCCACCGACGCTGATACCTGGAGTCTGACAGGAAGTGTCTCCAGTGACTCCAGTATTGAGGATTGCACGTGAGTGTTCAACGATTACAACAATATTTTACTACCTTATTTATGTTTTCTCTTACCCCGTTTCTCATTCTCTCCAATGTATATACACAGTCTTTCTTATCTATTTGTATGCTGACCTCGCTTGACCTCTTGTCGTTTCGACTAGGTATGCGGTGTGTGGTTACCGATCGCGTCAGCAGACGTCTCCATTACGTATTGTATCATAGTCCGTTGATCTAGCTTGCCCTTTTATCGTATGTCGATTCCCTACGCGGTGTCTGGTTACATCACTGGCTTATTCCACCCGGCTGTACTTCGCATAATATAATTCATATATATATATATATCAATATTTTCAAAGTTTTCATATATGTTCCAGAGAGGAGGACCTCCGCGACAATCATTATTACTTGTTCTGTCACGTACTACGCGAACTCCTGGCGACACGGGCTCCCTTTGATACAGACCCTGTTCCTTCCCCGACGGAGGATGTTGTCGAAGATTGGGATACTGAGATCGTTGAACGCTAACAAACTATTCAACTGTGCTTTTTGAATGCTAACATGTTGTTGACGAACGCACATTATTAAAAACCTAATCAACTTTCAAACTGTGGTTTTTGTCGGTTATTCCCTTAGCACTAATTCTTCATACTTACATACATACATACATCACATATTTTAAAGTTTCATATATCTTATATACACGGTTTATAAACATTATTCACACACGCGCACACACACACACACACACACACACACACACACACACACACACACACACACACAACTTTTCTCTTTGATCTTTCGTTATGATTCTTTGATCTTTCGTTCCTTTCAACACCTTTTTACACCTTTCCTCTTTGATCTTTCGTTATTACACCTTTCCTCTTTGATCTTTCGTTATTACAACTTTCCTCTTCGGTCTTTCGTTCTTCATATACACGATACGACTTCCATGGCTGCTCATTCAACCGCCAGGGGGTGCGCTACATACGCTCATACATACGGTCACGTGACTACTCACTTTGCTCAGGGGGGCGGCTTTCGAAACCTCCCTAATATCACTCAAAAATAACCATAAAACTCCTCTGGATACCCCTACAGATGATCTTATACACTACTTGCGCCACATTGTTTCGGGCTGCACCCGAAGGAGTGTAGACGCTCTGGTTCCATCTATGGTAACACATAGATACGTCTTTATGCGTGGGGTAGATTGTCGAAGTAATTGTGAGCTTCTTGTGCTATGACACACTTCATGGCTTGCAAGTCATTACATTTCCGCGCTGTAATTGGCAGACGTGATTCAAATAGCCTTAGCCACATTGTTTCGGGCTGCACCGGAAGGGGGTGTAGGCGCTCTGGCAACGCTTGCCAAACCTCGTCATCTGAAAACCCTAGTTCGAAGCAAACAGCACCCTGACTGTTGTACTTAAAACCTCTGAGATCAAATACAATATGATCACCAGATCTCTTCCCTGGCCTAATGCGGTGACGTAGGCATGGGTGAATGTGTGAACACCAGAGTGTCTTATTTGCTCGACAATGTACGGCGAGGGACAAATGCGCGCACTTTTGTGTGTATACGTCAGACACAAGTTTTCGCTCTATTGTACTGTGCATGCTATCACATTCCATCTGTGTATGCCCTGCAACTAGATATTTCTGGTAGACAGTAATGTCATATTACTGAGCTAAATGTTGATACGTGTTGGTCAATGTGACATTTCTATTATGGTAGCCACAGCCGTCACTCCTGATAATAAGATCTTTTATCAAGGGATGTTCTTGCAGATACACTTTGAAGTGGTCGTAACAAACATGGCACTGCTCAAGTCTCCTTCAGTTTCGTTCCAGAGATAACAATATCCCTGCTTCGTCTTGAGATTATAAAATGTGAAGTCATGAACATGAAGTTTGGTTCTATATAGTACATCGTACTAGTGTTTGATTTTGGACACAATAAGACAGCTCGCACATCCATCGTCCAGACAGAAGTTTTGTCATCAGCAATTTCTTTATCTTTTGTTTTTTTAGCCCTAGCTTCGTTTTTTGTTTGTTATGTGAGCGTTGTGTTTTTCTGGATCAATGTTGCCATGCTATGCACTTGTACAGATGTCACATTGATCCTTCCTATAGGAACAAACACTGAGAAATTCATGTCAAGAAATACAGTATTGAATAATGCACAGCTAACAGGCCTAATACCAGCACCCAGTGCTGACGATTTGTACAATACATGAAGGCTGGATATCGTTGTTTCAGGATACAGAAACTTCTTCTCTCGATATGTAGGAATGTTTCGACAGTAGTGAAATGGAACAGTTGGCAAATCTCTCAGCCAGTTCTTCAGAAAATTAATTTCTTCGTCTGACACAGGAGCACTTTTTCATGAAAACAAATAATTGACATGAAACTAAACTAAGCCAGCATGCTAACAAAGTTAACGCAGGTAGTAACGTTGAAAGGTTATTTTAGGTGTTTATGACTGTCGTGCTGTTGACATTATCATGCAGGCTAATTAAAATGAATTGTAACTTTAGTTTAATACAAAAGTTGATAGTTCTGATTTATGGAAATAAGTGATTGTCAGTGCTATTTTGTAAATGTATCATTCTTACCAGTTTTGGGTGTTCTTTTTTGGGGCACTGAAGTAGTAGCGTCTCCATCCAGCCAAGAAGTAATTGTGCGTTCAGTCACCCCAAAGGTTGATGCAAACAGCTTCTTGCAGACAGGAATGGCAGTTCCATCATGTGGCTTTAAAACGTAGCAATAGGAATGACTGCGTCTCGATTTAAGTTTTGTTTTCTTCTCTTTCACCTCCGCCGTTGTGACTATAATGTCCCAATATAGGTATAGCGCTCTTCCCAAGTGGACATCAACCACATTTTTTTTAAATTGATTGTCTCTTCGCCTCATCGATAGACTGACATGCTCGTAACTCTGACTTTTGACAATGTGATGATCCACCTTGGCGTCCCATTTGTTTGGCTGCCTTCTCCTGGCCCTTCCGGTTTGTATATTTACCACGGGCAAGTCGTTCTCTTTTTGCTTTATTTTGTTTCCATTTGGCAGCAGATGGGCGTTTATGACGTTTTAGAACTCGCTCCGTCTCCACCGTGGCAGCTTCCTCACTGTCTTCATTGGATGCGATTGTATTATCTGTTGCATTAACTACAGCTGGTTGACATTCATCATTCTCTGTCATCAAGTTCACTTCCTGTAAATAAATTACAATAATACAGTGTGCGCGCGCGCGCGCGTGTGTGTATGTATGTGTGTGTGTGTGTGTGCGTGCGTGCGTGCGTGTGTGTTTCCATAATAATGGATAAATGTAGATGAACAATATCTGAAATTGAGGACAATCCTGACTGGAAATGAGCAGACTGACATTACAGGTAAATAAAATAATTGATAATTCATAGTAGCACACACTGAAAACGCGGTCACACTCATCTAACCAACCGTTTGACCACTGATACTGTCAGCGTCAGCTTAACATGGCAGGCCGTAGCACTGACATTAGGCACAATTTACATTGACATCTAAATTTTGCCAAAACGCCAAATCGGCACCTTCTATGGCATGTATTATAACATATATAGCATTTATTATATCATGCAGTTAACATAATTTTCAACATATTACCATTTGTATCCAATGCTTGTATCATCGACAGTGCTTTTTCTCCACTAATTCTTCCCAACAACAACCGCTTGGGAGCCGCCATTGTGATGAGTAAAACTGCCTAAGTCACACGGCTGACATCAGCAATTTGACAAAACGATCTGTAACAGACAATTTAGGCAATTGTGTGGCATATGCAGATGTTTACTGCTACTTGGAAACCGTGCATATCTCAATACTGCCAAAAAGTGACGTAGGCAGTAATGTTATTAGTCTGACGATGTGTGCTTATAAAGTCATGCCAAACATAATGTATTTGAATAATCTAGAAATATACAAAGATTTACAACAGAATGTATAAAAACGTACCTTTTCCCTGGAGCTCTGCCTTTACTGTTTCCCCTAACTGTCAGTCAGGACTCTGTTCAAAAATGGCGGTACACCGTAGTGTCAAATGTAGCTACCCGAGTGCTCCAGCAGAGGGAGGCCCGACTGCTAATAAATGACTATCTGTCACTGGGTCAACAGCGGCTGGAGAGCGGCTGGCAGGCGGCTGTCGTGTGCCGATGGGTGCCGCTTCACTGCCGCCCAGAACCTCGCGCCGAGGGTGGCGTGCTGGCTGGGATATTATGTTTATTTTATATAAATTTGCAATGTATGTTTTACATTTCAATACTTAATTGTGTGTATCTGAATAATGTACGTATTGTAGGTGGGTAGGTTTATTTTGGAATTGTATAATACAGAAGATAAATGAAACACAAAGCGTATATAAAAAAATTACAATTCCTGGTTGGCAGCAGTGCCAAGGCTGTTACCAGTAGATATATAATGTTATGAATGAATCACTGGTCGCTGCCAACCACTGATAACGGTAATGTAGCATTGTTGTAGATACAACGTGCAATTTATAACTACAAACAGATAGTTAAAACACTACCATAAATAATAAGTAACTGTAGTGACGTGGTTGGTAGACCCAAACATGAACAACATTTTTTTCTGTTCACATATATACAACACGTGCTAGTGCTAGATTGCAGAAGAACATGATTTGGGTGGCTCTTATGATAGCGACCAATTATATGATCTTACTGGATTAAATATGCCTAGATACAGTAAGTACAATTTGGAGTATTGCAAATACCATTCAAATACCACTGAATGTTATTAGGGTGTATTATGGCCAAGCAAACCTGGGTTCAATCCACTTTTAACAATTCAAATTCAATTCAAATTCGTATGTACGTATCTACCAAGGATCAATTCAATTCCAATTCAATATGTACTCACAAAAAGGATCAATACAAATTCAATTCAATCCATTTTATTCAATTCAAATATAATTCAAACCAGCAACATTAGAAAACAATGGTCCTTTAAGTTGTTTAATTAACTAAATTAAGCATAAGCCAAGAAGTCCAAAATAAAATGTCTGCTTTGTTCTCAGAAGAGACAGTACTAAATTAAGCAGGCCTTGTGCCAAGTACTGCAATCTGAATGTTTTGAATGGCTATGTTAACTCAGGTCAGACAACCGGTGCATACCAGTATAATATGGTAGGGTAAATGTACTTATTGTTGGACAGTATACCATCTATCGGACACTTTATCTTAAAATGTTTGGAATAGGAAAATAAAACGATAACAATGAGTGACGCCAACCAGTGTCAGGCTTAGCATCTCTTCTGAATTCGACATGTTGGTTACGCCACCTGGCGGATACCATTGTTGCCTGGGTAACGACACGTGGAGGACGCCGGATGCACTTGTGGAATCGCACTGTACAGTTTGAAATTGGTAAGTAGGGGTGCAAGTGTCCGTCTGCAATATTTCTTATTAGTGTTTGATTAACGTTACCATGTAAATATAGAATGACATTATGAATACACAAAGAACATACTGGATGCAGTTTTCTGTGACTGTGTCAATGACCATCCTACATAAACATAAATTCATAATGAGCAGTGTCAGTGACAGGTATATCAGGTAAAAAATCAAGTATGTTATTTTTCAATTAAATGGTTCCACAAGATAGATTTTGTTATGAAGTTTATGACACTTTTTGAATGTTTGTGATATTTTCATTATTTCCGACGTAATTCCACTTTTTGTTCTCAGAAAAACAACACATTTTGGTATTGTCTACTATTGAATTTCAGTCCATTTCTTGTGCCCAAATTGGCCTCCCCATAACTTAGCTTGATGTGCTGCATTTGATCATATAGGAAAACGGCCATAAAATTGTATATATTGAAGATATTGATGTGAAATAAAAAGTTACGCGACCCAAAAAATCATATTGATATGATTTGATCTTGACCTAATTAATTGACCTTCATTGCATATTTGACCTAATTACTGTGATGTTTGCATTATTTGAATGTAATTAATTAATTAGGAAGTGCCTACTAAATTATTGGAGGATTGAAGACTATTAATATATATATATTATTATAATTTTATTGTTATTAATTTTAATGACAATTAATTGACCTTCACTGCATGTTTGACCCAATTACTGTGATTAGTTGCATTATTTGATTGTAATTAACTAGGAAAAGTGCCTACTAAACTATTGGAGGATTGAAGATTATTAATAGATTATATTGTTATAGCACATATGAAATTAGTTATTTAATTACCTTGTTAATTGACCTATATTTAATAATTGACCTATTTACTGTTATTAATTACATAAATCGGGTGTAATCAATTAGGAAAAAAACTACTATAGGTTGAACTATAATTAAAGTTTGTATATACGCTTTGTATTTCATTTATCTTCTGTATTATACAATTCCGAAATAAACCTACCTACCTACAACACGTACATTATTCAAATATATACATACAGTGCAAATTTATATAAAATAAACATAATATCCCAGCCAGCACGCCACCCTCGGCCCGAAGGCGGTTCTGAGCGGCTGGGAAGCGGCACCCATCGGTACACGACAGCCGCCTGCCAGCCTCTCCGATACTCTTGAGCATTGTTCCCTGTTTTTTTTTCACGAGAGCGATGGCCGAGGTGCTGGCGATTCCATCATCGACTTAAAAATTACGTCTAATGAACTTGAAAGCTAGAGGAAGTTCTCCTTCATGTTGCTTGGCGAGATGCTTAAGTCCATAGTTGGCGCAACCAGGCGATGATCCTGCTCCAAACAAGTGAACCTTCATCCTGAATTCCAAAGGATCCTGCTTCGTGTTGCCATTCTCCCATCATGAGAACTTGAGGTAATCACGATCTCCTTCCTTGATGCGAAAGTGGTGCAATATCGTTTCGATATCGCACGTGATCGCGATCGGGTGTTTCCGGAATCTGCATAACACATCCGCCAAACCGTTGATGAGATCAGGTCCAGTAAGGAGGTGTTCGTTTAGCGAAGGTCCCTTGTACCTGGCCAAGCAGTCTAAAACCACAAGGGTATTGTCAGGTTTATTTGGATGATAGACGCTGTGATGAGCGATATACCACGTTGTTCCATATGTAGATATGTTCGTTACTCTTTCAGCGTCTCCATTCTTGATGACTTCCTCCATGAACTTGGTGTAGCGTTCGCGATATTCCTCATCTTTGTTGAACTTCTTCTTTAGGTGTTCCAAACGAATCGTGGCGAGCTTCTTGTTGTTAGTAAGCTGAGGACGTTCTTTGAAGGGAAGAGGCATCTCGTAATGACCATTTGGCTTCTGCCATATTTCTTCCTCTAGCTTGTGTAAAAATAACAGGTCGTCTTGGGGCGTATGTTTCTCGTTCTGTCTGGTGTCGGCGAAGTCCAACTGCTGCATTCGGATGGTACCTGAAGGCGTTACTGCTGGCAATTCCTTCACTGTGATACAATGACTGAATCCAGTAACGTCTCCTAGGTCTAGTCGAGGAGTAGCACACCCGACGATGATCCAACCCAGGTCTGTTTATCTTTACCCGTGGTGACCTGTCGTGACGCTAACAACGATGACTACGTGCTCGTGTACAATCGTAGCCGATGAGCAGGCCGACCTCTTGAGTGGGGGTTGTTCGGCCGCGATACTAGTTAGATGACTCCATCTTCTTGCAGTCTCATCGGTGGGGATGTGATATCTGTCTACAGCAATGAACTCCCTCGTGTAGGCGGGGGGCAAGTGGATTCTCATTGTAGAGCTGAAACCTCTCTCACACATCCCTGTTATTCATTTACAGTTGGATAATCGAGTTCCGGGTGGTCATCGTTATTAGCTTGAGTCTCACTGATTCCATGTCCACTTTCAGTGAATCACTGGTCTCCTGGCTGATGGATGTTGTGTCGCTCTGTGTGTCGAAAAGAGCGTAAACGAGCTGGGTTAATAAGCGTCGATACCTACACAGGAACGACCGTTGATGTGTTCGTCCATCCTCGCGCGCCAGGGGTCACTGCTGCTGATTACGTCAGTGCCAGCCAGCAGTACCCCCTGGCTGATCGCTTTGCGAAACTCTGAATTTAAGCTCAGCCTATGAAATCGCTCACTAGATCAGTGGATCTCGGCAGGTCAGGTGATCATAATAAAACTTAATTTCAACCAACCAGGGCGCGTGTTACATGCAATTTTTAGGAAGTAGAAGCAATCATTCGAATACACAATAACGCTCAACTGCTCGTGCCAATGGGCGAACGGGTCATTATATATTGGGATTCCCAGAAGTCGTTTATCAGTCTTCAAATTGGGGCGGGTATTTGCGCTGTTCTCACGGATGATGCAGTCGCGACTGGCGAAGTCAATTACTAGTTTGATTCAGCTAACTTCTGCACTTCAGGACTAGTTTTGCATGGCAAACAGCCCTGGCTTGCGAGGATGTGTTCGTCATCCACCTCTTGTAACGCTGAGCGAAATAGCAGATTTAACTTCTGTCTGAGAGGCATCCTCTCTCTCATCTTGCGACGTTTCCTTGAATACGTTCTCCTTTATGAATTTTCTCTTTTCATATGGCTGTATATGAAGTAGCAGTAGATGTGAAGTTAACGGAAGGGATGCTGTTAAGCCCTATCAGGGCGTGCAAGGACGAAATGGAATTGCCTCCTCGGTGACGAAGTCGACAAACTTAGTGAACGGAGAGTAACTAGTGATTGCACATGATGCATAGCTGCCCGATAACTCTCCAGGAAGTCGGCTAACTCTTGAAATCCTTTTCTATCGTTGAGCCAAGGTTTCGTCATATGTTGCAGCAGTGTTCTGAAGGAAGTAGCTCTCAAGAAGCTTCCTTATTTCTCCACCAACGTATCGTCTGAGATAAAGCGTCTTCGCAGTTGGTGAAGAACATCTACAGTCGATGAGGGCAGTGAACGAAGCCTTCCAATCGGTGTAGTGAAGGAGATCGCCATTGAAGAGTGATGGTTTCGGAGCTGGAAGGCGGTTGAGACTTAACGACTCTGCAAAAGCCTTCACCAGCGCCGCTGTGCCGTCGTTCTGTTGAGGAGTGGTGGGTGACGAGACTTGAGATGTGCCTAAGTTATCGTGGATATGATTTACATTGCTGCCAAGATGTCTTTCTTCTACTGGTTCTCTGCCTTGGCTCTCAGTCTCGTAGACCATGAACTTGGCACGAACCACTTCTACATCCTCATCCCTTTCTAAGCGAGCGATATCACGACGTTTCTGCTCCATTTCCATATCTCGTTTCCGTCTTTACACTTCTACCTTTGCTAATTTCTGCTCTTTAACTCGAAGCGCATTCAACGTCACTTCTTTGGCGGCGATTTCGGGGGCAGCTTGCAGCCGTAATAATGCAGTGGAGCTCTGCGAGTCGCTTGACCGACTACTTCTTCTTACTGAACACCGTTGAACTGAAGGTTGAACCACCTTCATTCCGTTGGCGTTGTAGTCGTTCAACCGTCGCATCGTCTACTTCATCGCCAGTGATTCTGCTCTCTGCGTGGTTCATCATCACTTTGGATACGGCATCACAGCTGTCGACCTGATGCCAAATCTGTTGTTCTGGAGAACAGGCCCTACGGAGATTCTCGTATGCCCGAACGACGTCCTCTCGATGTTTCTTCACCGAAGAGACGAGGATATGGAGAGAGGTCACTGTGCAGAATCTTTTCATCTGCTTTCTGCTGGCCTTTGCCTCGGCCTTCCAGGCATCGTACGTTTGCAGGAAGATTTTCTTCAGCCGTGTCTCTGTCTTTTCTCTCTCCCTCTCTTGCATTTCGGTCACTTTCTTGGTTGGCTGGGATATTCGAGTTGCTGCGACGTAGATCTCCAGTAGCACCGCTAGGGGAATCCTCATGAGGTTCCGTGAGCACGACGATCTGGTCCTCTATATTGGCTATCTCCCGTTCCAACTCTAATTGTACCGTTCCTTTAGTTTTCTCTTGTATTTCCTTAACTTCGGCTAACTTGTTCTGAAGAATAATTATCTGCTCCTCCAACCCACGCCCTTCGAGTACCTCATCGTCGTGATCTGGCTTTATACGTGGTGGCAAGGCAATTGGGGAAACCAAGGATTGGTACAACTTACAACAAAATACTGGATTCACAGTGTGTGAATCTGTGAATGGTGAACACTTACCATAGACATATAGTCACAAACATGTAACGTTACTTAAACTGTGACTGGATATCGACGAATAATAAATACTCGCTACTCACATTGCACATTAATGACATTAGTTACAATAGACATACACATTTATGCTATTGTCTCTTTAAGACTTAAGCTGTCACTCATACGAGAAACAGTTCACGAAACATTTTCTTTAAAATCAGCATAAAAAGGACGGCTTTCTAAGCATCATTGATGCATGTTACGTTAACAGTTGTGATACTTCAATAATTTCGAACAATCCCTTAACTAAATACCATGCAATATGTAATTATAGTCTCTGGACGTCACACTGCTTGACGTTGCGTGACGTACTTGAAAGTCAGCCCACCAGGGGGCGACACGTACACTCTTAACATAGTTCACAACAGGATGCGAAGTGTAGTCCCTACTCCAGACACTGCGTTGCTGGACATCGCGCCACGTAGTTGACTTCAACCCGCCAGATGGCGAACGAACACCGGCGGCGTAGTTAATGTTAGGTTGCGTTTGAGCGTGCCCGATGAGCGAATCCTGACCACCGCCTCGAATACATTTGGCTGGGCTGCAGTTGCGATGGAGATGCTCTCGCGACAGCTTCGTAGACTTCAGTCCGTCAGGTGGTGACACGAACCCCGGTGGCGTAGTTGACTTTACGTTGCGTCTGAGCGCGCCCGATGAGCGAATCCTGACTGCAGCCTCGTATACGTTTGGATGGGATGGAGATACTCAGGCGACCGCTTCGTTGAGGGTAGACTTAACAAGCTAGCTGACTGTGCCTAAGAAGTCGCTACTAAATTAATCAGCCTACCAAGACAAACGAATATGCATTAGCATCTAAGCCATGCAAAATTAATACAGCCGGCCATTTGTAAAACTACAACGCTTACGTAGCAATGCAACCATCATGGACAAGTGGGGTCCACGGCAACCGAGCCGCGAGGGCGAACAAATGAACATTCTACCCTACAATGAATATATCATGATCCACGAATCTTACGCTACAAATTGTAGTATTGTAGTATACATGGCTACAAACAATCACCTGTGGCCTCATGATTGGGTGTCTTAAATAAAACAAAACGAAAATCCTCAACAAATTTACCATGAAGACGAGG